>CP095188.1:3600000-3945256 GCA_022965775.1 Cercospora sp. J1 LZ-2022
CACCAAAGCCGCGACATCAGTCTGCTGTGCCACCTGACCACTTTCACCTTCTCTCTCTTGAAGCAGTTTGGCCCGACACCATGTCTTCATATATCAAGCTCAGTCACAAGGCGCCTTGGGTAGACAGTCGAGCGGATACTCCGAAGGTGCCTTCCATTCGTATGGACTTTGAAGATGTTAGACAGCTCCGTGATGACCACGATGCAATCGAGACTGGCTTGTCGAAGCTCCTTCTCGAGCTGGTCGACTCCGACACTGTCTCTCTCGAGGCCCTGTCCTTACTGGAGCAGATCCAAACCACATCGGCACGCACACAAAAGCTTAGTCACAACCTGTCGGAGCTTGTGCCCCTTCCCCTTCGATGCTCTGACAAATCTGCACAACTAGCGGAACGAGTCTTTAATATTCCGGAGCTACTCGAGGAAATTCTCACGCATCTAAAACCAGATGAAATTCTAGTCGCAATGCGGGTAAAAAAGTCATGGCTCACCACCATTCAAGGCTCGAACAAGCTCTTACGGTGGCTAGATCTAGCTTCACCAATCGACGGCTTTTTCGACTGCCCTTTTCTGGGCCCTGGATGCGACGGCAAGTGTCACGATCGATGGTTCGCCCCTACAGAGGGACAATGGTACCGACTCACAACTACTCGCTTCATGGAATTCCGTAAGGCTGTCCAATGGTCTGATCGTCGTATTTGTTGGCACCCAGAATGGATACCCACAGACAATCTGCAAGAGTACTGGGAGACGGCGAACACGATGGAGTTCACGATTTCTTGCGAGCCGAGCTTGGGCCGTGCGCCTGGGACTCGCATGGCAGCCATGCAAATTTGCTGCCCACACGTTCGCCAGCTGTCGTACGAGATCATCTGCTCATGTGGGCTGGAAGCCGAGACAAGCGGAGAGTTCGTTATCGAAGGCAATAAAGCAAGGGGCATGAGCGTAGGAGACGTGGCTCAGCACACCAACGAAATCCTAAGAATGACGGGACATATCAAGAGACTGTGCACCAATGCTACGGTGCGATACCACGCCTGCATCAAGTTGCTTGACAACGATCCAATCGCTGTGAAGCGGCGAAAAGTGATCGAAAATTTACAGAAGGGCTGGGTAGCTGAGAACAATGGGAGGATTCCGCCGTGGACTGGAGGTCCAAACAGCGACGATGGGAGCCATCTTGTTCTCTTTGACGATCTATTCGATTCAGTCTATGACCCAACACCACCAGCCTCTGGCGTTCTTGACGAGAGCATCCTGGAGAATGATGACGACGAGGAGGAAGACGAAAGTGATATGGATGAAGATGACCTCTGGCTGCGCGCCAACGAAGGAGAGTGGGAGGACGCTGAGGAGTATTTCCGAACCACGAGCTCTCCATATGACGACGAATGAAGGGTGCGAGACATGGAATGGTAGAAGTTTCAACATCGCCGCCTTAATTCAGATCAGAGCACATGATACAGCCTGAGACAGCATGCTTCGGCACTGCTCGTCAGCACATTGGGAACATGACGCGTACAGGAAGAACAGTCTACTTCGTGTGGCGCGAGAACAGGATCATGAGCAGCCCCGGTGCTTCTCAGGCTAGCTGAGCCACATTTCGAACGACATGCCAGAGCAGCATATCTCATATACGAACAAGCAGAGTCGCGAGCGGTCGATTATTATCGAGATTTGGTCGCAGCCACAGCAAGTTGTAGTGATTACTGCAAACAGTATACATAGTTTTCGCAATCATCGCAGCTCAATTGCTCCTCCCTCTTTACAATCCTAATTCCTCCCAATATTCACAGCCACACGCGATGTCATCCACTTCCTAATATCTGGTAAGAACAACGCAACCGCAATTGTCAGCACACCAAACGGAATGCTCGTGTACCAGACATAAGTCAATGCCATCGAGTACGCCCACCGAGTTCCCTCTGTAGCAGCTGCAATAATCGCAGGCGAAGCATATGGAAGAGTTGCAATTTGGGTTGGAGCAGTGAGGAAAGTAGTGACGAATTCAGTCGCGTCCGCTGGATTCAAACCTGCGCCAACTGCGTAGGTGCCGACTTGAACGGGAAGGATCCCGGTGATCTTGTCGGTGAAGATGGCGTAGTAGATGGTGTAGCCAATGGCACCACCGACGAAGCGGAGGGTTACGACGAGGGCGACGGCTGTTGCGATGAGGTTGTCGGGACTGTCTACATGTTAGCCATATCAGGAATATCCACTCGTGGAGTGGTGACTTGCACAACACAAGCGGCGACCACAGCCGGAGGAACCAGCAAAATACCAACACCAAATCCTGCGAGGGTGCCGAAAGCGACTGCCATGCCTGGTGTCTCTGGTGTCAACGATGCAAGAGCTCCAGAGAATGCAGTCATGAGAATGGCTCCAAATGCCAGAAGCTCCCGGTTGCGGCCCTTGAAGGATGAAATCAAAGCATTGCCAATCGTCGCGCCAGCTGTCACTGAGATACCGTATCCCAGACCCTTCAGACCGACCGAAACTGGCGCAGGATCATATACAGCCGAGAATGTCAGAGGGTAGAAGTTGAGCAGAGAGTAGAAGTTCATGCCGGCCACGAATGAGATGAGGAAACATCCTGCGACGATTCTTTGGCCGTGGAAGAGACCACCGGGCACCATCGGGTTCTTCGCGAATTTGGCTTCCCAAACGACGAAAGCGACGATGAGAAGAAGACCGATGATCAGTGGCGCGAGGGTGCCAGCAGAAGTCCAAGGATGGGTATAGCCCCCGGCTTGGAGGCCAACGAGGCTGTCATATTCCGTTAGTGGAGCTGGTACGAGGTAGCGAGTCTGACGACTTACAAGAGGATCACTCCGACAATGCTGAGGAATCCACCAAGCCAATCAATAGACTTGATCATCTCTTTGCGGTTTTGCACAGCGGTGTGCTCAGACTTTGGCCAGTAGGTGATGACCAGACCGACTGTAGGCAATGCACAGATGATGAGGGAGATCCACATTGTCCAGCGCCAGGTAACGTAGACGGAGAGCAGCTGTGAGTACATCACATATGGTGTGACAGGGACGAGGAACAATGTCACGAGCGCCATGCCGTATCCACGCTTGGACACGGGAAGAAGTTCGGCGACACTATTTTACTGTCAGTAACAATCTTCTGAAATCGTGGAATGAGGCCGGAGAACTTACCCGGCAAGTGCTGTGAGCTCAGTAGGTGCAGCTCCCATACCGGTGATGGTCAGACCGACAATGATCTGGGCGAAGCCTTGAGCAGTTCCAGCGATGATGACTCCGACGCAGCATGCCAAGCAGCCTGCAAGAACGATGTTTCGCTTTCCAAATCCATCTTCGAGGTAGCCACAGAAAGGTGTGAGAGCAGCGACAGCCAATTGGTACGAGACAGGTATCCATACGCTAGTAGTTGTTGCGCCAATGTCTGCTGCAATGAAGCTCAAGCAGCCTCCAACAAAGTAGAGCGGAATCTGGGAACCTGCATATGCGCGTCAATACTCTTTTGCCTTTCTCCCACGTGGCCTGAGAAGTCCTGCATACCGACATAGATACCAGCAAGCGACATGATGGCTCCCACACGCATCCAATCCCAATGAATGGGCGCGCCATCTCCCTGCTGGCTATCATCCTCGTAGCCATCCTGATGCTCAGTCTTCTCCACGTCTTTGATGTCGTTGCCCGCCATCTTGAGACAATAGTCGCTGTGGCAGCAGCAGCTGGAATGAAACACGGACACGCATCGCAGCTGAGGGATGATCGGCGCGTATCTATACACGTCGTCCAAGTCTGGCCAAAGCCGTGGTAGCTCGGCGATTACGGCAAAGCGTTAACCTTAGGATTTGGACAGGCTGGAGGCGTTCGTGAAGATGATCTTCCCCGCATTCTGCCACCCCGGACCGCACCCCTTGGGTTCGGAATGTAGCGTGACCTGCCATGGCAAAGTTAAAGGGGATTGCGGTGCCTGGACGTGGTATTTCGTGTTGGTGGTTGGCGAGACATCATCTGGTTGTGCCTTCGGCTGGATCCGTATTCATATTGCGAATGCGATGCAAGAGCTCGAGCCCTGTGCTTCGATTCGTTCTACATCTCTTGCATCTTCAGGTGTCTTTCTTCTCGGGTCCATCTCCAGAGCCGGCCTGTAAGCTTTGTCGAAGCATCGCTTCCGAGAAGTGCTCCATTCGCGGGGTTTTGTTTATTCATCAGCTCCATGAGTACCCTGCTTCGCTTGGAGATATTCCCATGGCTCATCATGATAGTCATGCGGGCCACTTGATGGGGCTGTTTCGGGGCATTTCTTTGACACCTTGCTGAATGAGACTGGCAAGCGGTAGAGAATCACTCGAAAGCACAACCAGAATGGAGGTTCGCGGCTGAAAGTTTGGCCGATTCCGGGTCTGGGCTGTGGACAGATTTCTCTTTGATGATGGCTGTTACTCTATGTACTCGATATGGACACTGGCTTCTTCTCTTCAATGGTAGGACTTTTCTCCTGGAAAATTGCTGGTGGAAGTCCGACTTCAGCATCTCTGTGGTTCTCAGATGCTCGTTTCTCAACCAGAGTGCCAGCAGCTTGCTCCTCCTTCCTGATCAAGCCTTTATCTGCGATGAATGCTGAAAGCAGAAGAGCAATGCCAGCTACAGGCACGCACCAGATAAAGACTGCTCGACTCGCACTGGCGTAGGCATTGGCGATGATATCGCGGTCTGCATCGGAATAGACGCTGTGATCCGGACCTGCAAAACTACTGCTCGCCACTGACAGCAGCCTTTCTGGCAGCGAGGCTTTGAGCACGTTTGACAGGATCGCTGAGCTGACCGCCAAACCGACAGCGCCGCCAGTGCTGCGAAGAAAGTTTCGATTCGATGTGACGACAGCTCGTTGAGCCTTTGGGCAGTGAGCCTGCACGGCCACCAGCGTTGGCTGGAAGATGAGTCCAGTGCCCAGCCCGATAATCGCCAGAAAGAAACAAACCAGACCAAGGTGTATTGTTCGATTGGCAAGAATGAGCAAGCCAGCGCCTAGGGTCCACGATCCGAAGCCGAACCAGATCAGCTCTGCGTATCGGTTGAAATGCGACATGTATAGGCCACCGGAAATTGAGGAACACGCCTGCGTAACTACCATGGGAAGTTGCCAGAGTGCTGATTGTATCGCGCTCTGCCCGCGAACGTTTTGAAAGTATCTGCACATCCGTTAGCTCTCTGGCCAGGGAATATTGGAGGCTGCGATCTTACAATGGTAGGAAGTACAAATAGGTGAAATAGGCTATTCCCAGTAAGAAGCTCTGCACCAACATTGCGCTCACAGAAATGCTTTTGAACATGCTGAGCGGCATCATAGGAAGCTTTGCCCACTTCCACTCGATCAAGAGGAATGCGACCAGACAGAAGCCTCCAACGACGAACATGGCAATGACCTGAGGGGAGTTCCATGGCGTTCCGGCATGTCCGCCGGATGATGTTGGAATCAGGAGCAGAATTACTGCCCCTGTTCCGAAGAGCAGACCCAGCATATCGATTCTAGCGATCGTCTCTTTCAACTTCAATTTCGGCATATTGGTTGGTAGCCACAGCCAGCTGGCAGCGAATGCGACCAACGATGCCGGTGCAAGAAAATAGAAAAGCCCTCTCCAAGAAGCTCGAACAGCGAAAGCAGCAGCAATCAAAGGGCCAGCAGCATTGCCCAGCCCAACCATGGCTCCCAGGATACCTTGGTACTTGCCTCTTTCTTTCAAGGTGACAACATCCGAGACGATCATCATGCTCAAGCTCGCAATTCCACCATTCGCGACTCCAGCTAATCCGCGGAAGATGTACAGCATGGTAGAGTTGACAGCAAGCCCGCATGCAAGATCTGTGAGAGCGAGCAGAGCCAAGGCGGACAGCATGACATTCTTCCTGCCGAAGAGATCGGATATCCGGCCGTAGAGCACCTGGAAGACTGTATTGGCAATCAGAGCTGAAGTGCCTGCCCACGATATGGAGTTTCGAGCATTGAGGTCTTCAGCGATCGATGGAAGCAAGACTCCAATACCGTTTTGATCAATGACACAGACAATCAGAGCCAGTGACATTATCGAGAAAACGAACATGAGCTGGCGCTTTGGTAGTAGGTTCGTTTGATCATGGAGCTGAGCCTCCGCTGCTGCTTGCTTGGCTGAAGGCATGGCGTGCGATGCCTAGAATCGCAACTGACATCTGCATCCCAGGATAGAAAGAGTTTCGTCGCAAAATTATTGATGAGGCGTGTCCAAGTCGCGAAGGTTGGCGACGAGACCACGAAGTGACACCGCCTCATCGGAATTGTTGCAAAAGCCCTGCTTCACCGAGCCGTACCGGCCAGTTGAGACCCCGACGTATCTCAGCACAGTCCCCAAATCAAGCGTTACACGTGCTCTGACGAAAGGCAGTGGATCGTTTGAGACGTTTAGTGAGGTCCCGACTGCCGGTGTTTACCCTGAAGAGACCATTCGCAGGCCGCACGCACGGTTAAGTCGCACTAGCTGGAGACTTGCATGTTGCTATGCATATTTCTCGATTCGGAAATCCGCGCTCAGAAAACTTCACTCCCTGTTGGTGTCGTAGAGAGATTCACACCTGCATTTTTGGCCGCTAGACTTATGAAGCAATCTTGCGACGGTGCTTTGGCACTGCTTCATGCAACAAGAACAATTGACATCGGTGCAGTACTGACGCGTGCACAACAGGTCATTGAGGCAAGCAGACATGGCCGGGATGACGGACCTCGAGGAAGCGAGCTGTTCTACTCATATATGGTCGCCTCTTGTCCATGCCGAAACAAGACAACTGCACCTGGATTACTCTCGCTGTATGCAGTGGCAGAAGATAGCTCATCTGCAGCACTGCATCTCATCGAATCTCATGCACCCCACATTCACCATCTCAATGCCGAGACCCATCTGACGGCATCTTGGTACAATTGTGGGTTCCTCTGAAGCAGCAGGAAAATCGCACTACCAGTACCGACTGTGATCACTGGCCAGACCGCGCGCTTAACAACCCACTTCGCAACCCGCAGACGCGCCGCTAGTAAGAGCCCCTTTGCGACGTCATCGCCTTTGTTGGAATACGGGAATGGCTCTGCTGGTACTGGCTTCCCAAGAAAGTCACACAAAGGCTGCCAGCCGTCTTTTGGCTCCCATTCTAAGAGATTCTCTGCCGGAATGATAGATCGGATATGAGCATTGTGATTCTCGAAACCTTCGCGTAGTTTCTGATGGTTACGCCAGTCGCCTCCTGTCCAGTCACGGAGGACGAGCTCGAGGAGTTCGCTGAGGAGGTTGAGAGGCTGGAGATGTTAGTGATGACTGGACGAGAAGTTGCGGATCATGGCTTACAGGATCTAGCACCGTTGCGATGCGAAACGTTGGTGATTCAATTACAGCGTGATACGAGCGTAGTATCGACTTCAGCCATTGCTCCGGCTCTCTTCGACTCAAGATGATCTTTGCCGTGGGAAAAGCCTCGATCAGCTCGTCGGAGAAGTTTACGGCTGGAGCATCAGTGATGGCCTACTGGCGATGAGTCCTTTCAATCCACCACCAGATTTTGGCATTACTTACATCATATCTTTGCAGCAGCTTCTCAAACTCTGGAGTACCATATGGCTCGCCACTTCCATAAAGCTTGCTATAGAACGCTTCTCGCCAGCAGAGCAGATGTCTGTCTTTGAGGTTCTCTGCTTTGCCAATTTCTTTGAAATGATACGGCTTGTAGCCGAGGATCTGGAGGGCGGTCCACATTGCTGGATCTAATCAGCTACTGCATCTATTGACATTTTTTCTACAGGCTCATACACATTGTTCCTGTTCTTGAAAGTCCTAGACACATCACTTGCATTTGCTTTGATTCCTCCGTCCGGAGCGGGATGCGATCGATCCATCTTGGAGGCATATTGTTTTCGACGATGTTTGACTCGTGCAAGCAACCGCTCAAAAGCGTGTACGGACGGATTCACAACATCCCAATTGTCCTCCAGGCTCCCAATACACAAGCCAGCACACTTCGGGGACATCATCCTAGCGTAAGGCTAAGCGGCAGAATACCCTGTCAAGGATATTCCTCGTATCGACTTGGTGTCCCCAGATCGCCGCAGGGGTTGATGTGCTTCGCTTAAGATGAGACCCATCCCCACTTAGATATCTCTTGGCTAGGACTAGACTTAGCTCTTGCGCGTCTCTTCCTATGCGTGCTTGACATGAGCGTTGCGATTGGCCGACCGAGACCACCTCGAAGTAAGAGAATCCGAAGCAATTGTTCGAAGCTTAGTGATCGCTTGTTCACTACGTGTGCTGTCGGTACTTGCGCCCCTGCTTTGAGACCACCACACCGATCCGCAGTGCATGCCGAATGTGGGAAACCGATCGTTGAGCGGACTTTGGCGATGAGCTGTGTTCCTCGGAGAAGGCGTGAGGCATCAATCAGACGCTCCAGCTCCGGTCAATGTTACGAGAGTAGTGCCGATTCACTATCGATTCGCAGCACTCAACCTACACCTCACTCCCTCATGCCCAGGCCCAGGACTACAGACCAATGTAAAATTATGATAGTCCCTCGTAGGATCAACATCCAGCCCCTCAATCTTATCAAACTTCTGCAACATCCTCACGATGACATGTCCAGCCTCCGTTAAAGCGAATTGCATGCCAATACAAATTCTTGGCCCACCATTAAAAGGAGCATAGCTCCATCCAGGCCTCTTCTTCTCCCATCTCTCGGGGATGAAGTCGTCAGCATCAGGTCCCCAGAGATCGTGTCTGCGGTGGAGAACATGAGTGCTGAATCGTACTTCGCCGCCAGCTGGGACGAAGATTGGGGCGGTACCGTCTGGTCCGCCGCCAGTCGGCAGAGTTGTGTCTCGGACTGCGGTTCTGCCATTGAAAGGTACAATCGAGTGCAGTCTGAGGGTTTCGTTCATGACGTGTTGCAAATACGTGCATCCCTTGAGTTTCTCGAATGTGATGTTGCTTTCATCGAAGCCTTCTGGTCCGAATGTCTCCAGTACGATCCCGCGAAGCTTCAAGAAAACCCTTTCGTTTCGGATCAGGCAGTAGAACACCCAGCTGAGGAAAGACGCTGTGGTATCTCGTCCAGCAGCAAGTAGACCGAGAACTTGCTCTCGTACTTCGGATGCGTCAGCTGCTCTGGATCGTAGGACGTCCAGATAGCAGTAGCTTTTCTCTCTAGATCGGTCTTTTCGATCTCCCTCTCGAATTGCCTCGTCGCAGAAGTCATTCAGGATCTTGGTGATTTCTTTGATTTCCTTGTTTCCATACAACCAGCAAAGCGATTGAAGTCTGATACGCGTACCGAGAATCTGCTGCACACGTTCGAAAGCCCAATGGAAATCCTTCCCACCATCGCGACCTTCGAGTCGAGCTTGTAGAGAATTTGTGCTTTTGCCTAAGAAGAGCTCCGTGGCAGAGTCGATCGTCAAGCATGGAAAAAGTGTTGCGAGACTGACTGGCTGGGTCCAGCCATCATTGCCAACTGGAATGCACTTGAACATGACTTGAAGATGTTTCTCCAGTAAGGCTAGATCGGAGACGCTCTCTCGAGAGAAGATTGGTCGGACCATTTCTCTTGAGCTATGCCACGCAGGGCCTGGACTTTATTAGCAGATGTTGCTGATTCCAAGTTGTGATCAGGCCTCACCATCTACAGTAAAAATACTGCGACCAAGTACCAACTTCAAATTCTCCTCTCGCGCCCTTCCCATACGAAAGTCATTGAACTGCGTCGCTAGTATTGCTTTGATGTTGTCCGGATCCGCGGTAATGATATTGGACTGTCCGAGAACTTTGACCAGGAAGGTATACCTCCTCATCTTATTGAACCGTTCAACGATGAGATCTGGCGTTCGTTGTTCTTTGTCGGCTTTCATCATGTTTCTGACAATGTCGACTCCGAGTGGCCATGATGTCGGTTCTACCGCTGGAGGCTCGCAACCCAATTCTTTGGCCTTGATGGACTGCCGATACTTCTTGACGAAGGAGCTGACTATGCGTAGCAGCAGGACTATGCCACATGCTGCCAGCAGGACGGCTCTCATGTTGTTCAGGAGCATGATTCGATCAGATTGTATTCCACATCTTCAGAATGCTGAAGTCTTCTGTGGCAACCATTACTGAGTGGTCTTCGTGCCTTGCCGGAAGTCGAATTGCCTCGTGCTCGCTGGGAAGCATTGTATTGGTCAAGTATCTGTCTGGAAACGTCCTTCCGGAAGTAGGAAGAACATGAGCAAGCCTTTCCTGCAGTTGATCCAAGCAAGCATTACACATCTTAGCGCTACGTCCGAGTCGTGAGCCGGCAGCTGTCGTACTCCTCGCGTATGCGCACATGCAGCAGGGGTCTGTAGCGCCAGCCCGCAAGGGTGGCACGACCTTCGTGCGACATCATCAAAGCTCCGAGAATGTGCCACTTCAGATATGCGACGATGCACAATTCCGAACTTGCAACTTGCCGCACCCGTGATCACAATCCTGTACCGGAAGTGCTGTTACATGTTGAATTGTCGGTATACTTGATGTGTCTTGGAGAAAGGATGATATGCATGGATTCGTGACCCAACAGCGATGCGAATCCCAGATGTCTCACGTCCTGAGGCTCAACTTAATCACCAAAGGTATTTGCTCCCAAGTCAAGTAACTCTTCTGTCGTGAAGTCCAGCCCTCAGCCTCAGTGGTCGACTCCAGATCGAACGTGAACAAAAGCTTTGCCAAGATCAAGCGCATCTCCGCATATGCGAGGCTATCCGCCAGTTAGTGGCATACGTGGGCCGAGGATTCAATTTTGTATATTGTCACTTACTTAATGCCAACACAACTCCTGGGTCCATATGAGAAAGGCTGCACAGAGGCTCTGTCCTGTCGTTCTAATTCGGAGCCAGGTGGAATCTCAAGCCATCGTTCGGGATGGTATTCTTTCGCTTTTGTGAAGTTCCAGTCCGCAAGTCCAGCAGATAATTGGTGCACGCCGACAGCAATGCCACCTGGTACCCACTGGCCTTCGATGACCTCCCCACCTTCCGGTACAAATCGTGGTAGAGTCGAAGGATTTGGTGGATGCATTCGCATCGCTTCATCGATGCACGCGGAGAGATATTGCAGCGATGCGGTGTCCTTGATTGTGATCTCATCCTCGTTCGAAAAGGCTCTGCGCACCTCGTCGATCGCCAAAAGGAGCTTGTCTGGGTTCTGGCATAGAAAGTAGACTGTCGCTGAAAGTGCTCTGGCAGAAGTTCCCGATCCGGCGACAATGAATGCGCTCGCCATGATTACAAGCTCGGACATTGACAATGGCTCCATTTTGTTGTCCAGTATGTAGGACATGAAGTCCTTTCGATCGGAGGAGTCTTTCAGCCTTCGTTGCACCTTGCTTGCGAGCATCTTCATATGTTCCTTGCGAGATCCAGTGAGAGCCCTGGGAGCCAGCCTCGAAATGATTTCATCGAGTCCGTAATAGATCGAGAACTGCCACCAGCGGATCGTCTTTGCACGAGCTCCCATTACCGTGAGCCAAGGCTCGTCTGGATTGTCAAGACAGCCATTCGGCTCCCGAAAGGTAAGCTCTGTCTCCACCATCAGTGCCTGAACATGTTGTTTGACGTCCTGCATACCTGTAATTATGTCGTAGGCAGTCAGCGAAAACCACTTCACAAGGTCGACTGGACTTCCATCACAGCGAGCACGCAGGCACTCGATCAGTTTGTTGCTGTGCTTTTGCAGATAGCCCTCCTGTTGCGCCAGTGCGCGCTCCGAAAATGCAGGAGCTATGGCACGTCTGAGCTTTCGATGCTTGTCAACTTCTGCAGCGATGATACCTCGCAAGTGTGGTTGTTTGATCACAGGTGCAATGCCTCGCCCATCTAGGCATTTGGAGAATTCAGGTTTGGGCTGACCGTAAATCTTTCTCCACGCAGCAGACGATGTGTAGGAAAGCTCATCTGGAGCTATGCGTACAACACTGCCATAATGCTCATGCAGTGCGTGAATCTTGTGCGCCAGCGTTCCACGCATGTTGTAGTAGTGCCATGGCAGTCGCGATGCTGCCCATAGACGCGGACCTGGGTACCTACGCAGTGGGTGAAGCACGATTCTGTACACTACTCGAGCGAGAAACGGTAGAGTCGCCTACATTTCTTCAGCTTATGCCAACAAAGGTGGTTGAACGCGCGCTTACCACCAGAACTATCGCTGTGAAGACAGTCATCTTTGACAGCATCTAAAAGTCCGCAGCTTGCAGCAATACTCCTGCGCTGCACTTGACACACCTCCAAGGCCGGTTGCTTGTTGTGCCGAGGGCGTTGCTGAGCCTGATCTGCACCTTGAGTCCGGAGTTCGCTGCTCTGGTAGCGCGCAGAACCCAGCTCCAGGACCAAGCCAGTGGTCGACAGCACCTCACACACGTGCTGCCGCTTCGGCAAGCGACGAGATCGATGCTTTGTTTACTGATCCGCACACGCTGAGACAATTTCGGCGCCGACATGGTTGTTTCGCAGCTACCGGCGCCAAAGGCACAGGGGTCTTTTAGCGCATCTTCGGCGGCCAAGTTGGAGCCGGCATGTATAGATCCACTCCGACTTGGAGCCGGTGCGGCCGCGTCAGAGAGATGGTCGATGTGCTGCGGGCACTTTCGGGTGAGACGTTGTGGTCATCAACGGTAATCGAGGTGCCAGAAAATATGGCAGAATATGCGAGAGCCCTGAATTCTTGTAAAGAGCAAAACTTCGACTGCTCGAATCTCAAACAAATGGTTGATACCAGCGAAACGCGTTGCCGGGGTCGTACTTGCGTTTCAGTGCCCTCAGCTTTTCCAGCCTCCAAGGCTCATACCCGTACATTGCCTCAGGCGGATCCTGGACCGTGACAGTCGTGCTGCCATAGTTGACATATTGACACAGACGACCATACCCAGAAACATTGACGAACCTGGCCTTCCATTCGTCCAAATGCACCTCGAACTCGTTGTGGTCGTCCAGCGACCTTGGAGTTGCGGTCATCATCAGGAAGTGGTCTGTCCCGCGCCATGGAAATGCTGTCGCCTCGCTGGAAAGCGCTCGAGTTTGCTGGTTTGGAAGACATTCGAACATGGCGCCAAACCAGCCCTTGCCATCCCATCTCTCATTCATGGCTTTCACACTTTCGAAAAATGCTCTGGTTGTGTTCAGATCGAAAGACTTCACGTTGACAGCGCTCATCATCTTGTATGGTAGTAGCTCCCACTTTTCCGGACGAGAAAGCATTTTGTTCATGCCGCCATATGTTTCCCAGGGGAGGTTTGGCCATGTAGTGGTGACCTTGCCACTATGATATACAGGTTCGATTCTCTCGAAACGCTCTATCCAAGATGCTGCGCCTTCCTCGGGGCCTGACCAGACGAGATTGACGAGGATCAGATGCTTCAGACCAGTCTTTTGGCTCTCCCGCCGCCAGACCACAAAAATGGCCAAATCGGCGGGCATGTTGGCGTGGACCTCGTTGATGGTAGAGAAGACATTACTGCACTGCTCCAGGCGGTATTCTAGATCCCATGAATAGTGGATCCCATTGTTTGCTTGCTCGTACACTCTGAAGGTTGCCTCGAGGCATATTGCAAAATTGTGGCCGGCACCTCGGACTGCCCAGAAGAGATCGGGGTGAGAGTCTTCTGATGCGGTGAGCACGGTGCCGTCGGCAAGGACCAAACGACAAGATATCAAGTTGTCGTGGAGGTAGCCATATTTGCCTTGCAGCCTTCCGAGTCCTGCTCCGAAGGCAACGCCGATCACGCCGGTCGTAGGGCAACTGCCGATTGCTGGAAGAAAGTCAGAAATGCGCTGTATTTGGCGATGTAGGAGCCGTACTCACTGACTTCGCGATGGTGGGAGTGGAGGAAAGAGACGAGATCCTCTGTGATTACTCCCCCTTGGCACGATGCTTGATCCTTGGCGTCGTTGAGTTCGACTGGGAAGATTGCGTCAGCTGCTCCGCTTCCTCCTCTCCTTCACACTTCACTTCATCCATCTCGACTCACTCTTGGACAACGCGCGCATATCAATCAAGATGCCATCGCAAAGATGCCGCATCGACGTCGTCACGCAGTGGTGTCCAGATCGCTGCACCGCCCATCAGTCCCGCCCCGCTCCGCTCCGCTCCGCCACCCTCAGACTCACCGCTGCGAAAGAGATACCACGCTCGTGACAGAATTTCACCGTTTGGACGACGTCCTCTTCGCTCGCTGGCATTACCGATACGCTGTATGATGGTCTTTTCCTCGGCATCAGCATCGTGTTCGCTCTCGGTCCTGAGCTGTATCCATTACCGGCCATATTGCGTGTAACGCAAATCCGACTCCGCGAAATTCTCACTTCCCGGCGTGCCTACGCGGGCAGATGTCGACAGCCTCGAGGTAAGTATGCCAGCGACGTCCATTTTGCTGCGATCGAACGCGATGCTTCGATCATTCTTCCTCCAGCGACAGCGGCAGACGGCCACGCGCATATGCTGGAGACATTGCGGACCAGCGATTCGCAGCGCGTCCTCCACCTCTTGGCTAGTGGGCACTTGTTCGTATCATTGTCGGAACAATATCGCCGTACACGAAGCCCTGGAGCATCCTAGTGATCGACGACGTGGATAAGCTAATGGCCTGCCCTTGTCTCTCGCGTCGGAAATGCTTGGCAAACACCAAGCGAAGCTCGACAAAGTGAATTACTGAACCACACTTCGGCTCCTGTTCAGTGCTCGGCAGTGTTCCCACGCCGCTTCTTACACGATACCGGTAGGTTGAACACGCCTCGACTAGCCTTCATGCTCGAATATGCTAGTCACGGCCTTGTGGACCTGTCTCGGGCGGACAGCTGTCTTGGGCTCAACGCGAGAGGAGTGCATGTCTGCGAAACGTCAAATCGCATGCCTCCATTTTGCACGTGGAAGCCATTTTCAAGCGGCGGCGTGGGTGAAGAAGCCTGTCAGCCTCTGACCTTCCCAGTGCAACATCCGTCGCAACACTGTCTCGTACGGATGACCATATTCGGACTGACCACCAGAGTACAAGGCGACGACACCTCACATCGCGCGTATCGAACCTGCACGTGGCACAGACGCTGAGGGCCACCTGAGATGGAGCGCGGCGAGGCAGAACGATCGTGAGCTCCTCGCAGTCCCCTAGGCAATACCCTTCCCAGTGAAGGTAGGTTCTCGAGAACTTAAAGAATCCTTCAGGTTCCCTCGCGTCTCGTCTAGCTCTCTCCATCATCCCCACACGAGTCTGTCACATCATTCGGTCCCATAATACTTCGTTCATCAAGCACACGCTTCGAATTTCTTCGCCCAGACGGCAAAAGGCTTGGTTTAGAGGCAAGCTTTCGACTGTGAGCTCAGATAGCTTGGAATCCAGTCAAGTGTACAGTGTGCAGAAAGAAGCTTTGTCACACAGGAAAACGCAGTTATGAGTGCCACTTCACCAATCGCCATCGTCGGAATTGCTCTCAGAGCTCCTGGCGATGGCTCCGACCCAGAGCGCTTTTGGCAGGTAAGCTTGGCCATTGCACTCCCCGCTTTCTGAGTTCGACGCTGATTGATCAGATGTTGCTTGACGCTCGATCAGCGCGTTCCAGCATCCCCAAAGACCGCTACAACATCGATGGCTTCTACCACCCTGATCCAGAGCGGTTGGGCAGCATACAACAAACGTAAGTGAAGCGGAACACGATCGGACTGGCGACTGACTTCGATCGCAGTCATGCACATTTCTTGAAGCAGGACTTCAAGGTATTTGATGCACCATTCTTCTCAGTTACGCCGAAGGAGGTGAGTACAGCTGCTGCTACGTCTACGTCCGATGTGCATTCCTGACATTCAACGATCAGGCGAAAGCCATGGATCCGACACATCGTATGTTGTTAGAAGCCACATATGAAGGGTTCGAAAATGGTATGTCACGTCGATGCCCTTCTGGTTCGCTGTACTGAGATGCCATCAGCCGGATTGACCTTGCAGGAGGTCTCTGGTACACAAACATCAGTATACATCGGCACATTTACTGGAGACTTCCCCAATTTACAAGCACGAGATAATGAGGGACCATCAATCTATCACGCGACCGGACTGTCTTCGTCTCTTGCGTCGAATCGATTATCATGGTTTTACAACCTGCGAGGGCCTAGTGTGAGTCAATCGTCGCAAATCGGGTCTGCATCAGAGATAATAACGAGTGACAGATGACTGTAGACACCGCCTGTTCGTCCAGCTTGACGGCCTTTCACTTGGCCTGTCAAAGCATTCGGACCGGAGAAGCGGAGATGTCAGTGGTGGCTGGAGCTAACCTAATGTTTGGTCCTGATATGTCCATTCTACTTGGCGCAGCGAAGATCCTGTCACCAGATGGCAAGGCAAGTACCGCGATGATGCGTGATAGTATGAAGCTGACCATTTGGCCAGTCGCAAATGTGGGACCACAAAGCCAATGGCTTCTCTCGTGGTGAGGGCTTTGGCGTCACTGTCCTCAAGCCTCTTGATGCTGCTCTTCGAGACGGGAACACAATTCGTGCTGTGGTTCTGGCCTCAGCAGCCAACGAGGATGGCCGGACAACCGGGATCTCGTTACCTAACAGTGAAGCGCAGCAGGAGCTCATTTGCAAGGCATATGCGCAGGCAGGTGTTGACCCGCGCTCTACAGGCTATGTCGAAGCACATGGTAGGTTTCTCAAGAATGTTCACGAGATCTCACTGACACAAACGGATAGGTACCGGTACCCAAGCTGGAGATCCGTTGGAAGCCCGCGCCATAACCGAGACTATCGGCAAAGATCGCACAACTGATCTTTACGTCGGAAGTGTCAAGACAAATATTGGCCATCTTGAAGGCGCAGCTGGTGTCGCTGGCGTCATCAAAGCGGCACTGGTCGTTGAACGAGGTCTCATTCCACAAAACTTGTGGTTCGAGAAGCTCAATCCTGCTATCACCTTACCCAACAACGTCAAGATTCCCGAACAGACCATAGAATGGCCAAATGATGGTCCTCGCCGGGCAAGTATAAACTCCTTTGGCTTCGGGGGTGCCAATGCACATGTCATCCTTGAAGACGCGGCGTCATATCTGTCGAGAAATGGTCTTTCTGGGCGGCACCGAACAGCGAAGAAGGCGCTACCAAGCAGTACTGAGCCACAGCGCCAGGACCTGAAGCGGAAACGAGTGTTCCCTCTCTCCTCTTACGACCAGTCTGGGGTCAAGAGGACGGCAAGCACTCTTCGCGAATATTTTACCTCTCGAGACGACAGAAGCTTGAAGCTGGACGAACTTGCATACACGCTTGCTTCCAAACGCACATCACACCCATGGAAGTCTTTCGCCGTCGCGTCCAGCGCGGAGGAGCTCGCTTCTGCACTTGGGGGTGTCGCGGCTCCAGTGCGGTCATCTGATGCTACTATACCTCGAGTAGCGTTCGCATTTACTGGTCAAGGCGCTGCATGGCCAACTATGGGCCGCGCTCTGCTCACTTACGACGCGTATAGAGCAAGCATCGAACGTGCTGGAGATGTGATTCGCTCACTAGGCTGCAGTTGGGACATCATCGACGAATTGCAGCGCGCCGACGCAGAGGAGACTCTCAAACTTGCAGAGTACAGTCAGCCTCTTTGTACAGCAGTTCAGATCGCCCTTGTAGATTTGCTAGCGTGCTGGGGCATCAGAGCTTCTGCAGTCGTGGGTCACTCCTCAGGAGAAATCGCAGCCGCTTACGCTGCTGGACACGTATCCTTCGAGACAGCAACGACTGTTGCTTGGTTGCGTGGCCATGTTTCAAGCACTGTCGCTCGCCAAAGTACCAAAGGCGCCATGATGGCAGTCAGCCTCGGCGGCGAAGCCATCCAAGATCGTCTACAGCAGCTCACACAAGGAAAGGCTATCGTCGCATGCTGGAACAGCCCCAAAGCTTGCACCATTTCGGGAGACATCGCTGCTGTGGACGAACTGTACGAGCAGCTCAAGTCGGAACAGATCAATTGCACAAGGCTTGCGATCGATTGCGCGTATCACAGTCACCATATGTACGCAGTCCGAGAGGCGTACGAACAGGCTCTCGCTGGCTTACCGACCGTGAACAACCAGGATGCCATTCCTATGTTCTCGAGCGTCACCGGGAAGCTGGTGCAGCCGGGTGAGCTCGGTCCCTCGTACTGGGTCGATAATCTGGTCTCTCCGGTGGCATTTACAGCAGCTACGCAGGCACTGCTCAACCACACTAACGAGCAACGCAAGTCTCATGACCGAGACCCGTTTGCGAGCGTGTTCCTCGAAGTCGGACCACACTCTGCGCTGCGATCATATCTCCTCGATATCTTCCGCGACACCAAGTTTTCAGGCCTTACCTACTCCACGTTGCTTCGCAGGAAGTTTGATGCCGAGGAAACAGCACTTTCTGCGATTGGTGAGCTTTGGGTCCGCGGCTGTCGTGTTGACCTCGACAAAGTTAACGACATCCATGCTGATACGAACATGCTCACTGACCTGCCTCCATATAGCTGGAACCACGAGCTCTCCTTCTGGGATGAGAGCTACCTGAGTAGGGAATACCGCCTTCGTGAGGCACCACGTAAGGATCTCATCGGCTATCGAATTCCTGGAACTGTTGACCCCACCTGGCGGAACTTCTTGCGCTGTAGCGAGTCGCCTTGGATTCGCGAGCATCAAGTACAAGGCGCGATATTGTACCCGGGAGCTGGTATGGTGGTCATGGCGATTGAGGCTGCCCGTCAGCTCGCCGATCCGAACGAAGAAGTGCTTGGCTTCGAACTCCGCGATGTCGCTATTGTCACCGCTCTGCGCGTGCCAGACGATGTTAAAGGGATCGAAGTCATGGTGCAGCTGCATCCTCGCAGGATCTCGACCAAAGCTGGACCGTCTTCTACAATCAACGAGTTCACCGTGTCTAGCTGGTCAGCAGATGCCAAGGAGTGGACAACGCATGCACGTGGTCTGATCTCGATCACTTACGCCTCATCGTTGACGCCAACGATGCAGCAAGAGGCGGTCCTTGAAGCCAAGGCGCTTCAGAACAGTTTCACTGAGGCGAAGGAACGCTGCAACAAGCCTGCGCGAGCCTTCCTCTACGATAATGTCGAGACCATCGGCATGAAATATGGACCGGTCTTCCGTAACATCCAGTCTCTGTTCGCCGGACCAAGTGAAAGTTATGGTACAATCACAGTACCGGACACCAAAGCCACGATGCCGCAGCAATTCGAGTATGAATCCATCATACACCCTGCCACGCTGGACAGCGTGTTACATCTTCTGTTCCCTTCTATCAGTGGAACCGAACAATCTCTGAACGAAGCAGTGGTACCCTTCTCCTTCGAGCGAATCTTCATCGCTGCCGATGTGCCCAAGGTGCCAGGCTCAAAACTGGTCGGTATGTCAAAAGCGCAGAAGACGAGCTACACTACCTGGGTCTCGGAGATCTCCGTGACTACCGAAGACTACAGCAAGCCTTTGATCGTCATGGAAGGCTTGGGTCTTGCATCAGTCGGTGCTTCGTCTGAGCAGCCAGAAGTCCGAGCCAGTACTTTCACTCAGGTCTGGCATCCCGATGTAGAACTTATGTCGGCTGCGCAGATCAAAGAGACGATCTACTCCAGAACCATCCCCAACGCCGACGATGACTCCGTGCTGGATCTGCTGGAGTATGTATGCCTGGTGCACATCTACCGCTGTCTTGACTGGTTCAAGGCCGATGGAGCTTCTCATATTCCGCAGGACGGATTCTGGAAGCTGTACGTGAAGTGGATGCACGACCGCATCAAGGAGTTCGAACCCATCTCCTCGGATCCTGCTGAAGTGGACAGCAAGCTCGAATTTGCGCGAAAGCGAATATCGACTAGCCACTCTGGAGATATTACAGTTCAAATGGTCGACCGCATTGGAAAGAACCTCAACAAGATCTTCACGAGAGAAGTCGAACCACTACAGGTCATGCTGGAGGATGATTTGCTGTATACGTTCTATCAAGGAGCTTTCGGAGCCTCGTACAATTCAAACTGCGCGGAATATGTGGGTCTCATCGCCGACACACGACCAGGCCTCAAAATCTGTGAAATTGGAGCCGGTACTGGTGGCACAACAGGACATGTGCTTGACCGTCTGCGAAGAGAAGACGGATCGTCAAAGGCATCGCAGTATTACTTCACAGACATTTCGCCTGGATTCTTGGCCAAGGCCGCCGATCGCTTCACGCAAGATGCTGCAATTATGGAGTTCGGCACGCTGAACATCGAGAACGATCCGATTGCACAAGGCTTCGAACCGGAAAGCTTCGATCTGATCGTTTGCGCAAATGTGCTGCACGCCACAAAGAGCATCCAGGAGACTTTGAATCACTGCAAGATGCTACTCAAACCTGGTGGTCAGCTGGTACTTTCTGAAGTCACTATCAAGCGCATCTTCTGTGGTTTCATCATGGGTCCTTTGCCTGGATGGTGGTTGGGTGAAGACGATGGTCGCACTGGAGGTCCGCTGCTTGATGTTCCGGAGTGGGACGCTGCACTGAAGCAAGCTGGATATTCTGGTGTTGATCTCGATGTCAGAGGTGATCGGGAAGGTTCGAAGGAGCCAGTCTCTTTGATTGTCTCTACTAAGACGGCTGCCAGTGCTGAGCAGGAGTGTGCAGAGTTTGCGATCATTCGCACCGCAGATTCTGCTTCTGTTAAGTTGGCTGAGGCGATTGCCAGTGCTCTGAAGACCGAGAAGTCCGACTGCACCATCCTTGAGTGGCCAAATGTCAGCGTCCAGGACGTCAAAGACACATACTGCATCTGTCTGGCAGAGTGGCAGGAACCACTCCTCGCTGATATCTCAGAGGACAATTGGACCACCTTGCGCGAGCTTATGCAGAGCTCCGCCGGAACTCTATGGGTCACTGGCGGTGCCGCAATGGACTGCCTCGAGCCACATCAGTCGCTCATGGTCGGTCTGGCCCGAGCCATTCGCAACGAGAACGCAGGTATCCGGCTCGCCACATTGGACATTGATATCCACGAGAATGTCAACGCAGCAGAATCAGCCGTTGCCATTACCAAGGTGGCGAAGTCTCACAGTCGTGGCGAGACTGCAGATGGTGAGTATGCGGCACGAGGCTCTTTGGTCTACTTGCCACGTGTCGAGCGAACACTTGACGTCGATGCTTCGCTTCGTAAGTACGAAGCTAGAGGAGAGCCCGAACCCACTTCATTCACGAAATGTGGTCGTCCGCTCAAGTTGACTATCAAGGTAAGTACTATTCCAGACAATTTCAACGTCTATGTCTATTGCTTACTGACACACACAGACTCCTGGTCTCTTGGACACATTCCGCTGGCAAGAGGACGAGACCTACCATACGCCACTTCAGGACGACTGGATCGAGATCGAGGTTAAGGCGGTTGGTCTCAACTTCAAGGATGTCCTCGTCGCTCTCGGCAACCTCAATGAGAAGAAACTTGGTGTGGACGTCGCTGGCGTTGTCACTCGAGTTGGCTCGGCCAGCACGGCTTTCAAGCCTGGCGACCGAGTGATGACTGCAAGTTGCGATACCTTCGCCACTTTTGTGCGCTTCCCAGCAAAGGGAGCCATTCCAATGCCCGAAGGCATGAGCTTTGAAGAGGCGGCATCGATGCCGTTGATCTTCCTCACGGCCTACTACGCTCTTGTCACAGCAGGTCAATTGCAGCGCGACAAGAGCATTTTGATCCACGCCGCAGCTGGAGGCGTTGGTCAGGCCGCAATCATTCTTGCCCAACATATCGGCGCCGAAATCTTCGCCACAGTTGGGTCTGAAAAGAAGAAGCAGCTCATCATGAAGCAGTACAACATTGCAGAAGATCACATCTTCAGTAGCCGTGACTTGAGCTTCGCCAAAGGTATCAAGCGCATGACACAGAGCAAGGGCGTAGACGTCGTCCTCAACTCGCTCGCTGGTGAAGCTCTGCGACAGTCCTGGCACTGTCTTGCCAAGTTTGGCCGTTTCCTGGAAATTGGCAAAGCAGATCTATTCGCCAATACAGGCCTTGACATGCAACCTTTCTTGGAGAACAAGTCCTATATCGGCGTCAACCTGCTGGACTTTGAGAACAACCCCACTCCTCGAGCGGTAAAGCTGTGGGATGATGTGTCGAAATTGATCAATGCAGGCGCTCTTCGACCTGTTCAGCCGATTCAGCAGTTCACTTTCTCGGAAGTGGAGAAGGCTTTCAGGTATATGCAGACTGGCAAGCATATGGGTAAAGTGGTACTGCGCGTCGACGATGTCGATGTTGTACCTGCTGTCCCACGTACCCCGAAGGTCGGCATTGTCGACAATGCCACCTACATTGTTGCCGGTCTTGGTGGTATTGGTCGGGAGATTGGACGTTGGCTGGCTGAGAAAGGTGCCAAACATCTGGTTTTCCTTTCTCGCTCCGCAGCATCTGGCGCTGAGAACAAGGCCTACGTCGAAGACTTGCGAAAGACTTACAGCAAGAATGCCATCGCATTCGACTGTGATGTGGGCAACCGTGCGGCACTGCAGGCGGTGCTCGACGACATCAGCAATCTGCCTCCAATTCGAGGTTGTGTGACTGGAGCAATGGTCTTGAAGGACACGCTCTTCGATAGCATGACAGCAGAGGACCTGCGCATCACCGTTGGTCCCAAGGTACACGGTACTTGGAATCTCCACGATCTGCTGCCCAAGGAGCTGGACTTCTTCGTCATGCTGTCATCGCTTGCTGGTGTCATGGGTCACCGAGGACAAGGCAACTACGGCTGCGGCAACATATTCCAGGACTACTTTGCATCCTACCGCCGTTCCCTCGGTTTGCGAGCCATGACGATCGACATCGGATACCTGTTGTCAGTTGGCTTCGTTGCCGACAACGACCAATATGTCGACCACGTCAAAGCAATGGGTTTGAAAGTCATGCATAACTCCGACCTGCATGGCCTTATCGCCACTGCCATCGAGGGGAGTGATGCTCATCCCGCGCAAGTCATGTGTGGTCTACCGTACAATGAGTACTCACCTCAATGGTATTGGATGGACGATAACCGCTTCGCTGGCTTGCGAATCCTCCATGGCGGCAAATCTTCAACCGCTTCTTCGGCGACAGAGCTGAAAGACGAACTGTCGCGTTGTGCCGATCTGAGCAGCGCTGTTGAATTGATCAGTAATGCCATGGCTGAACGACTTGCGAGGTTGATGATGATCCCAGCAGCCGATGTTGATGTCAACAAGCCGCTGAGTGCCTACGGTGTTGACAGTCTGGTCGCCGTCGAGGTCCGGAATTGGATCGCGAAACAAATGCTGGTCGAGGTCAGTGTGTTTGAGATTATGGCCAACGTGCCCATGAAGCAACTGGCCGGGGATCTGGCGGTGAAGAGTAAGATTGTCGTCGCCAGAAACGAATAGAATTCCCTCAACAAAGGAGATTCATCGTGCTGCCACGGGAATGAGCATTATGGCTTTTGATCGGTCGGAGTTCGTAGTTTATAGCCGGTTTACAGTCCGTCCATACCTGGTCAGACATTCGATCGAGCCCGTCGTGCTATTGCTTACTCCTTTCGTCAACCACACGTAATATGATTACTGATCCCTCGATTTACCCATCAAGGAGTGATTGTGCCAAGGATTGGGCTATAGTCACTCTGGACGCTTGATAGCAACAACAGAGTACTGTTCCGTCTCCCTCGCTGAAACGACTCTTCCCTCTCAAAAAGTCTGGGCACCATATTGTACTTCCCACAAGTCCAGCCTCACAACCCCACACCGCGAAGTCAATATCAACATGAAGCAATTCACAGCCATCACAACCATCATCGCGCTTCTCTGCAGCTTCACCGTAGCTGATTGTGGGCCATATCAAAGAGTCATGACCTATGAAGACTGCCACGAGCGTTGCACAACTCAATATCCTGGTTCTGTGCCGCCTGAGGGAGAGTTCACTGGACGGCCCAAAAGCGCTTGTATCGATGGATGTATTGGTACATGTGTACGGCTTTACACTCGGCCTGTCATTTCTATCAGCCTCACTGACTTGTAATAGTCCTAGCTATGCTTCCTCGCCATCGCTACGCCTTTGAGTTAGGCTTCATGTCGAATTCGAGGTCTTTGAGCCCTCGTTTTAGGACACGGCCTCACGCATAAAGATACGGTCGATTGAATCTTGATGTTATCTGCGGGTCAGGAGTGGAAAGGAACGATGAAGAGTCATTAAGGGTGATACAGTCTCGCGCAGCTGTGCGGTAGATTTTCGAACAAAAGTGGTTTTGGTTCGAAAGAGAGGTCAGAAATGTGACGGGAACTGCGTCGTGGGATTTATCACATTTCTGAATGACAATAGGACGAGGGACTTTCGAAGACTACAGCGTGCTGGACAGAGCTGTGAAGATCTAAGGTCTACCAGAAAGCCTGATCCTCACGAGCAATAGGCAAGATCGTAGCCTCTAATAATCCTCAGCAACAAAGACAGTGTCTAGCTGACTGAACACCTTTGACTCCCATCCCGCATTTAAGGGCGTCCCTTTGCCGGTACTGGGATCGATGTAGTGCGTCAATGGTATCTGATCGCTCTCATTAAATTTGATCGACATCAACGAGACGCACCGAAACCAACGCGTTGCGCTCCCACTTGTTGCTCTCGCCAAGCTGCGCCTTCAGTACATCTTTGACGTACTCGTTCCGCACAACCAGAATTCCCTCTACGAGTGACGGAAAAACGACAAGGCCGATGACGAGCGCCGGCAGCCTTGGATAGAGATCGCAGAGCACAACCACAGAATTGTGCGCCGAGTATCGATACTTTTCAGTAGTTCCATCGATACCGAGCAATGCTGTCATCTGTCACGAGGGATCAAGCTATTATATGATGTTGGCCATGCAGGCGATACCTTCCTCACAGAGTGAGTCTATGACTATGAGGGAGACGGGCTCGGAAACCAGAGATTCCGGTAGATGACATTGTCACAACAGACATATGGCTGGTGAATTCGTGTAAAAGATGATCTAGAATGACTTGATCTTTTGTAGTGCTTATCGATTTATCGTAGTGCTCGTCGCTTTCGCATAAGCCATGCCGTCTGGATTGCTGACTCGTTCTTCGGTATTTCGAACTTGCGGTGCCGATATGATCTTTTGGGCTACGTGCTCATGATGTTTTTCTTCGGAATCGGATGAATCCGGAAAGGTTGCTATTCGTCAATATGCCACTTGAGCCGGATGCGATGTTCATAAAGACTTCGCCAATGTTTGTGGCAGTGTTGTCGTGCTATTTACCACTCCACAAACGCTGACTGATACGGAGATAAATATCTCATCTTGGTCATGAACAAGCGACGTCTATACCGACTTGTAGGGGTCCTCCCACTCCTCTTTTGTCTCCTCTTCTTCCTTCTTCGTTCCCTTGTTTCCCCCCTTACGTCCGCTACTGTACGACCTGCATCGCGTGGCAGCATTGCATCCACGGTGATATGGATTGACCGGCGGCCCCGGCCTGCAATTACCCTTCATTCCGCTACGTTGATCACACGGCACATTGTTGGGATAAAGAACCGGATAGTGAATGTGTGCGCCATATAGTGGATCGTCTTTACCCGCTGATCTCGGCTCAAGCTTTAGCTGATTGTCTGACAGAGAATGACGATAAGCAGGCAGCTAGTTACACAGTGAACCACTTCATGTCAGAACTAACCAGTAGATGTCAACAGATCATCTTGTGCTCTAGGGATAGCACGTCCCGAAGCCAATGTTGCCAAAGCTGCGATAAAGATGAAGTTCTTCATTTTGGTTCGTTTGTTGGTTTGCAACACAGTGAAGGCAATAAGCGATCGAGGAGCTTTAGCGAATGTTGCAAAGGAAGAGCTTTAGCGAATGATGCAAAGGAGAAGTCTGGCGGTAGGATGAGTCCACAAATAAATAGGTCTCTGTAATTGTCTACGGACACGATCAAAAGGCTAGCAGCGGATCGTGTTCAAGGTCTTCATTTTTGAAAATAGGACAATGAGCATCGTATTTTGAAACGTGAGACCTTGGAAAATAGGACAATATGCATCGTATTGTAAAGTGCCAGACATTAGAAAGTAGGACAATGTGCATCGTATTGTGAAGTGTCAGACCTTTATTTTCGCTTCTCTTCTGACTGGTCTAGCCAGATCTGGCATTGTAGAGTTGTAGGTCATCTCCTCGAGGCTGCGATGGAGTTGCGCCCGCTAAACGCATTGAGTGCTACGTGTACTGTTGAGAACAATTGATCTATATGTCTTCACGTGTCTGGAATTTCATTCGACGATCGGAGCTCGCATCTTGCAGAGACGCCCAGTTGTGCATCGACGGACGTAGGTCTGAGCCGCGGGACCCTACACTTGAGCACGTCAGTAAGCAGCCCTACACGAAGCCCTGTTACTTCTTGTTAAATTGCTAAGGAGCAGGGGGAATGATCGGCTTTATCGATCTGACACGGTGTTGGGCTAGCTATTCCGGGAAGCGCTTCCACCATAAGAGGAAAAAATGCTTTGCACCAAGCTCTATATAGCTGAACCCTAACCTTGACATCCTTGTCACAGCAAACGCTATAGCTCTTTTCGGCCATGACAATAGCAACGGTCTGAGCCTTGCAGCTTGAACGGCCGGTAAAAGAGGTATTATGCTCAATCTTAACGTGCACAAAACGGAACTGCGACAAATGTAGATTCGATGATTGGTCGTGAAACTTGACAGGTATATTACAGACTGCCCAATGTCGCATTGGAGCTCGCATCGCCTTGTAAACTGTCACAGAGACTATTCATCGACATTTGTAAGGACACGCCAAAGCAAACCCAACAAGTCAGCAGAGTCAGAGTCCATGTAATCCTGTCCTCCACACCAAAACATACAATCTGTGTTATGCATATTCTTATTCCGAGCATGCGAGCACAAAAACCTTTCCCAGCTCTTCTGCTGATCAGCTGTCCTAAACCAGCTATTACAAGGCTTGCGAACGCCTAGAGGCGCGAGGTACACCCTGCTACCCGGTCTCCGAAGTACAGGTGGTGGATTGTAGTGATACATGGATGTCTGCTTCCCTCGGATTCTTAGCGAGATAAACACGTCGTACTGCATTTGTTGCTCATAAACGGACACACGTGTAAGTATCCCTGTCTGTGCCCTTCCAGAGGTGAGTGATGAGGTAAAACAAGCGAGCATGCCTCATCGTGGACGAGTCGCTGACTTGGGACCCTATGCCAGATGGATGCTGATATTTACCGGACAGCGTGCCTTCTAACAGCTATTTTCACAGCCGCAGACTGATTCACAGTTCAGGAAACAGGGAAAACACACTGCGACATGGTAGGACAGCGCCGGACATTGGGCAGGATCCAACTCGAAATGCCTGGTATGAGTGTAAGCCAAAAGAACAGTATGCTAGTCTGTGTTGCTCACAATGACTCTGATATAGGTATAGTACTGCAGAAAACCGCGAGCCGCATATTTGCGGGGCGGCTAATATGTTGGTGTCACCGGAATTTCGTGCTCCAATTACTGACTCCCTTCCTTCAATCGCCGAGTCTTACACGCTCTAGCGAAGACTGCATTCCCTTACGGTCCACTACTACACCACTTCCGGATTACACCAAGTTAGGCGGGCATTAGGGATTCTAGTCTTCAACATTGAGAGAGTGCAATAGCCATGTACATCTTCGCAACCGTGCTGCCTTGCGAGCGAGGGACATTTCGGTAGCCGCCGTGATCCCTTCCGGTGGCCACACGGTCGAATCAAGAGTCTATCTCGTTCCGTCGTGCTGCCGTCAGCTTCATTGGACGCCGTCCATCGATCGTGCGCGGTACCTGATTCCATCACCCAGCATGCGAGGCAGACCGTGTTCAAGTCCTGATCGATGCAACGTGGCTGATGGATCTGTCAATAGATATGTGCAGCCTCATTCAAAGGGTCCAGCTCTGCTAAGCACAACTGACACTGTCCGATAGCGCATCAACTCATTGTCCAAGTTTGTGTGTCATAGCTCTCGACAGATCCTTTTGTTCTGTTTCGCGCTCACGACGTTCGGCCGCCTTTTAAGCTTCGGACATGTGGGCCAGGTGCTGCTCACCGTACATGCATTCGAGGGAATTGGTTCTAGCTTTGTGCTCCTCTTATGCTAGATCCGACATCGAGAAGCGACTTTCTGCTGACATGCCGTGTATCGCAAGATCAGTAGCTAAGTATAGCAGGTCAGGGGGGCAATGGATCGAGGACAGGCCCAACCACGTTGTCGTGCTCTTGCAGTGATTCCATCTACTCGTTGTTCTTGTTCGGAAAGGAGAGTGGCACCAAGATTGAAATTTGGCAATACGCGTTGCCTTGTTGGCATCGACAACACTTGTTGCAAGAGGCTTGCAAGCAATTCGTAGCTATAATCGTAGAGCAAAAGATCAATCTTGTTTACCATGAATGCCAAGGCTCCTAAATTATAGAACTGATTTGTACTTATCACGAAGTATAGACCAATTTGTGGTATCCAATCAAGCGGTCGTTCTAGGAAGATTGTAGGAGATTTGTCTTCCATTCACGATTGGGACGCGGACCTTTCGGGTGCTGAAAAGCTCGATTAGGGATGCTATGATCCTCTGCAATGCGGGTGGTTGTCCTAAAACGCCTAGCCGCCAGACATGTTGACTCGGTTTTCGGGCTTGTAGCGTCGGAGATAGGATCTCTCGGCGTGCGTTGACATACATCCAAAATCCTACTTAGAACCATCTCACTTGGAGCTCAGGCCTCATCCAGCACGCTGTCATCCTCCACCTTAGCCGGGCTGGATGCTTCTATGGTAATAAGGAGGGGCAGAACGACTCCTTCACTCGGAATGCCATGGAGGAGAGTATTTTGGCGTGTATAGGCATTTGGGTGTCCTCTGTCTTCAAAGTGCCAGTTAATCGTCTAATCCATACTATTCACAGGCGAATTGGGCACCCCTCTCTCAAAATACGCTCTGACATTCTCAAAGCATTCATGCTCTGCCCGCTGGAAAGCAGCATCCGTCAAGCCCCCCATATGCGGCTGCACGATGACTCTCTCATGATGAAGAAAGTACGGATCAACATCCGGCTCATTGCACAGCACGTCGAGGCCAGCTCGTTCGATTTTGCCGGTCTCGAGCGCAGATTTGAATGCCTAAATGTCAGTGTCAGCAGGACGAACAGAATACAAGTGCAAGGTTCTTTGAAGGCAATCGGACCTTTTCATCTATAACAGCACCCCGGGCCGTATTGACCAAGAACGTGCCTTGCTTCATAGCTGCGAATTCAGCCTTGCCGATCAGACCCGTCGTTTCACCGTTCAGAGGGCAATTCAATGACACGACATCCGAGCATGCCAAAAGCTCATGTAGTGAGGAACAATAAGAAGCATTGTACTTGTCCTCCACTTCAGGCGCCAGCTGGCGTCGATTGAAGTACTTGATCCTCATATTGAACGCCACAGCCTTCTTGGCAAGGTACTGGCATCAAGAATCTGGTTAGCTTTTCCACTCACTGCCCAACAAAAGCTGAACAACATATGAGGGCGCAAGACTTACCTTCCCAATAGCACCCATCCCAACAATTCCCAACGTCCGCCCCGAAGGATCTCTCACCGGCGTGAGCCCACCACGCCACGTTCCAGCCTTGGCACTCTTCTCCGCAGCGCTCGTGTTTCGAAGCACAGCAAGTATGAGAAACATTGCCATATCTGCAGTCGCTTCCGCAACAGCATCAACAGTATTACAAAAATACATTCCTTTACGAGTCATCCAATCGACATCGAATTCATTGTATCCCGCACTAGCCGAAGTGATGATTTTGCAATCTGGTGCAAGAGCCTACGGTCGATGTGAGCGAAGCGAGCGAGAAGAAAGAAACGCATTGGCTTTGGAAGCAAAACAGACCTTTAGCAAATCCTCATCGAAAGGCTCATATGGAGGAGTTCCCATCCGAATGATAAAAGCATCGATGGGCCCATGCTCTTCAATATCCTTCGGCAGAAGTTCTTGCGTAGATTTCCGGTCATAGGCTTCGAGGACCGAGAAGTCGTACTGGCTCGCGAAAGTCGTTAGGTAGTCGTCATCAATGTATTTCGGGTTGCCGAGCGCGACGACTCGCGGCTTTTTGCTTAGACGACCGGGAGACATTGTTTGTTGTGGAACCTTGGGCTTTGGGCGATAAGCTGTGGGAAAATCCACCTTTGCTAAATTTCGTGTTTGAAGTATGCGTGTACACGTAAAAGAGATTTCCAGTGATTTGGTTTTGGCACTGATCAAGTCGCTTTGTCGAATACTTTGCTGACTTTCATCTCGGCCAAGGATGGGGAGCTGAACTGGACTGGACCCCTGTTCGGCTTCCTCCAGACTGCTCTGCCAAGATATTCGGCTTCCTCCACAGCGTGAGGTAAAGGTAAATCTGACCCGCAACGTCTGCCGTGACCCGTCCAGACCGAGAACGGCGGGGAAGATGAACAGTCTTGTCTTGCAGTTGATCGCAAAATTCCAAACGGTTGGCGAAATGTGCTAACGACACTGTGTAGCAACCTCATGCATCACGACCAGCAAAAGCTTCTGTAGAAGATCCCAAACTCGCCAAACATGATAATGACTATCATCCCAAAAACTCCCCACCACTCTCCTTCAGCACCATCTGATACTCTGGCAAAAACTGCATATACATAACCTCCGGATTTCCCGTCCCCTTCTTCGTATACGCAGCCTCCTCATCACCGACAAATGTCTTCTGTAAACGAGAAGCCTCGGACGCGCCAATCGAGCCCGGTGCAATCGCAGCTTCCGTGAGCAACTGTGTCTGACAAGCCCTCTCAAGCGCGATGAAAAACGCTGCAGCCTCCGCTACAGTTCCCCCACACGTAAGCAGTCCATGATTCTTCAGAATCACATTCTTATACTTCGGCCCCAGGGCATTCGCAATTCTGATCCCTTCTTCCTTGGCGAAAACCACGCCGCCGAAAGAATCGTATACGGTCAAGTCGTCGTAGAACATACACGAGTCTTAAGAAAAAGCGAAACGTTAGTCTGTACTCTTAAAATCAATCGAGAAAGAAAGAAGAAGAAAATGAGCAAACGCAAACGCACCTTGATTCAGCATATCAATCGGTCGACCAAAATTGCTCCAAGCCCTACCGTAAGGACTATGAACATGACACGCAGCATGAATACCAGGTCGAGCCCTGTGAATAGCAGCATGGATAATAAATCCCGCTGCATTGACAGCCAAATCTGCCCCGCCGATCCGGACACCTTCCTCATTAACATGGACCATGTCGGATACTTTGAGGAGTCCAAAGTGGACTGCATAAGGGTTGATCCAAAAGGTATTAGGAATTACGGGATCTTAGAATACAAATGTTAGTACTGGAAAATACTCTTCCCCTTGAGTTTATCTGTACCTCTCACGCTAATATGTCCGCTGCCTCCATCCGCGAAGCCGAGTTTTGCGAAGATGCGGAAGGCTCCTGCCATTTGACCAAGTTGCCATTGTCGCAGCTCATACTTGTCGTCGAAGTGAGGGATACGAATGCGGGATTGTGCTCCGGTTTGGTTCTTGTTGGCTTTTGGCGGCTCCGCTTTCACTGGGACGTTTTCAACGACCGCGGTCTCTGTCATCGTGGTAGTGGCAGACATGGCTTGCTTGTATGACTTTGCTAGCTTGACAGCGATAACAAAGGGTAATCGGTTGGTCAGCACAAGGCTAGTATTTCCAATCTTTGTGGTGAAAGCAAAGTCGACGTCGATGAACTCGGTGTAATAATTATCCGAGGGGGAGAGATGATAAGGTCTGCAATGATGATGCTTGAACTGGTGGGTCGGATTGTGCCATGACTTCGAGTTGGAATCGGATTGTGCCGTGGCTTCAGATGCGTGTCGGATTGTACCGCCACTTTCCATGCGTGTCGGATTGTGCCGTACTTTCAAATGCGTGATCTGAAAGTCTCAAAAGGACGGGGAGCCTGGAACGCATACCAACACGTGATCGAGGATAGCCGACTATCAAGTGGAAGGCTTTGCCCGAAACAGAACCAGATATCAACTTGTGGAATACTTTTTGAAGTGAAGTGAAGTGGCATATCAGTTCACGTGACGCTTCTCCTTTACGACAAAGCTACTTTCGCATCTGACCCAAGCGCTTCTGTTTCGCAGAATCGAAGTTGTTCACTTGGAGGGCGCGCTGATAATAGTTGCATCAATTTCCAGGGGTCTCGGCGATGATGGCACTCACCACAACCTCGCGGACGTCTCGCAATGTACCAGGCTCCGGAGGAATGAAATCCGACTTCGTTCCCCAAGATGAACTTCGCAGCGTCTTCGCGCTGGCCATGTCTGCCATGTACAAAGCCGAAGTGCCCCAGTATTCCCAATTGGTCGACATCGTCGGGCGAATCAATAAACAGAAATGGCACGAGACCCCCGGCAGCAAAGACGAGTTGGATCGATTAACCGTGGAGCGCCATGGAGCAATTCGACTCGGAACCGCCAATGAATTGCAGACAGTCGGACGAATCTTCAGCATCCTGGGCATGCAAGCAGTGGGGTATTATGACTTGTCCGTCGCAGGGCTTCCAATGCACGCCACCTGCTTTCGGCCAGTAGACAGCACTTCGCTCAGCCGAAACCCGTTCCGAGTGTTTACAACGCTCCTTCGACCAGACCTCCTCATGGATGAGCAAGCTCGCAAGCTGGCGCAAGTCTTACTCGAACGTCGAAATATCTTCTCTGCGGACTTGCTCGAATGGCTCAAGGTGGCCGAAAACCAGGGCGGGCACCTTCGGCCAGAGCAAGCGGAAGCATTCATACCACAGGCGTTACAGACTTTTGGCTGGCGACCAGTGGCGGCTGCTACGCGGACCGAATACCTGAAACTTCGCGAAGAGCATCCAATTCTAGCCGACATTGCTTGCTTCCAAAGTGCCCATATTAATCATCTGACGCCACGCGTGCTGGATATCACCGCCGCACAAGAAGCCATGATCGAGGTTGGTATGGCTGTTAAGAGTACTATCGAAGGGCCACCAGAAAGAAAATGCCCGATTCTACTGAGGCAGACAAGTTTCCTGGCGCTCGAGGAGCAGATTCAGTTCAAGAGCGTCGAAGGAGACGAGGCACTCGAGCGACTTGTGAGCGGTTCCCACAAAGCTCGTTTCGGCGAGATTGAGCAGCGAGGCGCCGCAGTGACTCCGGCTGGTCGAAGGTTATACGACAAATTGCTCCGGGATGCCAGTGTGAAGGCATCTGGCGCCAGGAACGCCGCTGATCGGGATCTCATTGTGAAGGACGTCTTTGCAGAATTTCCTGATACCTGGGACGAGCTGAGAGAGCAACGACTGGCATACTTCGAGTATAAGTGCGTGACGAACACCAAGCCAGCGAATGACTTGACCCTTTGGGACGCCGTGAAAGCTGGGCTGATTCGTGCCGTGCCCATCGTGTACGAAGATTTCCTCCCATTTTCAGCCGCCGGAATCTTTCAGTCAAATCTTCAAGCCGCGAGTTCCAGTCAGTCGTCGTCCTGCTCGGTTGGCAGTCCAGATCTCCGGGGATTTGAGAAGTCGCTCAATGGACCGGTCCTCGATGCAGATGAGCTTTACCAACGGATTGAGAATGCAAGCATTGCTAGGTGTGCCAAGCAACTGGGGCAAGTGTGGTGAATTGCTCCCATTCCCAGCCCTCAGCAACCATGCCTCTTGTGTCTTCACAGCTGTCGCCAATGTTTTCAAGTTCCTGTTTGATTTGGGTTCGCATCACCCGTCATGTACAGGTCGTTCGAGAAATCAATATCAATATTATCGTATGTGCCAAATTCGGATCCTCGTACGCCTTGAACAAACTCTTGCAACAGCCATTCCGATTGAGCGGGGATTTGCATGTTTTGTAAATCCAAGAAGCCCATCTGGTCCAGGAAAGGGTCGTCCGCGTGGCTGAATGTTCCCGTGCCTGAAGCTGTGGTGGTATCGGGCCTCCAACTTTCGGCATCGCGGCAAATCATGTTGATGGTGCGTTCAGATAGAGCGTCAAATAAGTCCCGGTAGGTGGTGGATGTTTTCCATCTTTCCGCAATGACCTGGAGACAAAAATGCGAGGTCAGCGTGATCCACAATTGACTACAATGTAGGAGGGTACTCTTCTGCTTGCGTGGACCGGACCATTGAGTCAGATTGTCGTGAGTGCCGCACACTGAGACTTACGATAAGTACAGATGCGCATGACATGCATGTGTTAATAACGTCTGCTTGTTTGGCAGCCTGTCGAACTTTCGGTGATCGCCATAAGCAGAAAAGGTAAGTGAGTCCAGCCAGGAAAAGAATATGGACGCTTCCCCACGTGAACTGTACGCTAGGACGCTGGTAAACGCGCTTGTACCTGGTAGCGGAGTACGTCAGCAAGCAGTTCAGCACCATTTGCCGGCAGTGCTTGGCTTGCGAGATTAAGGGTGGTATGTCGAGGCAGTGGGTTGCGTCTTGTCGTGATGGCGGTTGTGCGCTTGTCAGCACTTACAGTCTGCACATCTCTCGGGAGCGAGCGTAGCACTCCTCGAATGCTCTTTCAATGACGTTAGCATCTCTCACAGGCTGTGCGCAGCAGCCGTCGACCATGCCCGTGTCGGATATATACTGCCTACAGCATGTCAGCTCGTTCGTTGGAAATCACGTCTTAAGCAACGAAAGAAATGCAAGCAAGGACACAACAGAAATCGAGCACACAAGACAGTGCGAACAAGCGCCCGACATCTCGTTCCACTTACCGATAGAGAATGAGTATGGAGTGGCCGTAGGCCAGTTGAAACCACTCGTGCGAGGTGAAGACGGAGAGTGGTTGAGCAGGAACAGGCGAGTCATGACCGGGACTCGCGGCTCTCCAATCTTCGAGCTCTTTGCGCAGCTCCTCGAGCGATGTGCCAGGGTATGCTCCACATTGCGTGCATGGAGATGAGCTGGAGTACAATTGCACGCTGATCCGGGACCAAAGCCTGCGCAACTTGATGACATGTATGGCTTTGGTCATGCTCGTGATCGGCTCCACTGGAGTTTCGCGAGGGTTCTTTGTCAGGCCCTCATGGGTAAGGTGTTCATCGTCAATGTCCAGTGGAAGCTGTCCAGCTCGTTAGTCGGCTTGAGATTTGGTGGCAGGAGATGCCGGAAAAAGGCACAATGCTCATGCCGTGAATATCTTTGCTTCGAAGCGTGATGGACTGCGGTGCACCACTTGCGCAGCGCAGACGTTGCACTTCACTCACCTCTGCATCGATGGCGTGATCCGGGATGGCCGTAGGTCGGCCCAGGGTGAAAGAAATGGTACGATCTATATCGTAGGCCACCCAAAAACATCGCTTGGAAATTTCTTTCGTGATTGCATCAGAAGACTGGCGAAATCGCTCGGCGCTGCGGTGATAGCCAAGCTCGATACATGTTCGGATGGCTAGGCCAGAGATCTTCCACAGGCTTGCGCCGACAGGCGAGCGAACGGAATATACGGCGCAGGCGAGAATAGCCTGCAATGATTCCAGGTTATCGGCATCGAACACGGACTGGCTTCGATCCATGGCTGCAGCGTAGAAGATCTCGGCGTCCTCGGAATGCTTTGGCCCCAGAGCGAGCGAGCCAATGGCATATACCATCAGCACAAAGAAGGCGGGCAAGGGGCCTGGCTCAGTGGCTTCGCTCCAGTCCCGGTGGCATTGATGGGCCATGGAGTCGAATGTCGGCCTGTGCAAGAATGGGTACTGGGAATGCACATTGTCGAAGTAGGCTTTGGCCAACGCTGCCCCCGTGGCTGGAGGCGGGTAGCTCAGCTTCCTGGCACTTCTCGGCGCCGTGTCGCTCTCGTCAGGCGCAGAAGCTGATGCTGTTGGGCTCTGATGCAAGCCCATGCTGTGGCTCGCGATCCTCGAAAAGGAGATGGCCGACGACGGACCAAAATAATGCGGCTCGCGGCCTGCAGCGCTGACGCAGAGCAAGGCCACGTCCGAGGACACACGGTCGACCTCGCGACCCGGCGCATGAGGACTTTGGGGGCTGTGATGCGTTCTCGCCGCCTCCGAACCGACACCTACACCACGGGGCGCGAGATGATCCGTTGCAATATCTGGCCGAGACTCTTGCAACAGGGCTTCAAGATACGCAACGCGTGCTTCCAGCGTTTGCATGTAATCGCGGGGGCGCTGCAGGCCGGTGGCGGGATCCTCGACGAGACAATCTGTGTGCGGTGTTGGCGGAGTCCGTGACGAATGACGGTTCACGTCGCATGCGGGTCACCTCTGTCGCTCTTGGCGCAGTTCTGGCACTTGGGACTCTGTCCATCGCACTGTTGCCGCGGCGTCAGCGGGGGGTGGTGCGAGGGGGCGGAGCGGGACGGCGGACCTTCAATTTGCGCTGCTTGCACGATGTACACGCAAGCATGGTGCGCTCCCCCATGCGCACTCGCTTGGGCGCCGGAGACTGCGTGTCGGGATGCATCATGGCTAGGGCGGTGTTATGCTGGACGGTGGAAGCGTCGCCGGAGGAAAACGAGATGACCGGGGAGGCGGCGGTGGTGAGCAGTCAAACTGCCATCAATATTTGATGCAGACTTGCACCACCTCGGCAAAAGCCCCCCGCCCGTCGGCTTCCTCCATCGCTATCGTGCCTATCGACGGCACATGGCAAGGATGCTCCTCATGCAGATCAGGACCCATATCATGGGCATACAGGCGCAATGTAGCGCAGCTCGCATGAGCATCCGTTCACTTCCCCAGCATGGGCTCCGTTGACAGCAGCAACAGCGACGCGCTGCCCCCTCTCGGCTTCATCGCAGTCGAGTGCTTTTTCACAAGACCGCCCGGCGATCCATGGAATGAAGAGACATGGCCATTCCCATTGATCAAAGAGATGGCCAGCGGCTCCAGCGCATCGCAACTTGTCACGGGCGCCGAGTACGACGATGCTTTCCTCGGACGATTCGTCGAAGCGGGCCTGAAGCTCGCCGAAAAGGGCTGCGTGGGCATCATCACCAGCTGTGGCTTCCTTGCCATGGCCCAACCACTGTGCGTATCAATTCTGGCGTGAGTTGATAATCCATGCGCCACTAATGACCGTGGCAGTCTCGCTGCGAGGCTGCCTATTCCCATCGCCACGTCTTCTCTCGTTCAAATACCCTCCATCTTCGCCTTTTTGCCTGCATCCAAATCTGTCGGCGTCCTCACCTTCGATGCTTCCCAGCTGGGCAAGACCCATTTTGCTCAACTCGGGGTACCAGAGAACCTCTATCATCGAATTCACATTGCTGGCCCGCCCGCAAATGGTCATCTGCAGCCTCTGGTGCGCACGGGTGCAATCTACGATCACGCCGAGATTGAAGCAGAGCTGGTCGCAGAAGCCGTCAGGCTCGTCAAACAGCATCCTGATATTGGTGCAATGGTTCTCGAATGTACGCAGATGCCCCCGTTTGCAGAAGCGATCCAGGCAGCGTTAGGAGGTATGCCGGTGTACGATGTGTATAGCATGGCAAAGTGGTTTTATAGTGGACTTGCACGCACACGACCGCGTGAATGGGGGCCCATCACTGCGCCGTGTCAAAAGGTCGGGTGGTAGACATCGTGAACTTGTGCGTATCAAGAAGACACGACGCAGAAAAATTACAATTTCATTAATCATGTCACAGCAATGCTCTCATCTTGCTTCCAATGATTGACTCGTCGATCAGTGCTACGCTCTGCAGTGCTCTTGCGCCTGAGCTGCCTTCCATCAACACGTTCGTGGCATCTTGGCCGCTCTGAAGCTGCCGCCATTTCCAAGCTCGTATCGACGGCCTGTCAAGATCGGTGCCTTCCACAATGTCCATCACGTACTTGCCAATCACCGGCAAATACTTGAATGCATGCCCGCTCCCACCCGTTGCCGCCACCAACCCTTCGACACCGGGGACATGATCGATCACCAAATGATTGTCATACGAGTCGGTGTACCAGCACATGCGGGTTTTCTCTATCCTCAGACCTGCTTCCGCCAACTCAGGCAAGTGTTCGTCCAGAAAACGCTGAATTACTTTCAATGCCTGTTTCGGCACCGCAGTCAAACGCTTCCCATCTACCGAGGCCGGCGTCCATCGAGTGACTGGTACACTCCTCTCTCTACCATCGGCTTGTCTGATCGGATTCGTGTACTTTTCCCCTCGGTATCCAATCTTGAGCCAGCCTTCATCATCCCTGGCGAATCCATATAGACCGCCTTCGACACCGTCTCGCATCTTGTATACCCACGATGGGAAATTCTCTGGGGCAAACCTGTCCCACAGAGGAGACGTACGAGGAATTTTGATCAAAGCCACTGATCCAGCAGTGGTTTCGCACAGTCCGTCAAGTTGTGGAATAAGAGATGGTGTCCATCCCCCGCATGCCATAATCACCAGAGCCGCATCGTGCGACTTTCCATCTGCAGTATTGATGCCAGATATTTTCTTTCCCCAGCTATCCTGGAATCGAAAGCTCTTGAAAGCGCCTTCAGTGTAGCCGAGCTGGAAAGATACTCCAAGTTGGCGGGCGCGGTGGAGAGCATATCGACAAGCCTTGTTCGCTACAGCAGTCCCACCAGTCGTGTCCAGCACGGCGACATTCGGCTTCCCTCGCCCCCTCCGCCGGAAGGGATCAATAGCGAAACCGAATCCTTTATCTTTTGCAATCTGGCAATCTCGCGCTTTCGAGGTGTCCAGCTGAGTGTCAACATGTCCCGCGGCCTCCATACTATCAATCGTCGCTTGGTCGAATTCCGGCAGCACTTGACCATCGGTCATGATGAGGTTGCCGTTAGGCAAGAACACCCGATCATCTCTGTTCATTCCAGACGGAACACATCGACCAGATTCGATATCCTCGTTCCACTCTTTCCATTTTTCGATCGCTTCCAGTGCGAGGTCTTGATATATTGACGCTCCGCCGTAGGCCGAACGGACAATCTTATTGATATCGGCTGAAGCTGCATCGGCTCCCTTGAAATAGGAATATTGCGATTCGTCGTAGCGCTGGCGGTCGAAGACTGTTATGCGTTGGTAGCCTCGTTGCGCGAAATGGATTGCGGCGCTGAGTCCGAATATGCCGGCTCCGACGATGACAATTTTGTCGTCTTTTGACACTTTGTGCCGCGCAGCATCTGCCATTGTGTGCTCCCAATTCGGACAACAGAGGCAGAACGGTTGTCTAGTAATCGAACGGTCCGGAGCAAAAAGAATCCAAACTTCAAAATGATCTGTTGTTCAGAAACTGGACTGGAGTACGCAATCAGACCGTTCTCTTGTGGCTTACCGACCGAATGATAGAAAGCAGTCTTCTGACCCCAGATGATGGGCGAGACCGCGAGCCCCCGCTTCCGACGATTAACGGACCCGAACATGTGGCGGTCGGAAATGGCCATGGCGAGCACGGATTCCTCCGAGCTGGGCCCTGGCGACCAATCACACTCCGCACCTAAGTCGACCTGGGGTATCTCCGCAGATATACGAAATCCCAGCCATATCATGCACCTCCCATTGCCTGCACTGATAAAGCGGATACAATTGCTAGGCATTCGAACGTTCAATCCCAGTGGGCAGCTCTACAGCTCGTTGTAGAATTCCCGCCCAACCCATCCGAGCTCTGTATCCAAGCGTCAGGCGAGACAAAACAATCAAATGGGTATTCACGCCCTGTTCGCCGACTCCATGTTGGCGCGCTATGGACGAACGATCCGAGCAACACCCAAAGCACTCATCGCCAACCATCGTCTGATGCTCACAGCGGCGATTTATGCAACGAGTGGCATTCCGATCAGTACGTAGTGTTGGAGTCAGAAGCTAGTTTCGAAGCCTCTGCTGATTTTGATCCTCCAAAAAGCATGGGACCAAGGATCATCTTCCGTCGTGCCTACACTTCCTGGCTTCCAGTCAGACTTCGGCATCACATCTGGAGCGAATCCCAACCAGATCGCGAATTTTATTTCTCTCGTTTACGTCGGAGCCGGACTCGGGGCCGCGGCTTCTTTCTTCATCAACGATCGGATCGGTCGACTCTGGTCGTATCGGTTGTACTCGTTCATATGGATCCTCGGCCAGCTGATCGCCACTGGTAGTTCGGGCCATATCGCAGCTCTGTATGCCGCACGCATCGTCTCTGGATTTGGAATCGGCGCTCTTACCGTCACGGGTCCCATGAGCATTGTCGAGGTTGCACCTACCGAGATTCGAGGATTGATGGTGAGTTCTGCAAATGGCGCGACAATACATCTGCGATGAGTCACCTCCCATGACTGCTGTATTGTTGTCATCTCTGCTGCCGCCTCCGAGAAGCAGCACGATTCGACGTCATGAACAACGCTGACATCTCTCGTGACAATTCTTAGGCAGTATGGTTCAGCGTCGCAATGCTCCTGAGTCTTTTCGTCGCCGTCTTCTGCACCTTTGGCGTCTTCCTCCACGTCGCCGCAAGCTCCCTCCAATACCAAATCGTCTTCTTCTCCCCATGCATCTTCATGGCCCTGATGTGTGCTCTAACATTCGCCCCCTTCTGCCTGGAATCCCCCCGATGGCTCTACCTCACAGGTCAAACGCAAAAGGCCGACCAAACCCTCATCGCTCTCCGCGGCCTAGGAAGCTCCCACCCACGCGTGCTGAGCGAACGAGAAGACATCCTAGCCCAAGCCGAGAAAGAGCACGCACAATACGGCAGCGTCGCGCGATCCGCATCCTGGACAGGCATGAAAGCCACCTTCCGAGAAGCATTCACCGTCAAAGCGAATCTCCGCAGAGTACAGCAAGCGCTGGTATCGTACGCCCTCGCGCAGCTTTCCGGAGCAAACAGCGTGACGGCATACTTTGTTCCGATTCTGAAACTGATTGGCGCTGCCTCTGGTGATCAAGCACAATCGCTGTTTTTGACGGGAATGTACAGTTTTGCTAAGTTTTGCTTCACACTCATTGCTAGCTTCTTCTTTATTGACGCTCTCGGCCGAAGGCGGAGCTTGTTTACCGGTGAGTAAGAAATGACATTTCCTTTGGTACCCTTCCTCCCTCGGTTTGGCGCTTTTGCAAAGAGTACTAGTAGGATTATGAAGCTGATCATTTCCTCCTCTCGCCCGAATAGGTATTACTTTACAGATGATCAGTGACCTCTACATCGGGGTCTTCATCAAGTACAAGCAGGAAGGAGAAGTCTCCACCAGCTCCAGCCAAGCTGCCATCGCGATGATTTTCATTCACGGCTTTGGTTATGCAGTCGGTAAGTCAAGTCAAAAGCGGAACGAATTCTTTCGATGAGAATTTTTTTTCTTCTCACGAGCTGACACAGTTTCGTCTTACAGGCCTGCTTGTCCTCCCCTACGTCTTCGGCGCAGAAGTCTGGCCGAATCAGCTCCGGTCTTTCGGATCAGCTCTTTCACAGGCATTCCACTGGTGGTTCTTCTTTGGCATTAGTCGAGCGACACCATCCATTCTGTTGAGCATGGACAACTGGGGGGCTTTCATTTTCTTCGCCGGCTGGTGCTTCGTTTCGTTGATCTATGTCTATCTCGTCGTGCCGGAGACGGCAGGGCAGAGCTTGGAAGAGATTGATGAATTGTTCGAGGGCTCTTGGTTCATGGCGTGGCGTAGCGCGAAGAGATCTTCGGCGAAAGTCGAAGTTGTGGACGGGTTGTCTCCGATGTAAGTGGGGATTATGGTTTGGAGTTTGGGGGAATGAGCTGACTTGTTGTTTGTAGTGCGAGCAATGATGATGATGCACAGAAATCAATGGGCCATGAGGTCAAAGCTGTGAAGTTGTCGGCTTGAGATCTGTGGCTGTTTCAGCCAGTGATGTCTGCAGATGATGTGGATGTGATACCTGATCATGATTTTCCCGACTCTTCCAGTATAGGTCATATTGTTCCGAGCGGACGATTATTGTATGCGTACAAATTTCAACGTCGCTGTTGTCAAATTTATGCCCTTGCGAAGCCCAAGTGATCTCATTGCGGCGTGGCCGAGACAGTGATCCAGCAGTACATTTGTCAAGTATTGTAAAGTTCACTGGGTAGATTCAAGGCTTGATAACCACCAGCCGTGCGCGTATTGTCTTCAAAGACTCTGCGGAGCGTCAAACCTATAAATGACCAGAGCTGAAGGCTGACGGAGAGGGAGCGGCTGCAAGGAGACAAGATTCCCTGGTGATCCTGTGCCACAGATCGTGAACACGCATCAACGAAAGGTTTTTATACTAGTCTGTGCATGTTGTCCATCTGGTGTCCGCCCCGACGGGCTTCCGTCAGTAGTAGGAAAGACGTGCGGCTGCACAGTATCTCTGCGAATAGACATACGGCCAATGTCCGCAAATATCCGTGCTAATCCCGGAAAGTGACACCTCGAGCAATACAGTACTCCTTTTCCACGGGCGGCTCAGCATTACCTCGTGCGAAAGGCCTGCGTGGCAGCATGATGGATATCCGTCTGAGGTATGTTACACGACACCTTATATCATGCCGCTAGACGAGCCCTCTCTGGCATGATGAGCCTGCTCACATAGGCGCGCAAGATTGTTTGCCAGGATCAGTTCAAATCACCTGGAGTGCAAGATCCTTCTTGACGCCGTCCTCGAGCGCTGCACACGCTCATCAGGCTTGATGAATCAGCTTATACTTACTAACGAGGCTCCATTATTAATTGAGCTTTCAGACTTTGTAAGACCTTCAATCTCATCACAGGAATCGATGTTGTGTTGTGGAAGCGGGGTCGGGAATAAGCTTCAACATGCATCGTTCGTCCTCGGCAGCCAACGAGTAAACAAAGATACTGTCCCAACTTGTTTTCATGGTCCAATTGACTAGCTCAAGTCTTGAATAAAGTCCAATACAGCCCTTTCCTGCGTCGAATTTGAACTTTCACTTCCTAGTAGTGCCCATAGCGCGAGACAGATCGGCTGGTGGCAATGCCTGCAATCGAGAATTCCGAGCTTCATAACGCTCATCTTCGTGATGGAAGGAAGTATGTTCAGTCAGATGCCTTGATAATTGGAGGTGGTTTTGGTGGCGCTTATGGACTCTGGAAGATGCGAAAGCTAGGGTTTCAGACCAAACTACTCGAAGCGGGCCAGGAGTTTGGTGGAACATGGCATTGGAACAGCTACCCTGGCGCTCGCGTTGATTCCGAGATGCCATACTACTCGCTTTCGATCCCTGAAGTCTGGAAGACATGGAACTGGAAAGAACGCTTCCCGGGTCATGAGGAGCTCAAAGCATACTTCAGACATGTCGACAAGACATTGGATCTGAGCAAAGATGCTTTCTTCAATACAGTTGCCACCAACATCAAGCGTGACGATGGACTTTGGGTCGTGAAAACAAGAGATGACCGTGTATTTCGCTGCACATATTTGATTCTTGCGACCGGATCTTCGTACAAGAAGCATTTGCCTGCTTTTCCAGGACTGGAGACCTACAAAGGAAGGGTTGTTCATGCGGCTGAATGGCCTAGCGATGGTCTGGACGTGAAAGGCAAAAGGGTCGGAGTGGTCGGGAACGGTGCGACTGGCGTGCAACTAGTTCAGGAACTGGGAAAGCAGGACTGCGAATTGACCGTTCTGATTAGGACTCCGATCCACGCATTGCCCATGCGTCAGCGTAGATTCACGGTCGAAGAGCAAGAGTCCACAAAGCTGGCATATCCATATCTCTTCGAGGGAGCACAGAACAGCCGCGCTGGCTTCCCTTTCAGAAATCAAAGTAAATCGTTTTGGGAGGCCACGGTCGAAGAACGCGAGGCTGTCATGGAAGAAGGGTGGAAGCGAGGTGGCTTTGCGTTCAATCAAACCACATATCGTGACTTCATTTGGGATCGAGCAGCCAACAAGGAGTTTCACAACTTCTGGGCCAAAAGAGTTCGTCAGCGGGTCACCGATCCCGTGAAGGCTCAGATCGTCGCACCGATACCGCAACAGGCGTTGTTCGCTACGAAACGTCCCAGTCTAGAGCAAGACTACTACGACGTCATCAATCGATCGAATGTAACAGTTATCGATCTGAAAGCGACGCCCATCGAAACATTCTCAGAGAAAGGCATCGTAGCGGGCAATGAATTGCACGAGCTTGACCTGCTCATCTTAGCCACCGGATATGATGCTGTGACCGGCAGCCTCCTCAATATGGGTCTCGAAGATGATCAGGGCGTCCCGCTTGGAAACAAATGGAAAGACGGTGTTCGAACATACTTGGGATTGATGATCCCGAACATGCCAAACTTGTTCATGGCATATGGACCCCAGGCTCCAACAGCGTTTGCCAACGGCCCGCCCATCATCGAGATCCAGATCGATCTCATAGCGCAAATGATACGCAAATGTCAGGCGGAGCACTTGTCTTCGATAGCTACCAACGACGCAGCAGCCGAGTCGTGGGCGCAGGAAGTCCGCGAGACTGGCAATAAGACGCTCTACCCGACGGCCGACTCATGGTACATGGGAGCCAACATACCGGGGAAGCCACGGGAGATGCTACTGTATCTGGGTGGGATGGACACGTACGCACAAAGGTGTCGTGCGGCTATCGATTCTTGGACTGGCTTTATCACAGCAGGGGAAGAGTACAAGGCCGTCCGTGCCTCTCTCTGAAGGGGCGCTAAGAAATATCGATGCTCAGTCGTTTGTTGTCCACGTTGAAGAGCAAAAGGCGGACGGAGGAGAGATGTATCCAGCTTCGGAACAGCTTCATTCCACGATAGGCATTAACTTTATCGTTATTGTTGTCAGGCCATACTCCCCACTAGCAGCATCTGGATGGCAATAGTGTCTGCGTGGTGTGCAAGACTCAGCGGCATGTGTGCCGCCATGGTCGTTGCGTGTCGCCTTTCCAGGTTACAAGCTCTTCTGCCACGTCTTCGCCTCCAACCACTACTTCCTCAACTAGAACAATTATATCCTCGACGATGACGACTACATCCTCGAATACTCCATCGACAACAACGACTACACCCTCGACCACTTCCTGGCCAACCTCTGCGACTCCAGTTTGTACTTGTTTCTTGTTCTCTAAAATCCCCAATCTTCCAATCCTCAGGGATGTCGGCCAGTTTATTCGAAACGGACACTTCGATGAGGTCTACCAGGACTTTGGGAACGGCACCCTGCTACCTCTTTCCGTTGACGCATGCACCCCTATTAACGAATCAGGTGTGGGTGTCAACTGCACGAGAGTGCCTTACTTTCTATGGACCGGAGGCGGAGGTGGAGATACGGCAGGAGCAGGAGGTGCTTTCCAGACCGACGGTCTCGCTCAAAGCCCCCAGTCGTATGGGTATGTCGTGTCATGAAGTGTCATCTGGTTCGTGATTTCCGGCTAGGAAAGGCATGCTAACTTTCACTGTAGGGGGATCAACCTCTCTAGGCAAATAAATTCGGGGTATCTCGGCAATCCAATATCGTCCTTAGCCGCCCGCTTAATTGGAGAAGGAGCCTTTACACGTGTCACTGCCTTGTCATTAGGCTATTACAGAGTCGGCTTCCCTCCGGTAGCGAACAGGTTTGAACCCCTTACTCACGTTCTGTCATCATGTACGAATGCTTATACTATAGCTACCTTGGCGCTTGTACTGCGTCAGCTCTGCTCGCGGATGGAAAGGGAGTGAACTCTCCTCGCTCCATCTGGAGTATTACTCCTGCCCGCAGCGAGTTCTCATGGCAATATTTCAGCACTAAAGTGACAATCATTCCGCAAGTCGATGGGGTTTACAACAGTGTAAACTTGACTTTCTCGTGTTCGCAGGCGCGTGTCACAGTGGATCAGTTCGTTCAATTCCAGTTTGACACGATTGACTTCAAACTGCAAGAGGGTTGCACTTGCCTTTAGGCGAGCGTAATGTAGACTAGGGTTCGTTCTCACAAGCTTCCCTCTCTATCAGAATAGGGGAAAGACGTCTCGATGTGCGAGCTTACTTACCTCGTGTAACGTATGCGAGTCTAGCTTAGTTGAGAGACACCCGTTTCCGGGCGGATAGATACTCCAAAACGTCCAGAAGGTGACGAGGAGCTTGTAGATCGGAGCTGAGATGCTGTTGCCCAGACCATAGTGAACGTGTACAGCGTCATCATTCATCAGACAAGAATTTGGGCTGATAGGAGAGCTACAGCAATTTATCTTGATAGACTCACCATTGTACGCAAAGGCAAGCACGCGAGCCTGATCAGAGTTAGATATTCTCGTCTACTCGACATAGATTGGAGCGGTTGGCCCTTTGCTCGTGGAACAGACCGGCTTTGGCACTGTTGAAATTGCCGAGTCCCACTCGGTAGCGGATATCGTTCGCTTCGCATCTGGCTTTAACCGTTTCTTAGATCGCGCCGTTGAATCTAAAACGCTGCAGGTGTTTGTGACATCTGTATACAATGTTTCACGATCGTCTTGTCGAATATTGTACGCATCATAAGTTCTGTTCGAGCCTACATGCGAAGCCGCACTGTCGACACCGGCAAACATTGAACCAAAGATTGCCACTTTTGTAATCAACTGCGCCCACTCGGCGAACTTTATGGTAGATGAATGACTTGCACACAGCACGCTCTAGCCTAAATATTTCAGTTTTTGGCTCTATATTAGCGTATGAGGAGTACTGTTCGAGTCTGCGCCGCAGAAGCGCAGTAGGAACAGAACCTTGCCTGAAATGGCTGTGAAAAATGTTCGACTGCTGAATCAATTCTTCGCCGGGTAATTCTATTCCATTAGCGTTTTGGACGTCTCGATATCGCTGCGCAAGGTCTTGATTCGAACCATTGCAATTTACGATGTCAGATACGCTGCAGATCATTTCTCTAGGCCCCCGCTCTCTCTCTCTCTCTCTCTCTCTGATAAATCCGATTCAATGGCTCAACGGTCAACGGTTCCGTTTGACCAACCGACCACGATTGAGCAGATACGCAACATGAAGCGAAATCGTCATCTCTGATCTGTCTATATGTACATGCACCTCTGACCCGCAAGGAGACCACGTTCACCCCAATCACTACAACCAAAATCGTTCGACAAGTATTTCTCCAGCACAATGCAGTTCGCTCCTTATCTGCTCGCACTGGGCGGAATGTGCTCAGTCTCTTTCTCTCAGGAAGTGTACAGGGGCTGCGGAGAAACCAGGGCTGTCTGCTGTCGTTTAATCAACGGCCGCTGCAAGAAAGTTACACCTCGTAAGTAACTTGTTCTGGACACGAAGACCCAGCATATTGCTAATAGGTTAATTGCAATGCCGTAGTCACTTCCCAGCCCACAAGTTTCCAACAGTTCCAAGACGTCTGCGCGTCGCAGGAAAGGGTTCCAAGATGCTGTCCCTCATCCTCTGCGGACTCGGCACTTGGAGGGGTAAGCCTGCAGTTCAGCCTAGAGATGGGCGTGCGTACGATGCTGCAAGTTGCTAATTAAATGCGAATGAAGGTGTTGGACTTTTTGCTCGGTTCACAGCCTGATCGCTGCACAGTCCCTGCTCAGGATGGACAATAGGCGTTCACGCCGAGGTGGCGCATTGCCTACATTTCTCAGAGAGTCGACTCGCTTCCAAAACACATACTTTGACCGCAAGAAGCTGGAATATCAATCGTGACATTGGCAAATTAAATCATCTTTTGGCCTTAAAGACATGGGATTCATTCGCTGGGAGGCATAAACAGCTGTGCGGCGATGGTCTGCGGATTAAAGAGTTGGGTAAGATCAGACAACAAGTTGTACGCGATAATTATTTAGAGCGAGGAAACTCATTGCAAGGAGCATATCAGCCGTCGTTGGCCTCTTTAAGGGATCGATATATCACACGATTATAAAACAGTCTGCAACGACTAAGTCGAACACTTTTCGCTCGTGGCACAGATATACTGCCCGTCTACTAGAAGACAGTCTTGTAACACGGAAGCGCGATCGCTGTGGTGCCTACTACTGCCCCCACAATGCAAGCAGCATTAGTGGATGCCTGTTGTCGATAAATGCGTTTCAAATATCTTATTCGTGCCTGGACCTCGCTTCCTTCATTGCCCCCAGGAAACTCTTCATTCGGAACTACGACTTCGAGAGATCTATCAGGATTGTGTTAATTAATTTGTGGATACCGGAACGTCATAGAGAAGTTGTAGAGCGTACTCGCATGATGGACCCCATCCATCTCCGAGGCTCCATTTCAAGAGCCCATGTGACTCCATTCGTCTCTTCACTTCCTCATTATGCTTGCAATATGCTTGGATGCCATTGTTTTCTACGTCGCCACCTAATATTTCGTAATCTATCGTCTCAAAGAAAACGTGGGTCGTCCAATACAATCGCAGGGATGTTAGGGAGGAAGCGAAGTGGTCAGCGAATGTAGCGGAGTCAGGACCCATGTAGCGTTGGATCTGATATCATTACCAATAGGTTGAACGGCAGTGTTGCACTTTTATAGATCAGCCGCATTGCCGCCTTGCCAATGGCTCAGAACTGTCGATCTCTGCAATGCAACTTCAATGACGCACAGTATTCATGCTATTTCGGACGACCTAAAAGTTTCGGGTTCACCTACAAAGCTTCTTGCAAGAAATAAGAAAAGGAACGGCACTCCTCCCTCTGCCTTTCAGGACGATCTTTGCATCTCTCGTCGTGCTGTAGTTGATCTGTATACAGGCGTCATAGTCGGCCGTCCTTGAAGACACAGGTTTACATCAATGTCGCTCGTCGACGGTAGGAAGTGACACATTTTCCACGGAGCTCGCCAAGCAATGGGATCCTATGTTCTTGGAGGGCAACAGCCTTAGCAACTGTCGTCCTGCCAAGCCAACCAACGTATTGCAGCGTGGATATGCGGTTATCACGCGTTGCAGGTCTGCAACCACAAGAGCTTGCAGGTTCGATCTCGCTGCGGACTCTCGTGGCAGCGTGAAAGGCCGCGATTGCCATGATCAATTGTGCGACGAGGATTTGTTGCGCATGATCGGAGCACAATTCGTCTTGCAGTAACGCAGGGAATGTGCAAAGCGGTGTGAAGTAGAAGTTGGATTTGCGGGGCAAGCGGAAAGGACGCACGAGATTGCTGACGTGTTTTGGCCGAGGTCTCAACCACACCGAGTCTACCACGCTGTTAGAACAGAACAGAATTTCTTCCTGTCTGCAGCTCTTGTTCCGCACAGTCCTAGTATCACGTTCCGCCAAGATGGGGGACAAGCATTCTGTGAAAACCACTTTCTTCGGGACCACTTCCATTTACGTTACCGACGGCTCGTCCAGTTTCTTCATAGATGCTTTCCTCTCGCGGCCGAGTCTGTTGCGAGTGGCATTCGGAAAACTGGGCCCGGATATCGCTCTGATCAAAGAAACCCTCCGCAGTGCCAATATTACACGATGTGATGGTATATTTGTCGCGCATTCCCATTACGATCACGCCCTCGATGCTCCGGAAGTTGCGAAACTGCTGGGCAGCAGGATGTATGGCTCCGACTCTACCCTCAACATCGCTCGCGGTTCCGGGCTAGGCGAAAAGTCCCTCCAGCTCATCCGTGAGCATGATGTGTACGAGGTGGGCGACTTCAAAATCCGCATATTTGAAGGCCTGCACAGTCCCGGTAATCACTACCCAGGCACTATCGACGCGCCGCTCGTGCTACCTGCAAAGTCGAGTGACATGAAAGATGGAGGCTGCTACTCCTTCCACATCGAACACCCGGAGGGTAGCATGTTGATCCACCCCAGTGCGAATTTCGTCCCGAATAAGTTCTCAAACCTCAACGTGGACGTGTTGTACCTGAGTATCGGCGTGCTCGGTGCCCAACGTTCGGAATTCCAGGAATCATATTGGACGCACACGGTAGACGCGACGAAACCGAAACTTATCATTCCAGTCCACTGGGACGACTTTTTCCGGCCACTAAGCGATATCTTGCGGCCAATGCCAGCATTTCTCGACAATTTCGCAGCCTCGAAGAGCTTCATCGATCGCAAGGCGAAAGAGAATGGGCTAGATGTCCTTTGGCAGGGTCCCTTGGAAAAGATTTCTCCCTTTAGCGTGGAGGCTGCAGCAGAAAGAGACGCTGCCAGCAGACGCATTAACTTGAAGGGAAGGGATAGATTATCAACGTGGATCGGTCCTCTACTCAATAACGGGCCTGTCATAACGCTTGGGTGTATCGGACTGTTGTTGATCCTTTATGGGACTGCGGAAAGGTGATCTAATAGACGACAAGAATAAGAGATGTCGAAACAGGGAGATTTCTGTGTCTTAGACGGGCTGTTAGTAGAGCAAACCAGAATAACGAATTATGAATTTACTAAGATAGTCCGATGTTCTCGGAGGGGCAACCAAGTCAACCAACGTGTTGCAAAGTGGACATGCGGCTATCACACGTTGCAGGTTTGCACCCGCAAGAGCTTGCAGAATATAAGATGCTCTTGCTGCTGAATGGTTGCCCGTCTCTTGTGTCAATGATGATTCCCAGAAATCAGAGCAGCTTAGCCTCTGGTGAAGGGAGCTGTTTCGCACTCTCGGTACTTTGCTGAGAATGGGTCGGTGCATTGGTACCAAGCGTCGAACGGCCGCCGAGCTGTCTCGATCAGAAGAAGCGGGCTCAGAACGGATCGTGTGCTCGTTTTCCACCAGGTCTGTCTTAGCCACTCATTAGTACGTAAAAATGCGTCCACGAGGTATGAGGTCACGAGTTCTGCAGAACGATGATCAGCATTAGTGTGGCCATCGGGCGCTTGGCCTCGCCTTTGCGCAGACAGACATGCTATTGTAAGCGCTGACTTGACAGCCAGCTAGGCTTATGCGGTGCTGGTCTTGTTGCGAAGCTTTGCCATTCCTGGCATCGAATTCAACGAAAAGCTTCTGACCTGGTAAACTTCATCGGCACATCCCTCCGCCGCGCTTCTTCCGATCGATGGAAATCGCCATCGTGGGTCAATGACAGGCACCGTGTTCTAGACCTGGCGAATTCCCCGACCTCACCCTCCAGGTTCTGAACGCTCTACAATAACCCGCATTCTGATTTAGAAGCCACATAGAATGTCGTTCTGGAGTTTTGGACTCGAGAAGCACTTCTGTACCCATGTTCACGACTCTCATTGCTCGCCTGGCTTGACTCGCCATCGAAGAAGAAGAAAATTGATTCATGCCCACTTGTCGTGCTGGAACGAATGAGTTGTTGCGTGCATATCGCTAAATTGACAGTGCTTGACTGTCTATACTATTCACATATCCCAAGACTCATTGCGTCGACCATCAGAAGTTGCAGCACTGCTTCGGTCAACGCACCGACAATAACGGAATTCCGAGGTTGCCAAGCTCTGTTACTTGGGGTTTTTCGCAACTTTCGCAAACTGACTGGGAGCATGACTGCTAAAGGTGCTTCAAATGTAGCCTTCAGAGATCGATATGTTGCGTCAGTCTTGGATTTTCCAACTTTTTCCGATTTCAGACCAAGATGCTCAATTCACAAACGCCAAGGAGCACCATAGACTAGCTTTCGTATTCAATGCAGTGACCAAATTGCTGGTCAGGCTAGCATTCGCCGAGTGCCAACTCTGCAAGTTTTATTAGTTGTGTGCTAGCAGAGCGCGGAGCGGCACCCACTGAGAGCACACACAGGGATTATACGTAAGTCCTTGGGCTTACCCTTTGAGGACTTCGTGAGTTTCCTAATCGGTACGAGACTAGCTTCCTACAGCTAGCAGAGCTGATACGAGGACGATGTCTAGCTAGACGCGGACAGCATCAGTACGAGCACCATGTCTACCGCTCCACGCCTCAGGTCCATCGTCGTCTGCCCAGATGTGCAGCGATAGAGCAATCTATGCCACTTTCTATGTTGCAACATGCCGGTGATTCTTCCCAGAGTTCCAATTGTCCGGCACTTCGTTCATTCGCGAGTATATGAATGCGCAGACTTCGCTGATCACCATGATGCTGAACTCATCCATCAAGTACATTCGTCACATAGCACTCCCACTTCGCCTTCAACGCTCAGCCCATTCCATCGTCTCGAGTCATCTCGCATCATCACATCAATATGATGAATCCTTTCCTCATTGCAACTTTGGCAGCACTTGCCCTGGGCAGCGCTATTCCTTCGATCCAGGACGATCTTTCCATCTCTCGTCGAGCTCTTAATGGTCTGTACTTTGACGTTAGAACCTCTTGTTAAGGGAGGCGCAAGCTTACAACCATTCCTGTGTAGACGATCTTTCACTGGCTGATCTGGTCCCACATCTAGTCCGCCGCGACTTTGCGGACAGCGACATCTTGGAAGTGTCGCTGGTTGATGGTAGCAAGCGATACATTTCTTACGGCGCTTTGAAGAGGAATGGAATCCCGTGCTCGCGAAGGGGCAACAGCTTTACCAACTGTCGTCCTGGGCAGCCTGCGAATGAATGGCAGCGTGGATGTTCGGCTATCACGAGATGTAGGGTTGCAAATGTAGGCGCGTAATTGCATTGTATCGTAGTGTGGATGGATCTAAAACTACATCTGTTACAGCGGGAGAATGGAACATAATATCAAGAAGTCCGCAACTTGTTCGTCACACACCGGAAAAATCCGGACTTGAATCAAATCATCAATTCCGACCGAAGTCTGCATGGAAGGCTCCGCTGCACAGTCGAGCAGGTCGATAACAAACCATGACACAACTACGACGTTCCTCGCCGCATGATAGCATCTGCCGTCCATTGTAGATGCAGACTTCAACATGTCTGAGGGTCATCCCCCCATGCGCCGCCAGGCCAATATTTTCACCGCGAAGGTTTTGCTATATTCGTGCTTTTGAAATACGCGGCACGTAATATACACGATCGCAGCATGCGGCTGCACGTGGGAGGTCCTGCAGCTGAAGGCCGCATGATGGTCGCTTTTATGCAGGCAGACACCGGTGAGCTTGTGGGGCTGAGGCTGAGCCGCACTCGATGTGCACAGCCCTGTCTCGAGTAATATAGGAACTTCGCTCACGTCCGATCGAGCGCCTTGCTCTCGTCACAGCTCTTGAAATAATACTGCACACTATGCGACTACTGAAAAGTCTAGCAGGCGATGACCTTGAGTTTTTGGAAGGAGCCAACGAGAGCGGAATACGATATGCGATTTTGTCACACAGATGGGGAGATGTCAGAGACGAGGTGACTTACCAGGACGTATTGAATGGAATTGGTAAGGACAAGAAAGGATATCAAAAGCTCTTGTCATGTATGAAACAGGCTTGCAAAGATGGATATCCCTATTTCTGGGTCGATACGTGCTGCATCAACAAGGAAAGTAGTGCAGAATTGAGCGAAGCGATTAACTCTATGTATCGCTGGTAAGTACGATATTAAACGATAGAAAGTACCTGGTTCAGTGCTGAGACGGCATCGCTAGGTACAAGAACTCAAGAGTTTGCTACGCTTATCTCGAAGATGTGCACTGTCCTGCATGGAACAAGGCCGGCAGGCACATCTTGAAAAGTGAATGGTTTGCCCGAGGTTGGACATTACAAGAGCTCATCGCTCCTTCCGAAGTCTGGTTCTTCAACAATTCATGGCATCAGATAGGCACAAAAGAGAGTCTGGCCATAAAAATATCTCAGACGACTCGAATCGACTTGCACGTCTTGAATGGAGGGAGAGTTCATAAGAGATCTGTTGCACAGCGAATGTCATGGGCAGCTGACCGAGAGACTACCAGGCCGGAGGATCGCGCGTACTGTCTACTAGGGATCTTTGATATCAACATGCCTCTGCTCTATGGCGAAGGAGACCGGGCATTCCGGCGATTGCAAGAAGAGATCATTAGACATGACGATGATCATTCCATTTTTGCGTGGCAGATGAGCTCCGACTCTACCATCAGCGGACTGCTAGCCTCTAGTCCCAAGAACTTTGCGGACAGCTCGTCAGCTACCAGCAGGATATCCCCGCAAGGCCGAAAGGGATTCAAGATGACAAATCGAGGTCTGTCAATATCTTTCGAGATGACGCCTTTCGCGGCCAATATATATCTCGCGTTCCTCGATAGCGAGGGACGGGCGGCTCGAGGCATGTCTAGATTGGGCGTCTTCCTTCGCCGTCTCGACGAAGATGACCAATTTGCGAGGGTGAACCTGCGGGCTCGGAGAAAAGACAAACGCCACGTCACGATAAAGAACGGTCTGTTCCTCGACGACCGCTGCATCTACCGAAAATGTCACGAAGAGCATGTGGCTCGTCCCATGAGAATCCAGCGTGTCTTTGTGCGAAGCAATGAGGAGTTTGATGGGTACTCGGATAGCCTCAGCCACCAGAACCACGGGTTGCTAATTCCGAATTTCTTGGAACGGGACTGCAGCGTCTTCGGCGGCTCGCGGACATATTCGACACATGAAGTGCTGCGCCTCGAAGCTCCGTGGAGTCTTTTGGTGTTCAAAGCCAAGCTCGAAACTACGTTCAACACCGTGGCGATTGGATTCGACTTTGATTTCAACCCCATATGTTTCCTTGTGGAGGCCGGCAAGTCGATCAATACAGAGCATTGGTGCATCAACTATCCTTCCTCGCAAGAATATCCATTCTTGTCGATTCAAGAAGGGCGGGCATACTATCAGAGTAGCCACGACGGCGTATGGTACTTGAAGGGGAGTCGTCTCTATGGATTAGATGTCACACTTTTGAAAGTATTGGGTGGAGTTGGACCTAACATCAAATTCCATCGCGTTGCTTGCGATGAGGACTCTTCTTCTGAGAATCTTTGGGCATTGGAATTCGATGTTCCAGACACGGAGACATCTGGCATAGGAGCTGTCCACCACCAGGCTGCGTCGAAGACGAAACTCTGAATAGGAGAAGATACGCATCCATAATAAATGTCCACCTTGCGTTTAGAGGGAAGTCAGAAGCTGGGTGACTGTACAGTGTTGATCATATGCCTTGTGGATATGTCCACGCCCAATCGTACCGTCGATGAGGCTGTTGCTTGCGGAAATCCCAGCGCAGCACTCACAATTGAGTAGTATCGACGCATATTGATCTGTCTACTAGCGTGCTGCAGCCGTTTGGCAGTGCCAAATGGCAAGTGTCCTGCCCAGGAATGTGTTTGTGCAGGAGCTATTCGGTATTTCCCAAAATAGCAATCGGTCCGGCACCAAACAGCTCCCTTGTCAATGTCTACTCCGAAAACGCGGGGGCTGCAATCGCTGTCATAGCCATGGACTTCTGAAACCCAGCATCAAAGTATATCGTAACTACACATCATCGAACGACGATCAATCTCCAAGCCCATCATTTATCATAAATATGTCTCCCATCCAACCGTACACCTACACCGGTCCCATCGACCACACAACTCCCATCTCCTGGTCCGAACTCCGTGGAAAATCCATCATAATCACAGGCGGCGCAAATGGCATGGGCGAAACAACAGTTCGAAAATTCGTCGAAGCCGGAGCATTCGTAACATTCGGCGACGTGAACGAATCCCGAGGCGAGGAACTCTCAGCCGAACTGAACCAAAAATTTGGCGAAAAATGCCAATTCGTCAAATGTGATATTCGAAATTGGGAAGATCAATTGAAACTGTTTGAGAAAGCGACGAGTGATGGGAGAGGACTAGATGTTGTGATTGCGAATGCGGGGATTAGTAGGGCGAGTGGGGATAGTTTGTGGAATTTGGATGGTGAGTGTTCGATGAGAGACTGTGCTGAAGTTTCCTGTGTTGATGATTTGATGAGCAGATCTTTCGAAACCACCCGTGAAGCCAGACCTGAACATCATCCAAACCAACATCAATGGAACACTGTATACATTCAAGCTCGCAACGTACCATTTCCGGAAGCAAAAGACTCCGGGAGGGTGTTTCATTATGACTGGAAGTCTCGTGGCGTATATTGATTCTCCCGTAAGTCCCCCTGCTTGAAGTCCCAATCTATCCCAATCCAGCTAACTCTTGTCAGGCGAATTGGGAATACACAGCCTCTAAATACGCTCTCCGAGGCCTCTTGCACACCGTCCGCCGCAACAGCTGGGAACAAGGCATACGAATCGCCTACGTAGCTCCCTGCTACATCAAAAGTGCGATTCGGACAGCCGAGTGGGAAGCTTCCCTCCTCAAGCAAAATGTCCCGTTCGGTGAAACTGAAGACGTTGCCGCCTGCTTTGCTCGAATTGCCACTGATCCAAAAACAAATGGTAAATCGTCCCAGCGCTTACTTTGGTAAAGACATTCACTGACAATTCTAGGCCACTCCCTCATGATCGTCCCTCGCTCCCTGGCTCCACAAGGGTTCATGGATACTGGTCTAGAAGACTTCACAGAAGAAGGATTCATGAAAGTGACGCAGATTTCTCAGCTCAATGTTATTAAGGATCGGTGGCTCGAAGGCGCTGAGATTCAGATATACAAGAAGTAGTGGTAGCACCCAGAAACTTCTCCCAAATAGTTTACATCTGCTCCCATTGTGTATCCTCGAAGCCAACGAAGAACATGTCAAACATGTCGCCTACCAGGTCGTTGGAGAACAGGCTAGCTTCCAGTGATTCAAGTGCGGTTTGTTCGCCATTTTCAAGCATGATTCGCAGGACTTCTGATGTTTTCGCAGTCGCAAATGGAAAGTATTGCTTCCAAGATGATATGTCGTTTTGACTGTCGGTGTTGGATCCGCTTGCTGCGCTGTTGAGTTGTGGTGCAGAAAGCTGAGCGTCCTGGGACTGTACATTCAGACTCGGTTCGACAGAGTTCCCAGTATCAGTCGATGCCATCATACGCTGTATGCCTTGGTAGATGACGGCAGAGGAGCCCCAGATTTCTTGAAGCTGGCCGCACATGACACGTATCGTTTCGATGTCGGTATTCGCAGCCGCTGTAAGATGCGCTTGTTTCCTCGCTGAAAGAAGTGCCAGGAAAGCTGTCGCGCAGTACCAGCTGGTGATGGCCATCAGGAATCGCGTGTTCCCTCTCGCGAGAATGTCCCGAAAGATTCTTGCCATACAGGAAGCTGCAGCTACCGCGGCTGGTCCAGCTCGGGGTGTATCTTGAGATGATTCAGCTGTGTGGAGGTCCAGTACGATCACCGCCGTTAGGTATGGTAGGTACAACTGGTAGATGTCTCTATCATATTTTGCCTCGAACATCTCGTTGACACCAAGTGCCAAGCTGTTCGGCAGACTCGTGACCCAATCCAGCAATTCTTGCTCCAGCGAGTGGTCGACCAAGTCATTGGATACGCAGCGCGAATCTTGCGTGTGGCTTTTCCTACGTGCCAAGTGATGGGCAATGCGGCCAATTGTGCCACACAGTCGCACCCAGTGTATGAATACGAGGGCTTTTGTACTTCCTTGCATGCTGAGCGGAAAATCTTCCATGGCGGGTGCCGATATCATGCAGTCTTCGAGATTGATAATAGGCGCTTTGCTCTGGCACAGCGCCGTGAGACGTTCTCTGGCAAAGGCAGTCCACCAGACTCGCTTCTGCAAACCAGTTATAGTACCATCGTTGTCATTGGCTGATTTCAAACGATGTAAATTCATTTGCTGAGCATGTCTGATCACAACAGACGTCCACCACCAAGATGAATGCCGATGAACGAGAGAGGTCGACCGTGGAGCCCACCAGTAGAACAGTAAAATGGCACGAAGACATGTCAATATGTTTGGTTCCTCGTCCTCGTAGAACATTCGTCGAGCTCGATCATAATATCGTGCTGGCCCATCACATGGCACGAGAGGTGGTTGCAGGTTGCTGCCAAGCGTGGCCAAAGCATTGCACAGGAGTGGTGACGCCTGAAGTTCATCAAGAGCAGCATGACTGTCCAGGATGGGGCAGAAGGCGTAGCAACTGTCGTAATAGGGTTCGAGAAACACGTGGAGAAGGTGAGGAGCTACTTGAGTGTTGGGTGATAGGGTCAACCCAGCCCGGTCCGGAGCCCCAGCTGCTGGGTCATGTTGTTCTGTACGAACAAATGGTTGTAGGAAGCCTGTGTCCAAGTCACCTTCATGACTGACAGCAACGGTGTCCGATGCATCGGTCCGGCGTGTTGTTGGACTATCAAGAGTATTTGTCCGGCTGAGAGGCTGTAAGGATGTCTGTTGATGCTGCTCCAGCGGCCGCTGGGCCTGGACGGTGATGGCTTCTTCCCGTATCGACGACAATGCTGGCGTGGGCACATCACCACGATCCTCTGCAGCTCGTTGGCGTCGAATAGCTCGCCGCCCTAGATGGGGTTGACATGATTTGCCGGTGTTGTGGCAGTACGTGCACTTCTCCGCCCCCGCCGTCCGCCGCTCGGCCAGGTCACACTTGGTCTTCTTGCTGTGACATATCGTGCACACGGATTCGGCACGGCGTTTGCGGGGTTGATCGATGGTGTATGTCGCCCAACGATGTTCGCCGGTTCCCATTGTGTGTTTGCCGAAACGGCGCGTGGCAGTCGACGTTGTGTGAGCTCCACCCCCAGCTCCGGCTAACGGCGGAGTTCCTCCGTCCTGCCGAGGGCCGCAAAAGCTTGGCACAGACCGCCACCGACCTGCCGAAACTTCATCCAAGGGCCGTCGTGCAGTTCAGAGCGCCGACAACATGCATCGGAGCAACAATGACCATGACCCACGCCCAACTGGGTGATGCGGTCTTCCAATTGGCAGCTTCAGTATCGCCGGACTCGTGGACGCCAACGGGTGTCCTCCGTATCGCTGCCCGATCTCCAGCGGATCTGTTCACCAGCCAGGATGAGTGAATGGTTTTTCCGCACCGTTGGACGCGCCGCCCATGCGCCGAACGCAAGACCTGTGCACCTGCAGAATATCAGAACTTCAGCCGAAAAGCAGGTTAGAAGCACGGCAACTCCGAATCAAGAAGTCTGGAGGAATGTTCAAGATATTTGAAGCAAAGGTGGAGCAAGGAAGCAGAGCCGAGTGACAACGCTTACACAATGTTCATGCATTTCCCCGCTTTCGTTTGCCTGGGAGATCACGAACGGCGAGCATCAGGATCCCGGCAGTGAAGCAGCGCCTACAATCTCATCTGACACTAGCGTTGCGGCGACCACGTCCCGCCAAGATGATGTGTCCTAGCGAGCCGGGAGCGCTATGAAAGAGATACAGTACACCCCCAGCTACTGATCGACTATCGTGTCTCTCGCATTCCTTGTCTTGTCAGGATTGTCCAGGCGCAAGGACGACCAGCAGAATGGCCTCCATAGACGACAAAGAATTCCCAGTGGTCTCCAAGCATGAGCAGGAGACAGGTGACGATGAGGCGGCCAAGGTATTCGCCCAGTATGACGGCCCACTGGAATGGACAGAACAAGAGGAAAAGACGCTGCGCCGCAAGATCGACTGGAAGCTGATCCCAATCATGTGCTTCACATCTGCCCTGCAATACTACGACAAGGCCATGCTGGGACAAGCGGTTCTCTTTGGCATGATGCAGGAACTGGACCTTCGAAAAGGCGACCGCTACTCGATGGCATCCTCAATCTTCTATCTCGGCTTTGTCGCAGGCTCATATCCTGCTGTTATCTTGGCCCAGCGGTACCCGCTTGAGCGTGTAACATGTGGCATTGTTACTCTCTGGGGAATATGTCTGCTTTTGACAATAACATGTCACAACTACCAGGCTCTATACGCCCAGCGATTTTTCCTTGGGTTTCTAGAAAGCGGTGTCAGCCCACTGTTCATGTTGATGGTCGGGTCGTGGTATCGGAAGGATGAGCAAGCGTTTCGCATGGGGTGAGCATACCTGTATCATGTTTGAATTTGGTTCCGATCACTGACACTATCGTCAGCGCTTGGTACAGTCTGGCGTCTTGGTCAGCAGTGGTCGCACCTCTGATCAACTACGGCATCGGCCAAATCAATGCTGTGCTGGCACCATGGCGATGGATGTACATCGTTGCCGGAAGTCAGTCACCTCTGCAAATATTTGATGACACAGCTTGCTGATCACGTCTACAGTCATCACCATCCTATGGGGCGCAGCACTTCTCTTCATCCTCCCACCAGACCCTACCCGCGCGTCAGGCTTCAGCGAGCGTGAACGATATCTGGCTGTCGCACGTCTACGTTCGAACAACTCTGGTGTGCGGAATACCAAGTTCAAAGTTGGCCAAGCTAAGGAGCTGCTCTGCGATCTCAAATTCTGGCTCATGTTCTTCATTGCGACACTCAGTCTGATCACCAACGGTCCAGTGTCAAGCTTTGCTCCTCTTATTATCCAAGGGTGGGGTTACACCTCACTGCAGACCTTGCTACTAGTGATGCCTGCTGGAGTCTGGGTCGGTTCATGCACACTCACTGCGACATGGCTCGCAATGCGTTACAGCCATCTGAATATCCGAACCAACATCGCCTTCCTCACTCAGTGCTTCACGATTCTTTCGGCGGCACTATTGTGGAAGCTGCCTCGGAGCGAAAAAGGCGGACTTTTCTTTAGCATTTACACCCTTTCGACGTATGGTGCTGGATATGGTGTCATCATGGGATTGCAAGTGGCCAACAACTCAGGCTACACGAAACGCTCACTCGCCTCATCAGGTCTCTTCGTCGGCTACTGTCTTGGTGAGTGCAGTGACCTTGCCGTAGCTGTCACTGATGACTAATTGTACAAACAGGTAACTTCATTGGGCCCATGGTGTACTTGCAGCGAGAGTCACCGATTTACAACACCGGATTTACTATCGTCACCGTCGCGTCAGCACTTGCAGCGGTGCTCATTCTCGTCTACCGCTATGTCTGCATCTTGGAGAATCGGAGACGAGACCGAACGGGCACGGCAGAAGGATATGATCACGCTTACGAAGATCCTACCGACAAGGAGAATCCCCAGTTCAGATACATCTATTGATCGGAGATAGCACGCTAGCTCTGTTTGCACGGCCGCCGACTGTATGACACGAATCATGATGTTCAGCTACGATCAATTTATACAAGCTTCAAGGTGGACTGCTCAACCACAATATCTACACTATTCTAGCACACCTTTCGATTTCCAGTAACCTTCCAAGTCTTTCAGCCACGCCCATCTCGCCTTTGCGCCCCAACCGCGATCTTTCCATGCGTTCAAGCTTTGCGGGAAATGGTCGACGATCCTGCCCACGTGAGCGTCATGAGCAATAATCACCAAAATGTTGCTCTGGATGTCCAGCTCCTGCAACTTCTTGACCGTATCCGTCGCCAGAGGAACGTCATACCCAAATGCCATATCGTACAAGGTGTCATCAGGCTGTCTCCCGCGCGAATCTTGAAGTTCTTCGAACGCATGTCCTGGACAGAAAGACGCCGAGCTATGTGGAAGCACAGGATGAGGCGAGATCTCTTTGGGAACTGGTAAATGGATTGATGGCCGCATGATTCCGGAGTAGTGACATACATCGCCACCCAGGAAGATGAATGTATCAGGATTAACTGTCGTCCTTACCAAGGCACATAGGTGTCCAACTGCATGTCCTGGACTGTTGAGGAGATACACTGAGCCATCTCCGAAGTAATCTATGGCCGGGAATTGTCCGATGCGGATTGTGCCGGGCTTTGTGAAGTCGAGTTCGTGGAGCTCTCTACCTCTGCAAGACGAGCAGGTCAGCAAAATTGTGTAGCAAGAGTCTTCTGCAAGACACTTACTGCCACGCACTCTCGGAGATCGGACTTTCAGGGTTCGTCGGCGCCGCCGGCAACAATAATTCTTGAAAACCAGGACCAACGACAAGCGTGGTGGACTTCGGAAAAGTGCTAGGATCGCCTACATGATCCCAATGCCTTCGACTATTGTCAGTCACAATTCGCGACGGCTTCGAAGTCGTTGCTACTTACCAATGGCTCCATATTACCGCCTCCACGTCATTGAGGTCCACCCCATTATCGCTCAAAATATTCGCAACATGGTCTTGCACCTGGATATCGTAACCAGATTTCGATATATACGATGCCACCGTCGGAGCAGAATCCATGTAATCGTGTCGAATGCCCAAGTCCCACACAAGTTTCTTGCCAGAAGGATGCTCCAAGAGAAAAGAGAAAGATGGACAAGCTTCGAATGTCTCAAGGAAAGGCACATCCGGCTGCATCAATCGACTCAACTTGGCAGGACCAAATGTCACCGGATTGATGAGCTTCACCTCGACTGTGGTATTGCCATTGGGAATAGAAACAAGCCCTTCGCCATTAGGTACAGGTGGATTGTACTGATAATTAGGAACTCCAATGATTTTTGTGATTCTTTCGTTCGTGCTGTCTCTTGATCCGAACATTCTGTTTTGTTTGCGTGGCTTCTGGGCAGCGGTGCAAAGATTGAGCATATGGATGCAGCACAGAACACCGTACGACAGACCTCAAAGCTTACCAAGATCCTCTACCGAACATAGCCGTACACAGTGGCCAGCCAATCTTGACCCACTATTCGTTCTTCACACATACTCCAGGCGGGTCCCCTACGCCATTCCCAAGCAATTGGTCTACCCAGCGACTCGGTTTACCCCAACTTTCTCCCCCAATTTTGATTGAAGTGGGTAGCAGTTGTGGGGATGCGGCCAAGGTAATTCGGCATTTCGAGCTGAAGCATCTGACTTTTCGGCATTCTCGAAACAGCATTGCCGATCGCTCTCCAATCTCGATAGCTAGGGCATTGTAGTCTGACAATCCGACGTGGCACAGACAGCCGTGCTGCATACGGTCCGCCCGTGAGTGATATCTCTGTCATTATCTTTCAGCGTGGCAACCTCGAATTTCAGATCCGCAACTGCTGTTTTCCCATGCTCAACAATGACTGCATACATGGAAGCAACATCCAACGGGGACTCGGTAGTCAAGACAGCTCCTCCATCCGATGGCGAAGTCCCAAAAGTCGAAAAGAAAAATCCGCCAACAACAGAACTCAAGGACCTCTCAAATGGTCATCACGATGAAACCTTCGATCCCTTCAAACTGGCCTCAGAATTCGCCTTCACTTCCCGCAAAATCAAAGTGGTAACAATCGGAGCTGGTTTCTCTGGACTTCTCATGGCGCATAAGTTCCAACATCGCTTTCCCGAAATGAAGGATATCGTCGAACACAAGATCTTCGAAGCTCACCATGAAGTCGGCGGGACGTGGCTGGTCAACAACTATCCTGGTGTTCAATGTGATGTGCCTGCGCATATCTATGCTTTCCCATTCGATCCGAATCCAGAGTGGACGAGATTTTATGCGAGTGGAGCTGAGATTCTGGAATACTTTAAGAAGACTGTGAGGAAGTGGAATTTGGATCGAGATTTGGAGCTTTGTACGAAGGTTATGGGGGCGAAGTGGTATGATGCTGACGGGATGTGGTGTGTGGAGGTCGAGAATACGCAGACACTGGCTCGGAGAGAAGAGTGGTGTCATGTTTTGATTTCTGGTCAGGGAGTGTTGGTGTAAGTATCACTGTGAAGCGATGTTGGACTGGAGATCTGATCATTGCAACAGACACGAAAATTGGCCCCAGATCCCCGGCTTCGAGAAATTCAAAGGCCATATCACACACTCCGCCCGCTGGGACCACGATTACGACTACTCCAACAAACGCATCGCCGTAATCGGAAACGGCTCCTCCGGAATTCAAATCGTACCACAAATGGTCAAACTCCCAGGCACAACCGTCAAGAATTTCATCCGCAGTGGAGCTTGGGTCTACTACCGCGCACCGCCTTCGCAACACATGGGTCGATCAGTCGAAGATCCTAATCCAGCATATACAGACGACGAGAAAGAATCATTTCGAGATCCAGAGAAGCATCAAGCATATCGAAAAGGTATTGTGTCTCGCACGAATAAGTCGTTCTACATCTTTCAACGAGGAGAGAATAATCGCAAAGGAATGGAAGCTGCTGCGGCACAGATGTCGCAGAAGCTTGGGCATGATCAGAGGCTTTGTGAGATGTTAATTCCGAAGTGGGAGTTGGGATGTAGGAGGATTACGCCGGGGCCTGGGTATCTTGAATCGTTTCTGAGAGACAATTGCGATTGCACGAATAGTCCAATTGTGGAGGTGACTGAAAATGGGATCAAAACTCAAGATGGCGAGCTCTTTGAGTGTGATGTCCGTAAGTCGCTATCCAGTGCTTTACCTACACATCGCACATACAGGGCGCTGACATACATTAGTGATTTGCGCCACAGGCTTCGACGTCTCACATCGACCACGATATCCATTCATCGGCCAGAATGGCGTGAACTTACGCGAGAAATGGGCGGGAGACCCAGAGTCCTACCTTTCAGTAATGACACCCGACTTCCCAAACTACTTTATGGTAAGCATGGCCCGTATCAGAATCCTGCCCTTTGATGACGACTGACATCGAGGCCAGATGATGGGCCCCAACTGTCTCGGCGGCCACGGCTCCCTCGTCGAATCCCTGAACTGGACAGGCGACTACATCACAAAATGGATCAAAAAGCTCTCAACAGAAGACATAAAATCCCTCGTCCCCAAACGTGCCAAAGTCGAAGCTTTCATGCGCTATCAAGACCAAGTCCACAAGACCCTCGTGTGGTCAGGAGGATGTTCGTCATGGTATAAGCGAGGTCGCGTCGATGGAAGAGTGACAGCACTGTTTGGTGGTTCGGCGCATTTGTTCAATAGATTGCTGTCGGATATTAGAGGGGAAGACTTTGAGATTGAATATAGGACGGAGAATTGTTGGAGGTTGATGGGCGATGGGTTTACAGAGTTTGAGATGAGAGAGGGATCGGATTTGGCGTGGTATGTGGAGATTGCGGAGGATGCGCAGGGGAAGGGGCCAAAGGTGGATGGGGGGAAGTGATAAAATGGACTGATAGAGCATGCCGATGCTAGACTGGTGACAGAGTATATCCTACTCCCGGCTTTTCCTCAAGCACAAAGCGCGACTCTACCAGCTATCTTCCCATCGCAAAGCTTTTGCAACCATTTCGGAAAGTCTTCAAGTCTTCCTTGCTCAACATCCGGTTGTATCGCACCCTGCGCAATTAATTGAAGCACTTCTTCGAGGTCTCCAACCTGCGCACCGTAGGAGAATAGGATGCTCAAGCGTTTGCGTACACCGACTTTCATGCTGATCGTGTTTTCTGGAGAGAGTGTTCCAATGCAGACCATCTTTCCTGCTCGCCGCACTATCTCCAAAGTCAATACGTAGACTGCCACGATCAGTGCAATCATTCTTACCGACTTGCTGTGCATCCTCAAACGTCTGCTTCAAGCCCACAAAGTCAATAGTCGTATCGATCTTTTCTTCCAGGCCATTCTGCTTGACAAAGTCTTGTACCGACGTCCCGATTGGCACAATGTCACTTTCGGGAACGCCCAACTTCACCGCGGCGTCTAATCGTTCTTGTCGTATTTCGGAGACGATGATTCGAGCACCAGTAGTCTTCAAGACCTGCAAGCCATTGAATCCGAGCCCACCAAGGCCGAAGAGTAAGACTGTCTCGTGCGGCTTCACTTCAGCGCGCCGGTGTACAGCGTGATATGCTGTGGCGACTGCGTCTGTTGCGACTGCGGCTTGCAGTGGGCTGACGCCTGAATGAGAAGAAAATTAGCAATGGTCATGGGGATCCTTCACGTCTCGACAAGTTACCTTGCAGTACCAGTACAGCACCACGCTGATCGATTGTGGCATATGGTGCAAAGAAGCCATCTTGACCAATACCAGAGTGATGACCATGTAGACACAATTGCGGCGTTCCGCGTGAGCACTCAGTACAGTCTTCTTGTCCACAACCAGGAACAGCGAACATCGCGATGATATCTCCCTAGAACATGGTCGATGTCATCATACTGGTCATAAGCGATTAGCAAGGATTTACTTGCCACTTTGAAACGCTTGTCAGTCACGTCTCCTCCAATTTCGATGATCTGCCCACATCCTTCATGGCCCTATCGAAAATGCTCAGCTGCGTACTCACAGTCTGCTGTTCCATCGAATTTTATACAAGAATGTACTTCTCACAGAACCATGGTCGCGGGTTTGTATCTTTGAGCATTGCTTGATCGCTGTGACAGACACCAGAAGCTAACATCTTGCAAAGAAAGCCAGTCGACGGGGCTTTTGGTACTGGTACTTCGTCATATTGCTATGTGGTACCTATCAGCTCTGCTTGATTCTGATGGGCTGACTAGTTGTGCTGACGATACTGGTGTTTCATTCCCTTGATGCTTACGCCAAGCAAGCATTGTGGTTGGTAGATCAGCCATCTTCGCGGCTGTCAACTACGAGCTTTGAGGAACAATGAAGGCTCGATGCTATTCCATATCCTGCTGTGACTTAGCCTATTCAGCCCATCGAAATGCTGGCTAGGAGCGACCTCGGAACACAGGTTCACGGCAATTCCTGGCCAGGCTCCGGCTAAAGCTTGCTGCATGGGAGCATGCTATCGGCAAATGTACTCCGAGCTTTGCACTCGGTAGAACCTGAGGCAGCAGATACGTACAACAGAGGTGACCTCACAAGGAGGAGGAAGCGATGGAGATGACAACGTACGAAAGGCGAAGGAGAGTCTTCGTTGTGAGCTTGAAGCAAATGCCAAAAGTCGCAACCGGCAAACTCGCATTCGGACCGCAGCTTCCCACCACTTGCCGCTGTTTGCTGCGGTCTCCTTTTTCATCCACCACCTTCGTCCCGCGCGGCGGCTGATAACGCGTTTGCTTGTCCCGACCGCGTCACATTCACCGTTCGTCAAGCACATTTCAGCTGATGCGTCCACAGGCAGCATATAGACACTGACTGACCAGCTCTTCTACCGCCATCAACACGGCAAGTACCTCCGCTCTCGACACAGTTCATCATACAGCACATCACTGCACAAGATGCCGGTTCATACTGATGGAGACAACGACTCAACTCGTTCCTCCACGCAAGACTCGACCTCAACGTACGCTTTCAGCGGCATGGATCCTCCTCATGAGGCATTCGAGACGTTTCAGCACAAAGTCCTGGCGCTCACACACAGCATTTACGATGTCGCAGAGGTCACCTGGCAGCGAGTCCGCGGGGGCAGCTACAATCGAGTGGTAGTAGCTCATCTCAATCTGATGGATCAAGGTGAGTCGTCGGTGATATTCCGGATTCCTCGCAACCGCAATGTTCCGGAGGGCGTCGAGCGCAACAGCAGCGAGGACATCGAAACCGACATCCTCAACCAAGTGGCAGTGCTCCAGCTACTGCATTCGAGGAGCATTCCGGCACCAAAGATCCTAGCATATGATGCATCTAGTCAGAATGCAATCGGATTGCCGTATGTTCTACAACAGTTCTCCCATGGGAAGATGCTCGAGGACTTCTACGAGGACATGACTTTTTCCAAGAAAAGATGCAAGTGGCAGGAACTTTGGCCGACTTCCTCGTGCGCATGGAAACTGTCACATTCGGAGAGTCTGGAACTGTCGTGGCTGCGCAGACCGATTCTGGAACCCCAGCTACCCAGGCTTCAGCTCTCAACGCTTCACTGCACAATGTGACTTCAGGAGTTCGTGGTTTCTCAGATCCCTACGAGCATGTTCTCACACCACACACCGCGACTTGTCCGCGCGAACTTATTGGCGGGCTGCTTAAAGCACGGCTAGATGGTGAGGTGGCGCAGGGTGGACCTGAAAACGGAATGCGTGTGATACTGTCCAAGATTCATGCCATGTTCGAGGAAATGTGCAGGATTGGACTGTTTGAGGACGATGGTCTGACTCGAGGAAACATTCTGCACCACTGGGACTTGCAACCACGAAACATATCAGTGAAGACGACTACTTCACTTGAACACGGGGAGCAGGATTTGGAAGAGCGGCTCGAGAAATGTTTGGACGTCGCAAGTTCACCCGAAAAGTGGATCATTGACGTGGTCGTTGACTGGGATCAAGTCCAAGCCGTTCCCTCCATCTTTGCGCGCAAGCCTCCCATCTGGCTCTGGGACTTCCCAATGGAGAAGTACGACCTCTCTCGCCTGCCAGGCTATGACTTCGATGAGGACTTACAACCGGCCGAGCGCTACGACAGCTCTAAAGGCATGCTCTCGCCGGAGTCCGTGCAGATCAAGGCAAGATTTGAAGAGCGGTTCGTAAGTAACATGCAACGAGTTTACCCGACGTACACCGCCAAGATATATCAGGATGAGGCATATGGTGGAGGACGCTGGATCAGGAGAATGGCACGCTATGCCATATTCGGCCTTCATGACAGCGAGGCCTTCAAAAGATTCAGAGGCCTGGAGCAAGAATGGAGCACGGCTCGTTCGAATCTTGCATTCTCTGCGGACGATGGATCATGAATATCTCACACCACAAAAGGCATCATTTACATTCAGCGATCCCAGCCAGACAAGCAGCACCATCATGTGTGCAGAAGTGCTCGGCGTCAAGGCTTCCACTTCTCACTGCCTCGCTCATCGACACCATCCATTTACCCACAATGCATCGAGCCTGATTCTAAATGCAAGCTCCTCGAATACAACTCATACATTGCATCCGGGGCATACATCTCCCTTCATGTACACATTCTCGCAGGTGGGCTTGGAGCAGTATGCCTGGTGTCTTGGGCAGTACAACTCTTCTGGTTGGGCGTCCTCACTTTAGGACGACAATTCGGACCCTTCGCTTTTTTGCCCGGGCAGTGGTGAGTGGTGACCATGTCGAGATAGGAATTTCTTGTTCAAAGGCTTATTTCGTACTTGTTAAGAATTCAAGGTACTCGTCGGAGGTGTTCCGATTTCTGTTTGCCTTGGAGGTGAGGTCTTTTGCTCCTGCCTTCAACTGAGTCTTTATGATGAAGAGGCCTCTCGGACAACAAGGACGGCAGCATTCTTATGCTGCTGCTCGCAAGGAGTATTCCATCATGCAATAACGCATAGTCATTGCTGATCTCCATGGTACAGAGCAACGGCCCTATGCTACAAGTGAAGCAATTGGAGTATGCAGATACGCTCGATTTATGTTCTTTCATTCACGTCTCAACAGTTAACGGGAGACAGGCCTTTGAGAATGAGGTCAAGTCTCAATGGCCTTCCAAGCTGAAAACGTGAATAGTGCCGACGGGAGCATACTTGGCTGACTGCTCCGGCAATTTCACTCGGCGCCTCGAGTGCTGTGTGTGAAAGGCCTGGCATGCTGACGCCAGTGGTTCTATCAAGAGATGATTCTCCCATGCTCCAAGTTCAGTTACATGCTCAGCATTCCATCGTTGTGTCCTTTGAGATGCTGACTCACTGCTACTGTAAAAGCTGAAAGTGACGAGGTTCAGCAGGAATTCTGCCTGTCGCCTCACTGACTGTTCGAGCTCGGCGAAGGGAGATCACTTAGTGCCCCAAATCTGCCACTGAAATCCTCACTTAGAATTGAATTAGTAGCAATATTGTGTTGAGGAAGCTGCTGCCTGACAGCTCCATATTCTTCACTTCAAATTCATCAGTGACGCACTGACCACCAAGGCAGCACAAAAGGGTTTGCTTCGCATTCTCTCAACCTCATCAACCTTCCACCATATCCAACTAACTCAGACCTATTACATGTTCATATCTTACTGAACAGTCTCCGCCCATCGCTTCGTTCAAGTCAACGTCATGGCATCTCAGCGCCGCGCACCTGGCCTCGAGGCCTCACGCTGGGCTGACCCTCCACAAGAACTTGTGCCACCCCCTCCAGCTCCTGCTTCAGCTCAGCACATGTCTCAGCTCCAGATGCAACCCTACATACCTACTGGCATGCAGATGCAGCCGTACTACGCCGCAAGCCTTCAGCTGGTCCCGCGGCACTTTGCGGCTGAAGCCCACCACAACGCCGCGCCCATCGCCGAAATGAAAGACCGACTCGCGGAGATGGCCTCGATCCACTCCGAGGACGTCCTACAACTGAATCGTCGAGCGAATGAGCAGGAGGACGCGATCGAGGAAATCAAGGAGGTGTTCCAGAATGACATGCAGGTGCTCGAACAGCGTCTCAACTCTCTCATCGAGCAGCAGGCTACGCCGCTGCCATCGAAGGCGAAGCACAACTCATCTGCTTCCGATCCCTTCTTTGACAAGGAACCAGCCAAGAAGCAGACTCCAGGTCACATCGTGTGCGAGACCAAGGATGCAGTCGTCGACGTCGTCATACAACACATCGACCAAGTAAGCGCTAAGCAAGAGCGTGTTGACAGTGCATATGGCTCGCCGGGCCGCTCTCAGCTCTCGAGCGCCGCATCCTGGCGGCCGATGGCTATCCGCAAGCTTCCACCGAAGTTCATCTCCGACAAAGCAGTACTTCACATTGAGGTCTTCACTTGGGACTTCCTGCGAGACTTGCTCGGCGGAAAAGAGTGGTCTCCAGGCTACTACTTCAACAGCAGCAAACGCTGCATCCTTCCCACCAAAGGCTACTGGCTGGTAGATCTAGCACACGAGCCATTCATGCCACGCAACCCAGGCGAGCACGGCGCAAAGCTGACGGCCTTCTTCAACGAGACATTGGCTGGAGATGACGGAGCTCCTGACGAGATGAACTACAAGGACACACCAGTCTTTGTAAGCTCTGACGGTGGAAAGACGTACCGTTATGTCGGCAAGTATAGCCAGAATCGCTACTCTGACAAAGTGGGCTACGACACGATGATGGAGCACATTCCGCAGTCTGTGCTCAAGTTCCATGCCGAGCAACTCGCACAAGTCGGTCGTCCGAAGTGGATCACTACATGCCTGAAGAACCACTTCTGGCCCAAGCCGGTCTACGAAGGTCCAGTACCAACCGAGTCAGAGGATGCAGCGGCCGAGATTTCCAAGTCAGGCATCGACCGTAAGGTCACGAAGGCACTTGATGCGTACGCCAACGAGCTGAAGGAGTGGGAGAAGTCCTCTTGGGTCAAGGTGAACCTGCTCGAAGCCTCTACCATTTTGAAAGCTTTCAACACTGAGGATGTCCTCCCGGAGCCTGGCCTTCGCCTGTGGTGGGAGTACCTCGAATGCATCGGTTATGATGATGCCTTCTACAACATGCTCGTGAATCTGTCCAAAGCCACATCTACTGCTTCCGCCCCGCCACAGGAGGCTGCCGCCACTCACATGTTCTCGCCGACTCAAAACCCAACGGCTCCAAAGTCTCCTCTCTACGGCGCGAGCACTAAAGCTCTGCAAAAGAAGCAGTGGCAAGAAGATCCAGGAGTTGATGCCTTATCTCTCCCAGAGACCAAGTGGTCCACCCCGAAGTTCGACGCCGCTCCTGCTTCCCCTCCCAAGCAGAAAGCTGTCAACCAGACCAAAGCCATGGCCAACCCCTTCGATGGCAAAGGCGACATGAACGCTGCCAAGGATTTCGCCAAAGAAGCCACTCCCGCACACGGCCGTACGAATAGCACGTTTGCAAAGAAGGGAGCAGCAAAGAAAGCAGCAGCGCACAGCACATACCCCGCATACCCTCCAACGCCAGCGTTTGGCGCTGTTCCAGGCAAGGCAGTGAATGCAGAGAACACGTCAGAGGCCACTGCGCAAACCAAGAAGACTAAGAGCACTCCGCCACACCTCAACCGAGGTAAGTGACTACACGAACTGACCAAATATGGCTTGCTCCAAGACGGACAAGCCAAGCTTTCTGCGAATGGTCCGACAAACCACAATCCAGCATGAACGGGTCTCTAAGAGGGACTCGTTGTCGAGCACGAGCGGGTGGTGAGCTTGAAAAGGGATGCATACGTGAAGAAACTCAAGAACGGGGGAGAGAGAGGGATGCGGATGTAGAAGACGAAATTGGCACGACGAAGGGCGGTAGCGAGGAAGGAAGCGGCGAAATGCAGCATGCTACGGCCGCCTAGATTTGCTCGAGCACCTTCGAAATCAAGTCTGAAAAGCGTTTGTACGATGTCCTACTTTCCACTTCTCTTCTCAAAATGCATCAGCATCGAGCGTTGCGAAAGTGCCTGAGAACCGACATTTCCCCGACAATCCAGCCAAGTTTGCCTCTAATTGTACACACATACAGGGCACAACATTCGAGTGGAACGTGATATTGTTAAGAAACGGTCAAAAACCTTTCATTGTAGTACTACACAAGGCTGGATGCCTGATGACCTGTGGCGAGCATCATCAGTGAAGAGTGGAACAGCCAACACAAAGAGAAATGAATAACGCCTCTATCCCATAAATGCTCCACCAATGCTTGCATGAAAGAGCCTTTTCGCGCATTCTGAAACTCCGTGCAGATGCTAGGTCTGGTAAGCACGGTGAACAATCGTGAACCAATCGCACAGACCCACCAGAGTATTGCGAGGGTATTGACAAGCTTGAACCCGCCACTAACTAGATATTCCACATTCTAGTTGCAGACTCCTCGATAACCAGCTCCGACGTTGCCGGCATCCAAACCAAAGTCTTTGCAGTACTTCCTGCAAGCACCCATGAAGTCTTGGCCGGGAATGCGGATGACGTTGGGATTTTCGGTGCACTTGCTTTTGTCGTAAGATGCAGACTAGCAAAGGCCAAAGTCAGCTTGATGCGTCAAAGGTTTACATCAGTGTTCGAAAGACTGATTTACCGGCCAGTCCCCGCAGGCTTTTGCAGTAAGGTCGGAGTGGACTATCCACACCCCACCCGTGTCTTTGTTTTGGTAGCAGCAGTTGTGTTCGGAGTGATCGTTCGATGCCAAAGCAAGGCCCGAGAAAGCGGCGGCGAAGAAGAAAACGGTGGCCCTCATTTTGAATACGATCTGTTGCGCGAGCGGGATGAAACTGTGTGTGATGAGCTGCCGTCTGTCGAGCTGATTGATCTTTATATATCAATTGTTCGGATCTAGCTCTGCTGCTCACCGTGTCCTCGTGGTAGCAAGACTGAGGCCAGACCTTCGGGCGTCCCGAGATTCGAGTGGGTCGCGAAGAGACTAAGGCAGTAGTTCAACCTTTGTTGAAGCTCATCCAGCGATCTATCATATCGCCGACGAATACCACGAGCACTCCGAAATTGTTTCTGTACACGGGACTAGCAGCCATCGTGGCTTCGGCCTCTATCAGGGGCTTAGCGGCCAAGCGAGGACGAATAGGACCTAAGAAACATTGTCAATTGGCGAATTTGATAAGTGCAATCAGAAAAGGCCGTTGGAATCTGCGAGTGTAAGCTAAAGCAAGTCTCTCGTGCAGCGCGCGGTCTTTGGAAGCTGTACCGGCGCACTGACAGGGAAATACGACGTTTTGTTTGACACGAGTAGGTACTCAGCGTAGGGCGTATCCTGTGGACAGAGCAGGGAGCGGTATCGTCACTAGAGACCACTTTCACGTGTAGCGCAGTCTTGCGGTCTCCTGAACGCATCCGTGATACTAGCCCTGGGCCCCTACAGTTCCAGACTCCTTCAAACTTTGAGCCTGAGGGGAAATGACTTCGGCTTGGTGGCACCTTAGGTCCGCTCGAACGGTCTCGTGAACGCACAACGTGATGGAATGTAATAATACACTCCAATGCTCCAGCAGCACCGGTTGGAAGGTGGGTCGTGTCTGATCGTAGGCGAAGCCAGATCGTCGGCGCGAAGCAAATGTCCGGCGATGTGCGGACACGGAACAGGTTCGCTGCTAGGGCAACACAACCGTAGACTGATATAGCTGAAGGATATCACGGCCAAACTCCCCAGGGCCGCCCTACTTGATCTTGCTTCCGGGATTGTTGCATTGATCCGATGCCGAGCGGCTGCTCGACCTTTGGAGTCACCTTTTCGTCAACGCTGGCCAAGCATACGTTGGCTGACTTCGTTCAGCATGACGTTAGCCATCTCCGTGATGTGACTCGTCCTAGTCCGCTCGATTCATAGCTCTAAAATTCTCTCGTCATAAGCCGTATGCGATAAGTCCGGGCCGTCAAACTTGATGCAGACCTCGCTTAACTACGCCGCGCACTGGGCCGCATGTGCGGACCGGTCATTTGCCGCTAGCAAATCACCCGGTTCTGTGAAGCCGCTCCTCCATATATGAGACGTTCTAGGCTTGGGGTTTCCGCGGATTGTCTTCTGGAGATCAACCTTTGCTCAAAGCGGAACATTAGATGAGCTTGTGGGCTCAGCCGTCAGATCTAGTGTTGTTGGTGTACGGTACATCAAGGATTTTGGGCTGTGTGTACGTACACCGTACGGATATATATCAGTATGTACGAAGCGCACTAAGTCCAAAATGGTATGACAGCAACCTAGCCTGGCTGCCATAGTCCACAGAACAGCGGATAATGCGACACTCTGATACTACTGGGAGACGTCACTTACGCGACTGAGTCTTTACGTACAGACCATCAGCTCAGAAAAGCTGTATGTACGATACACCAGGTACGTACACGGTATGTACGGGTCGTGCACAACAACACTAGTCAAATTCGCCTTTGTGCCAGCAATGAAAGATCTGTCGAAGCGGCGTCGTCGAAGAGCTTCATCCGTGCAATACTATGGCGCACTGTACATCATCGCTATTTCGTCGGTCACACAATGGTTGATTTCAGTCCTGGTAATTTGTGCTCCTCGAAATTTCGGGGCGCAAGTGCTTTAGCTAGGCGATGGACGCAGGCAGACCATGGTCAGAGCGGCACTAAGACCAATCACTAGCAGAGCGATCTACTTCGCTGTCGTATCATGCCGAACGGACGAATTTAAACGGTCTGTCGAGGCTCGTTGAAGATGACCGACGACTCCTGCTTTGAGACTCGAGACACGCTGACTCCGGAATGGCTTCTACGTAGCATCATTCACGCTGCTTCCGCATGTTCGGGCAAGAGGCCTGCGGAAACATATGGAGAAGCCGCCCAGGAGTCTCAGAAGGTGACGCTGGTCGATCCGCCATTTAGCGTGTGGTCGATGCTTGGCTGTCCCAGAAGGCCATACTAGGACTTCCGCTCCCGTGGCGTTCCAATGACATTCTGACTGAACCAATCAGGCGAGGACGCTCACTACCGCGTTGTTACGAGTGGTCGCACTCTTCAACGCGAAGTCTGTGAAAGCTATGCCAAGCCGTCCAAAGCCCCCTTGCCAAGCTCGTGTGAACAACGGTGTTCCTGGAAAATTGTCCACTGCCCTAAGTCCACCTTTCTCGGAGTCGTTAACATACTTTGCTTCTTTGAAAAGCTTCGTTGATGGCAGGCCGCATTCGTCGATTTGCTCAGTGCGGCGTGCAGGTATTCTTCACGCTCATTACTCTCAAGTCTAGCGTGTGCAGGTTCAGGTTTTGCAATACAACTATGTAAGAGCAGCCATCATAGCCATAGATTTGTAAGCATAGGAGATGAGTGGAGGATCCGATTGAGCAGGATGTGAGTGAAGTGGAATCATCTAGCCCCTACGCCAAGTTCAGTCTGCTCGGTCACTCACTATGACTACCACCGTTGGCGTTATCAATGCGAAGGCGGCTCTTGATTGGAGTAAGACATTCCCGACACAGTCCCCTGCAGCACATCGCGGCTTGCTTGTGGTGTTTTCCGACACCGAATGCGACTTTCATCTCTATGATGGCAGAGTACATCATCCAGCACGCTATTCCGCTGTCGTACAGCCTCAATGGTCCATCCCTTTTCGAAACCACGATGGTCCTCATCGATGGACGATTGCGGTCCCCAACGTGAGGGAAAGCGGGAGAGGCAGATCAATAGTCTCGCCATCGCAATGGCCCGCAGTTTCACCGCCCAGAAATGAAGTACTATTGTTAGATCAGCAGTTATCGCAGGGTCATGTGAGCTTCGCAGGTGCGGTGCTTTGGGATGTGTGCTTTCCCTATCGAGCTGCACAGACTTTTATGTGTCAGCTGCTCACCCGCGTTTGCTTCTGCAGCCGCTGCATCACCCTCTGGAAGGCTCGACGAAGAGTTAAAAGAAGCATCAACTCGATGCATATACACCCTCGCATGCTTGCGGTTTCTGCAACTTAGATGGCAAAATTCCTTGTAGGGCATATCCCGCTTTCCTGAATGGGACCTTGGCAAAATCTCTTGTAGGGCATATCTCGCTTTCCTGAGTGGGACCTTCCGCTTGAAAATCCTGATTACGAGTAGGACCTGTCAGCCATCGGCATTTGATGGCTCCATTGCTGTAGAATGTTACCGAATGAAGAACGTCTTCGCGCAAGCTCCGCCGGCTTACGCGCCCACTAACACTCATGTCACGGGCTGACAGTGCTGATAGAGAGTTCTTTCTGACATGCTCTGCTTATACCGTTGTCGATATCGCACCTTTACCGCCGCTCGGTGGACCCGGTAGTGCTATTATAACAGCTTTGTACGCTCCTTACACTTCCGGACTCAACACAGACTCTTCCCGAAATCTTACCCGCGGTTCTATAGCATCATGAGCTTAGGTGCGACATCATCCTCGAGTCAAGACAAGCCTGTGCCTGTATGGCAGGGGAAAACGTCAACCATGCCATCATCGTGCAACGGAGATACTGTCATGAACTCAGCCACCGAGATGATGCTGCCAGATTACCTCAGGAATCTGAATTGGTGTCTGATCACTTCGTACACCGGACCGGTTTGAGAACAACGCGACACCAGCGATTGATATCAAAGCAGCCATGTGCATCTCAATCCTTATCTCGTCTCTTCTGAGTCGGGTCGACTTCCGGCACATCGAGCCTTCGGCCGCATTGAGATAATCACAATGCATGAATATCTACAATTCCTACACCAGGAGGAGATCCATTCCCTTCATTATATGAAGATTCTTGCTGAGCGTAAGGAGCAGAACAAAGAGTCTGATCACACCGTGAGGTGACCCAAACCGTGTCTCAGGCAGGAAGGAAGCAAATAACCATGAGCAATAGCGGCGAGCGGGAAAGCAAACCTCCAACAGCAAATCTCCAAGATAAGGTCGAACAAAAAGCGGGCAGAGAACTCTCCGATGCGCGCAATCCCCTCAAACGCGACGAATCCATCCCGCCAGTCCCGTGACAGAACCCCTGCGGGCGATATCTGGACCATCACACATGGCAAAGGAAAACACGCTCCGCATCGGTCACACGCAAATCATCTCCAACGCCCGCTTGATGGGCTATGCTAGTTGCGATGCCCAACATACAAGACGTGCAAGCTCGACATTTCTCTTCAACCGAAAAGCTTGAGAACGCAGAGTAGCATTCTGGCTGGTCCCGGCCGAAAGTCACAGTGCTGGGCCAACTGCGACGTCCTGTCACGACCTCACAAGCGATCGATAGTGGTTCACACTATCCTCCTGGCATTCGCCGGGGCCAAAATTTTTATGTGCGTACAAAGCGAGCAACTAGGTTGAAGGTACGATCATCAAGCGAACAACACGTGAGCTGCGCATTCAGAATGCAAAGCAGGACTACGTACGGGTTTGTGTACATTTATTCTTCCATGCTTTCGTTCTCCGCGTCGGCCTCAGTGGCGGAAGTCAAGTCTTTGATTGTGCATATGCAGTGTTGGAGCAGTAGGAGCCGCGATCGATCTGTATGCATGAGTCCGAACGTGAGTCCTCGTAGGCATATCACACCGTACAATCGTTGAGTAGCTTCCGCTTCTCACTACTAAACCGCAAGACGTTACAGTGAGCATGTCAATGTGTAGTCTCCAAAAATGAACAACTTCGACTCCATCCACTGATCGACAGACAAATGCCAACCATTGCCTCCAAGGATATCCCTCTGCAAGCGGCTCCGCACAGCGTGGGAGCAACCTCACTGATCGGTCGACCTGGAAAGCTTCACCCAAATCTGCTCGAACCATCCCTGTACAATCTTCTCGAACGCGAAGAGAACTTCCAAAGCCATGAGGAAGAAGATAATATTGTATTTATAGGGGTATCCTCCGACCAGGGCCCTGATGCCCATGCATGCATGCTGTGAACGTTAAAATCTAAAACATTCACCCAGAACTTTCTTCCACCCTTCCCAAGAAATGTGTGCGGGTCCTGCTGACAAGATCCTCGTGGACTTCTTGCTTCACCTTCCCTGCGAGGACTTCCTGCAGCTTCAGGCTACTCAATAAAAGCCTTGTCACTGCGCCATGGTTGCTGTTCTCCTTCCAGCAATCCTCATAACACTTCTGACTAACTCCTCGATCCATTGCGTCTGTCCTCTGCTGCCGCCTCCGCTGAATAATCACGCATCGAAACCCACCAGGCACGCGCTACATCAGCACGAGAGGAACCAGAATCCCGTCTGGTGCCTATTGCACGCCGTTTACCTTCTGACTTCTAACCATTGAATTTAAACTTCGTGGCTTCCAACCGGCCCAAGCCCTCGCGCGGAGCAACATTTCGTCGACGATAAGAGTTTGTGAAGTCCTGCAGGAGACCTCTAATCTTGCGCACTTCTCCATTATCGATGCGTTGACCGATGTTGCGAAGGAGTCTCTCTTGTTCTTGCGGGGCAATGGATCCGGGAGGAAGCATTGAGACAGTCTTTCCGACCCAGTTCGCGGTGTCCTTGGGCAAGAGTTGGAAGAGAGCAAGGAGCACGCCAGAGGCATCAGGAAAGCAGTCTGGCGGGAAGGTATACATCATGCCGGTCATGCAGCGTTGAGTCAAGTCCTCGCCGGTAGCCTTTACGAGTTCTTTCACCGTCTGCTGAATCTGGGGTGGGTTTGGTCGATTGCTGTAAGTGCCGTCGTTCGCGTCAAAGGACGGAGATGGCGCGTCTTCTCCGCCGTATGCCAAGAAATCCCGGAGGAAGTGCAGCGTAGCGATGATCGGCTCCTCTTTTAGCAATGTGAGCGAAGTTGTAGCAGCTCGAAGGATAGTACCCATCAAATCGGAAGCGACAATCTTGTTCGGGTGGTAGAGAAGCACATCGGTCGACAGGCGGAAGAAGTCTTCAATGACGTCGGGCACTTCCTCGGGTGCAAGGTCGTTGAGTGCGCGCATGAAGGCGGTTGCTTGTTGTTCGTAGAAGGCGTAGATTTGGTCGGTCGTCTGTCGAGAGACATATTCGCTTTCGTCGGAGAACTCGCGGATGATGCTATCTGTCGCCCAGAGGAAGCATCCTTGCCTGCTGGTTGCGAATCCAGTGGAGAGCTTGTCAGCTAGACTTGGTAATAGCGGAGCAGCGTGGACGCGGTATGAGAGGACCATGTATCTCCAGCACCGACAGACGCGCTCCACGATCGGTATGAATTGGATGAAGCTTTCGCAAATCGTGGCCAGTACAGGGAAGATTTCCTGGCAGTACTGCACCACTGGATGGGGTTCTGAAGGTCCGATGTACGGTGTCACCCACTGAATGAAGATGGTCAGCAAGTTCAGATGATCTGCAATCGCCAACTTCTGCTCTTTCTCGGTAGCGTTCTGCGCCATGGCCATGAGTCGGCGCACAATTGGATCGCAACAGAGCTTCACGTTCTGATACAGTGCGTCGATTGGCTGTTTTGCAAGGACAGAAGCAACACCCTCTGTTGTCTCCTCCTGGCTGGTCGGCGGCAATGCATCAAGATTTGTCTCATAGAATTGCTGAATCTGAGGCATGTAACCCTTGAGCAGCTCCGCGCAGTCGTTGCAGAAGAATTTGAAGCTGAGCGCAGCCGCCCGAACGACTTCTTTCGACGAATGCGAAAAGGCAGCCATAATGAAGTTGAGTTGATCTTGCAATGTGTCCGGGTGTTGTGCTGTCCATTCGGTGTAGCGTCCCAGCGCCATGACGGCTTGGAAGCGCACCTTCTCCTGGTCCGGAATCTGTACAATGAGTGGTATCAGTCGTGGCAGCATGATGTTCTCGTCAGACGGCACTTGGCGGCCCATTGCCCGCATACTAAACAGCGGAGCCTCAAGCCTCTGCCAGTGTGGAACCAGCCCGTTCTGTGCTTGTGAGCCAAACTCGCTGACCCACTTTTCGATCAACACGTAGCTCTTTTGCAGGCAGTCGGTGACGCCGATCACCTCACAGCAATCCTTCAACACATCTCCTAGCTGATGTCTGAACTCGCGGAAACGATCCTCAGCTTCTCGGTCGCCATCGAACAAGTCTGTGTCGTTGCCGTTCTCCGCGTACGGGTACTGCAGATGTGTGATCATGATGTCCACGAGTGCTGAGTAGATGTCGACCATCTGGACGCGCGCCTCCATGTATCGGTCCAAAGTGATGTACTGCTTCAGCTCGTACCAGAAATTGAACGTCTGGCTCAGAGCTTCTCGCTCTTTGTCCCGGCGACAGCACTCCAGCACGGCCTCCACCAAAGTCTTGAACTGCTGTGGTTCCCTAGCCACGAGTATGACCCAGGCCTCTCCTGCTTCTGCGAACACTCTTGTCACACCCTTGAACGTCTCCCAATCTTCCTCATCGGACGCGGTCGCTATTCGAGGTGCCAAAGTCGCCAGTCGGGGATATAATGCTTTGATCGTGTCCATGTTCTCGTCCACCTCCCGCGTCTCTTTGAAGATACCACACAGCGTCTCCACCGCTGCATCGAACGAAGCATCTCCTTGCACTGCTGTCATGACAACCTCCATCAGCGGCGAGCTGACAATATCGTGCAGCGGCACTTCTCTGATCCATGATGTGATGCACTCCATAAGTTGTGGATTGTTGACTGCCTCAGGCGATGATTGCGCATACTGGATGAGCAGTTGCAGCACGTGCTGGCCATTCTGCTCCAACAGCTCCACCTGTCTGTCTCGCAGCTCATCTTCTGCCAATGCAATCTTGCGCCCCTCTGTCACCTCTTCTGGCAGCACATGCAAAAATTCCAGCACGCACGAGATGCCCGCCTGATCACTGCCCAGCGTGCTCACGACCGTCTGCAACACATTCTTCCAGTCCAGCATGAGAATGGCGAGGTTTGCCAAACACACACATAATTGTGTCCGGATCGGTTTCGGACCCTTTGCATACTGCGCGACAGTCGCAAGCAGGGTATCTCGTAATTGTGGCCATGATTCGCGGGGAATCTGGTGGAAGTCGAAGATTATCTGGTGCAAGATCCTGTGTCAGTCCTGCTCCATTTCTGCTTTCCCACTGCTCTTACCTTACCTTTCCCTTCAACGTCGTCGCCGCGAACAACTTCGCCTCATCTGTTGACTGTGCCGATTGCAGGATGGAGAAAGTGTGAGTCCAGGCGTCTTGTGATTTTTGAAACTGCTCCAGGAAAGCGTGCGCTTGCGTCTTTTGGCTCTTGTCGGCGCTGCTGGACATGATGGCCAGAGCAGACAGCACCGGCGCAAAGGCCTCGTTGACGGTCATGGTTGCGGCGTGGAGTGGGAGTGTCTGTTGGTTTAGAGGAAATGGGCGTAATTCGTTGTCCGCCTGATCATTTCTCGTCGGCAGGCGAAGTGTGTGGTGAGTGAGTAAAGACCGTGGGAGGGTTGGAAGGTGGGAAAACGGTTGTTGTTCCTGGATGTGATTGTTTGTGGTAAAAGAGGCAGCCCCACCAAAGAAGAGTAGAGCGCTCCTGCCGATTGCCATGCTCGACGGAGTCCGTGCGCGCTTTCCAAAACTTTAGTCTCGGGAGACTTGCAGCTGCACCTCGCGACCACCGCATCGAATTCGAGACTCTAACCAGACATCCAACATCTACCTTGATAGTCCGTCGCACACAATCCAAATCACGGAGACGACTCACGCGACCACGACGTGAATCACCGCGCCGCGCCCGATTGCGCTCCATCAACCGCACCTTCAACCATCACCACACACTCCAACATGGGCGATCGCAGAGGCGGCGGACAGCGAAAGGTTCTCCTTCCGCCAATCAACTTCATCTTCAAGCTCTTGCAGCAACACAGCACAGTTCAAATCTGGCTATACGAACAGCTGGGCATTCGAATTGAGGGCAAGATTCGCGGCTTTGACGAGTTCATGAACCTGGTGATTGATGATGCGGTGGAGGTGAAGCAGCCTGCCAAGGGAGCCACAGACACAGAGGAGAAGCCTGGAGATAGGCGAGAATTGGGTGAGTTCCAGGTGTTTATGAATTGGGACAAAGATTGGGAGCTGACGTAACGTGCGCAACTAGGTCAAATATTGCTCAAGGGCGACAACGTGTGCTTGATCCAGAGTTTATCGTGAGACAGTGATGCCACGATCTTAGGGTCATGCTGAAGTAGCTGTGTGCGGACACGCCGCACGCGCGTACACTTGGCACAGCAGAGTCATGCTCCGGACGAGAGCAGGAAGCGCTGGAAGACGACGCGACACCGCTTCGCGATTTGCGAGAAGAAATCGTGAAAGGAGGACAAGTCCACACGAGTGGACAAAATCCGGCACGAAAAGTGAGTCGCCCTCATGCTGCGCACTCACATGCGGTACACTGTAATGCTCATTGGATATCATCTGAAGTCAGCAATGTGCCATCGCCCACGGCCACGGCGTCTACTCTCCAGTCCCAAGGTTCCATCGCGAGTTTCCCCTCTGGCACGATCTGCTCTGCCAGGCAAAGTCCAACTGTGGAATTAAGTCAGCGAGAGACATCAGTGATGACGTGGGTCCACTTACAGAGATACGGCTTCTTGCTCTTCTCGTCACCAAAATTCCGCGTAAGGAATTTGTCGTAGAAGCCTGCGCCATGACCAAGTCTGTTCAATTTCCGATCAAACGCCACAGCAGGCACCACGATCAGGTCCAAAGCACCTTCTCCCGCTGCATCACTTCCATCCTCTACTCGACTGCGATCAGCGTTCAACGACAACCCTTTCCATCGCATCGCGTTCTCCCTTTCCTCGATCCCCTGATCAGCCAACTTCGGAATCCCCCACCCATCCTTCTCCAGCCCAGTATACTCCTCCATCGTCTCCAGCCGCATCATATCCATAATCTTCGTCGTTCGCTTCTTTGATGTTGCATCATCATTCTTGACCGAGTAAATATATGGCACGAAGACTTCTTTCGCCTGCGATGATGAAAGTGCGTCTCGAATCAAGAGATCTGTCTGTGCTTCACTTTGCGGCATGGAGAGATATATCCCAACTCGTCGAGCATTCTTGTATTGCTGAGAACTGAGAATGATATTTTGAGCTTTCTCGGATTGTGCTGTGAGATCTTGTGTAGAGAGTTGGGAGAGTCGTGATTTTAGTTCTGAGCGGAGGGCTTTTTTGGCTTCTTTTTGGGAGTCGTGGGAGGACATGCTGGAGAATTGTTTTCGAGATCTGTAGATATTCCTGCTGGTTTGTGACAATGGGATTGAACCTTTGTGAAGAAGGCTTCGCGTGGTAGTATAGAAATGGGTTGGTATGAGGTTGTTCATGTTCTTGATGCTGAGGGCGGGGTGCTGGGATGTAGGCGAGAAGAGAATTGTTCGGAGCTGCCTGTCAATGGCCGTCTTGACAACGCAGTCTCCCTTTCATTGCTTTCATGAAGACCAGGAGAGAATAGGCGCCAGCAAATAATCCTTCATTGATCAATCGTGGCATCTGTCCTTCCCACGCGTGATGCTATCTTGAGCGCCAAGACGATCAGCGTCAGGGCGACTTCCCATTGTGGACAAACACGACTTCCACGCGACCAGCTTTCGCAGCAACCACTTCTTCACCACCCGTTGCGTTCTCGCCTCGCTTGTTGCTTTCACATCCCACACTCGTTCAACACACACCACTGAACAGACACACAACATGCGCCGCACACTCGCGCTCGCCGCAGCTGGACTGGGCCTGATCGCATCCTCGCACGCCGCACTCCCCTCAGACATCGTAGGCACCTGGTCCACCAAATCCGGCAAGACTCTCACCGGCCCTGTATGTCTCACCACCACCTTTCCCTTGCCCTACCCATCCCCCGGTAGATTTCCCAGCTTACACATTTTCTTTCTAGGGCTTCTACGACGCCATCAACGACAAACTCATCGAACCTTCTCATACTGGAATCTCCTACTCCTTCACTGCAGATGGCTACTACGAAGAAGCATACTACCGCGCCATCGCGAACCCCGTTCGACCGAATTGCCCTGGAGGAATAATGCAATGGCAACATGGGAAATGGGAGCAATTGTCCAATGGCTCGTTAGCTTTGACCCCTATTGCTTCGGATGGACGACAATTGCTCAGTAAGCCGTGCGATAATGAGAATGCGATTTATACGAGGTATAATCAGAGCGAGACGTTCAAGGTGCGTATTCGAGAATATGATATTTTGGAAAGAAAGCTGACGGGACTGCTACAGCAATACCAAGTCCTGACCGATCCGTACCACAACGTCAAACGACTCAATCTTTGGGAGTTTGACGGGACACCGATGCAACCTTTCTACATTGCTTTCGAACCGCCTCAGATGCTTCCTACGACGACGTTGCATGCCACGACAACGGAAACTGCGAAGGCTGGAAAGAAGAGTAAGAGGGGTTTGGAAGATGCGGGTCCTGCTTCATACATGGAAGTTCCTTTGAACTGGAAGAGCAAGTTTGAGCAAGGCAAGAGCGGCGATATGTTGGTGCAGAATATCAACCCTGATCGGCTGTGGTGGGTCGGATTGGCGTTTACTGGAATTGGAGGACTGTTGTATTTTGGACCCAGACGACTGGGGCTGAGGATTTAGGAGATGGTCTTTCAATGAGGCGTTTTTGTATGGATATCATGAGAACAGGAGTAGCGAGGCATGCATGTGCATGGATATGGAGTGGGGTCCAACAGCATAATGAGCGTTTCAAAAAATGGGCATGAGAAGGGCGTTCTGGGATGGCGTCTACGGAAAACAGCAGCAGGACAGCTGCGGCTAGCTATGGGTATGGCCCAGATGATACTAGCGTGTGTGCATAAAGTACGCGGGACACACAGGAGGTGTATGTATAGTGGCAGAGCATCAAATTCCGAAAAGGACAGCATTATTGCAACATGTTTGTTCTCACTCTCACAATCTGTCGGCATGCTTGGACGTAGCACTGAAGCACCGCATGTGAAGTAGCAGCGCATCAAATTCTGAGCAGGAAAGAACCATTGCTCCTCAATCCTTCCTTGTAGCAATCTTGGCTGGCAGAACTCCGCAACTTTGCATTCTAGTCCACCACGCACTTCTCGTACTATTGCCTTCTTCCTTTGCTCTCTCCTTGCTTCAGTATTCGGATGGCACATGGAAGGAGGAGGACTCTAGCAAACACTCGCCGACTGCTTCCGAGGCGTGTGACGTGTGGGCTTTTCAGCCGGGACAAAGTTTGTGGTCGCTGCTGCTGTTCCTGCCGATGGCTTCCTACTACTGTAAGTGCTGGACCTTCACTTGCTCTTCACCACGTGAAAGAGATGCACTTCCAGAACGCTACAGTAGCAGATGCAAGGTGCAACGCTCGAGATCGCGGCCGCTGAGTGGGATCTGAACCAGCATCATCGGCGGAGGTCGTCGCGTTCGTGCGAGAGCAGCATCCATGCCACCCGATCTCGGCAACGGAAGAGTGGACTGATTCTGTCGGCAGAGGCACAAGAACGGCAACAAAGCCTTGGAAATGCTTGTCCGGCAGGCCAAGTTGATGCAAGAAATGGCCGATTTCTCGGCGCCAGCACTGCAGACGTCGCGCGCGTCCTCATACAAACTTTGCACATGCACGAGCTGCATCAGCTCCATCGTCCTCGCCGCCACGCCACATCACACCCTGGCAAGGCGAGAAAAATTATCTGATCCGAGTTGCCGAGTCTAGCGTGTGAGGGCACTGCTCATTCGACATGAGGCACAGAGCGGAACGCTTCCCTCCAGTAGGACGAATGGGTCAGGGCCGGGACCACATATCGTTCCTTCCGTTGCGTGGGATGGCACCGCGAACAAGAAGTGCGACCCCAAAATGACAAAGTGCCCGAGCAGCGCGCGCGCGTTCTCGCTCGAGCGTTGGTGCTGAAGTGGAGCGGTTCTAAGACCTGCAGCACGCGCCTTTCCCTCAAGAAGCGAGCCATCTTATCAATCTGACAAGATCTTTCCATCGCCTTCACTTCACTTTGCTGATCGACGCTCACCTCGACATCACAACCACCCATTCGACAGTCGTTCTTTGAACGTCGACGGCTCACGATGGGTGTCCTCGACCAGATTCGCGGTCGCCAGACTGAGCAGCACACTGCTGAGGCCTTTGCCGTCACTGACGATGTCGGCGGAAAGTCGCCTGTCGAAACATCTCACTCCAAAGATGTCAACTCCGACAGTGACGCTTTGAGTCTCGAAGCTCAGAACGACAAGGAGATTCAGCAACACCCAGATCAAGTCACTGCCGATGCCCCCGAAGGTATCCAAAAGGCAGAAGCTGCCGCCCTTGTCTGGACCAAGCCTGTGCTCTATGCTACCTTTGCATGGTACGTAGAAGAAGCTCCCCATGACCGTCTTCATCACTGACCAGCGCCCCACAGGATCTGGGTCTGCTTCTTCATGCTGGCCCTGCAGTCGTCCATCATGTCCGTGGCCTCCGTCAACGCATACGCCAACTTCAGCACCGCTCCCGCCTACACCACTGCTCAGATCCTCGCGACCATTATTGGCGGAGTGCTGAAGCTGCCCATTGCGAAGCTGCTCAACATCTGGGGCCGTACTGAAGGCTACCTCGTCTTCTTCGGCGTCTACCTGCTCGGTATTCTCATCATCGCATCCAGCGATGGCGTCAACAGCTATGCTGCCGGCTACGTCCTCTACTGGATTGGTTACGATGCCGTCTACCTCATCCTCGATATTTTCGTGGCTGATACCACCGGCCTCCGCAACCGAGCATTCGCTTGGGGTTTCGTGTCGACGCCCTTCATCTGCACTGCCTTCACTGGCCCTCTTGCCGGACAGGCATTCTTGGACACTACAACTTGGAGATGGGCGATTGGTGCATTCTGCATCATTCAACCAGTCGTCTTCCTCCCACTGGCTATCGTGTTCAAGTTCTACCAGCGCAAAGCTGAGAAGATGGGTCTGCTGAAGAGGGAGAGCTCTGGCCGCACCGCGGTGCAGTCCTTCATGCACTACTTTCACGAGTTCGACAGTAAGTGACCACCTTGCTGCGCTCTGCTCCTGCTAATACCTCCACCAGTCGTCGGCTGCGTCCTGCTCATGCTGGCCTTCGTCCTCTTCCTGCTCCCCTTCTCCCTCCAATCCTACGGCCGAGCTTCATTCTCCTCCGCCACCTTCATCGCCATGGTCGTCATCGGCGTCTGCCTCTTCCCAGTCTTCTACGTCTGGGAACGCTACTTCGCCCGCGTCCACTTCGTCCGCTGGGAGCTCATCCGCGAACGCACCGTTCTCGGAGCCTGCGTTCTGGCCGCCGTCCTCTACTTCAGCTTCTACTCCTGGGACCTCCAATTCTACAACTACGTCAAAGTCACCTACGCCCTCACCGTCCGCGACGCAGGCTACATGGCACAAATCTATAACGTCGGTTCGTGCTTCTGGTCTCCTGTCTTTGGTGCCTGGGTCTACTACTCCAAGCGCTTCAAGAATGCTTGTCTCTTCTTCGGTCTACCTCTCATGTTCCTCGGATCCGGTCTCATGGTCCACTTCCGTGGCGGCGACTACGGCATCGGCTACGTTGTCATGTGCCAGATCTTCATCGCCATCGCTGGAGGAACTCTCGTCATCGGCGAAGATATGGCCGTCATGACCGCTGCCGATCGCGAAGGTGTGCCAATGATGTTGTCCATCATCTACCTCGCTTCCAACATCGGTGGCTCCATCGGTACTGCTGTCTCAACTGCCATCTACGGCAACACTTTCACCGAAGCACTTTCGCGAGCTCTGCCTGCCAATCTTCAAGACCAGGTTCAGAAGATCTATCTTGGAGGTTATCTGCTTCAGGAGACTTACAATCCGGGCACGATTGAGCGCACCGCGATCAATTATGCTTGGGGTCAAGTGCAGTACTACAGCTGTATTTCTGCTGTTTCGGTGCTTGTTCTTGCCATTCCGGCGATTGCTATTTGGAAGAATTACCGGGTTGATAAGCAGCAGAATAAGGGTGTGATGATCTAAGTCGGGAGACGAGCTTGGAGGATCACAGGACGAGCGGGGGATGTTGGGTATGTCTTGGCTGTGGGCAGGATGTTGTGTTCGGTCATCTACTGACTGCAGGGCTCTGCTGTCGAGCTGGATTGATTGCCCGCTACCTGTTTTAATATGAGCATTAAGACTATGCACAAACAGCGTTGCACAAAGAAAAGCATGTCTGCGGAAAGCGAGCATGGAGGCATGACAAGGAGATTAATGTTTCTCTCTGGCATCGAAGCATAAGAGTAATGGCGTTCGTAGCTTTATACCCCCGATATCTGTTTACTTCACTTCAGCACGACGTCTCGTCCCGTTCGTGTATACATGGCAAGCCACAGTGACACCAACATTCTACGAATGGCTCAACTTCAGTCAGTAATGGAACAGTTCATGTTGGGTTTTCATCGTTCTTTATTGTGGTACTATCAACATAGGTACATGAGAAGAAGGAAGCCCATACTGGTAACTTCTGTTGCAGTCGAAGCTACTTGTGGCATGTTTCTCTCTTCCTTGTCGGTGAAGCAAATGCATACCAGACTGCATCTCGTGCTGTCTGTGCTCGTTCCAATCTGTGTAAAAAGCAAGTACTTTTGTTGGCTCGTGGCGCTCTCGAAGAGCGTGATGATTTGCTCATCAACGTCGCCATGATGTTCGTTCGATTCTCGAAGCCGAGTCGCTGCCCCATTCCATCATCACTCCGTGTCCGTGCTATCGGTCTCCAAGACCGGCTGCTCATCAGCTCCATCCTGCTCCTGCTGTTCAGTGATGGCACCAGTCTCGGCAGGTAACCCTTGTCCAGATCCATTGACGTCTCCGCTAGCCAGAAGATCGGTATCGGCATTCTCTTCGCTGCCGTCATGTAGCCGCGTCTGGTCATGAGTAGTGTCGTTATCGTCAGAAGTATGGATGGTAGCCGCGGCTGTATCGTGGACCACAGTTCCTGCGATCTGCTCATCGCCATCCCCCTCATCTTCTCCTCCCGATGCGTCCCCCCATCCTTCTTCCCAGGAGCCCCACCCAGCTTCACGCTCCCTCTCCCTCTCTGCAGCTCTGCGTTGAGCCCTAGTCTTGAGCTCCTCGCGTTCGATACACTCTGGGTCGTCTTCGCGCAGGTGATGCGTTGCAGAGATCTCGATACGCGTGTAGACGTAGTGATCACGCCGAGGTGGCGCATGACCAGATTCGTGTTCATCCAGGACTTGCTCTAGAGCTTCATGCAAGCTACCAACAGTGAAGCCTTCGGAGGAGGGTGCCTGAAGCTCGAATGGATGACCTTGTTGTCTATCATAGAGATAGTCATCTTGTTGTCGATCATAGAGAGCACCATCTTTGGCTGTACAGCCAGTGCAGAGCAGGGTGGCCTGCCAAGTTAAGATCGGCGGACTGCAGACGCGCATGCCTCCCGCTCGCGAGCCCATCGTGCGTCTGGCGATGCAATGGCTAAAGAATCCTTGTCGTCTGACTTGGCTAGTGTCCCACTCCCCAGCCCATTGACCGCTGGTGACGTGATCGATGTCTCGTGGCATTTCCCGTGGCTCCTCCTCGCCCGGTGTAATTCTATTGTCTGTGAACTCGGTACCGCCTGGCAAAGTACGGTCCAGAAGCCCGTACCGACCATAATGAATTCGGTGGCCGAAAGCACTGTGATAGAATTCGTTGTCCATGGGCTCCAGTCCAAGCGATCGCTTCAGCTTCACCGATCCGTTGATGGAGTGGTACCAACAGCGCTGCACCTGCATACATTTGAGCTTCTGGCGGGTTGGCAAGTACGTCAAGACTTCTTCGAGTAGCTCTGTGGTGCTGAAGACTTTGCTCGCCGCTACACCACTACTCGGGCGCAAGAGAATTGGAACCATGTTCCACATCTTGTCGATATGGGCTCGTACAGTATGAGCTTTTGCGCGCGCCGTCTGCAACTCGGCACGTATCTGTTGCGCGGCGATTTGCGCTCCTGGAACAGTGTCGATAAGGGTCAGTGATTTGCTCAGGCAGTCTTCGACACCTTCTTGTTGCTCGAGAAGCTCTTTCAATTCTGCGAAATCAAGAACAAATGTGTCGAATTGGAGCAGGGAAGGGCGATGTCCGACCCAATGGATTTCGAAAGCGGAGGCCATGTCGAGCCCTTGATGTCGATGACTGTCCGTGCAGCAAGGCGCGAGAAAGGTGGACGGTAGTGTGATTTGGCCGATTGCCAGTGGAAGGGTGCGACGTTGTTGAGGTAAGAAAGGGCGAGCGATGAGCAGGGAAGTAAAGCTCTGCGATCCAAGGGGGCAAAAGTAGAAGTGACGCTGCCTCAGGAAGCACGACGCCAGAAGTGAGCACATGCACAGATCAGCCTAATCGTAGCAAGACGGCAGAAGCGTGAACTGTGATGCATTCCAATGCGACCTACGTGGAAAGTCCACAAATGTCTTCTACCCGCGATTGATCAACCTCGAGAACATCGCTCCTCCCACATTCCGTGCCAATGATCCAGTGAACAATCCTCTTTCCACCAGTCCACTCGCCTGACTAAACTTGTCGCATCTCGAGAAAGCCAACGTATTCGTAATTGTAAGAACCAGCGCAATAACTGTGACCCCAACCATTAGCACAACATCCTCTGGCCATCCTCCGCTTACAACGGGGCAGGTACTCACCAACCAACGTTAACCAAACAAACGCCAACTTCACGAAAGCCACAATCGCCAACGCAACCCAAAGTCCCGGCTGAGCATACAGCGCCAACCAAAAGAACCTCTTATCCGTCGCATTCACAATCTTTCCTCCCGGCTCATTCGCCTGCGGCGCACTCTCAAACACCCAATGCGAATCTCCTGTGCCCGTATTGACTTCGTTCCACCAGCGGAGACCCACGAGTCGGCGGCCGGCGATGTTTTTGAGGTAGTAGAAGTCCATTGCCAGGAGGATGATGGTGATGATGAAGATCATGACGAAGTTGGTGGTGAAGATCATGCCGAGGAGGTAGACGAGGAGGGAGGCTTTGAAGTAGAAGAGGTTTGGTTAGTGAATGTGAGGGTTGAGGGAGAGGGAATGGTATAGCGTACAGATTCGAAAGGCCAGGAAGGTGACGAGGGTGATGGGATGGGCGCTCAATCGCCAGTTGAGGTCGCCGGAGGAGGGTTGGATGTCCGCCATCGTGGGCGTGGAATTGCGCTATCCGCGCTGTGGTTTCGGAGAGCGGCGATGCTCGAAAGTTGTCAAGTTGTGACCTGAATGTCTGTTGTGAAGCTCATAGCTCGAACGTACGTGAGGTCAGATCGCCAGAGGACGCGTTTCGTGGAGAGAGCTGTCGGCGAAGCGGAGTAACAGTTTCTCCGAATTTCTATACATAGATGAGAACCACCTCACTCTCAACTCTGTCCCGACGAACGACAATGACAAGCTCATACGACGCGACCGTATACCGGTCCCGAAAATGCTCCTGCGGACGAGAACATGAATTGATCACGATACTCTTCGATTCACATTTCTGCGACCCTGTTTCGAGACCTCTGTGTACATCACCATACCTTCTGACCTTGGGCTGGCAAAGAGCGCTCGCATCTTTCACACTTCCGTAGTCTTGCTTCCTTCGCTCCCACATTCTGTTGGAATTGTCTCGGCAGCGGCGCAGTAGTGATATCATGACGCAAGGCTCGACGACTCACGGCACTAGCGGTGACATACTGCTGGGAAACCCTGCATCTCGAGCTGCTGCGCGGCATCAGAACGACCTCGTTCGGGAGCGACTGAATGGCCCAATCTTCCTCCTCAACAACAATCATCAAAAAATATGGCCGATCAACGCATCACGGGACCGAATTGGTCGTCTGAGGGCGGCACACTGAATCCGTCTGCTTTCGGCGAGCCGCTCGATGCTGCTCGTTGTGCTGCGCTGCACAATCATCTCATGGAACGGGGCTTCCAGCTCGGCGGCCAAAACTCCGCCGAGGCGCGGCCAGAGACGTGGTGGCATGTACATGGTAGCAGTCTATCAGACGTCTCGAGCAAGCTGCATCCCAACGTGCTGGAATTCCTCAAGCTTGCGTGGGTGTCCGCACCAGGGGAGTCTTTCTTTTGGAGCACCGCTGGCATACCCTCTCCGGACGACTTGTTTGCCAACGGTGTCAACGAGGCGTATCAAGGCCTCACCACTTTGGACCATGACATGTACAGTGAAGATGATGAGGATTTCGACATCGATGTCCCAGCCGCTCTGGACGTGGACCGCCATCGCTTTGTGACTCTGTATGCATTTCAAGCATCACACCACGAGAGAAGTCCCTCCATTGGTGTCGTCTTCGATCAAGTCCGCCACATGGCGATCTTTGTACCAAATCAAGGCGAGATTCCTCTTCTGATCAACGGCCACAATACCCAGAAGTTCACCTGCCTGGAGCAAGTATTGGACTCGTGGCATGTTCTTGTAGACCGAGAAAAAGTTACCAAACAGAACAGAATCTGGCAACTCAACGGAGTAGCGCCATGTGATCTGGATGATGCACTCTCCGCTTGGGACGACTTGGTGGAGAACGTCGAGCAGCGCATACTCAACAATGACGGGAGTTTACTGGAAGACGACACAACCCGTGTGTTGCTTAACCCAGAGACTGCGGCATCGCTGTCGTTGTCCACGTTCCGCCGGAGCTTTCTCACGAGAGCACGCCGGCCCAGATTCCAATGGATCGCTCCAGGAATGCAGGTCCCTCCATCCGACGAGCTCGCTAGACGAATTAGCGCCGCCACGAAAACAGACGAGACAAGCACGAGCGACTCATTGCAGGAGCATCCTTTGCTCCTTTTTGCCATTCCAGAGTCCAATCGAGTGCCCTGGCCTTCAAACTACTGCTCGTCGCTGACGCAACGAGTGCCCTCAAGTTCGGAGCTTCTCTTTCCGTTCGCAAAGAACATTGATGACGAAGCTGGCTTCGCTCCGGGACTCTATCTTTCCTCGACTGCTTCCGAGCATATGGTATATGCAGACTCGTTCCGTCTCATCTTGCCCTTCACGCTTGGGGCAAATGGTTTCGTTCGAAGAACTGACTTCACCTGGGATATTGGCATCTCTGAGGCAACTGATCAGCTGGGCAATTTGCATAACAATACCGCCCCACGGTTCGTACACGCAGCCTTGCTTCTCTGCTTGCGCAGACAATCTAACAAACAGCCAGATACTCCGAGCTCTACCAATTGGGCAACTCCATCACGGAAAATGGTATTCCACAGCATGATGGACAGTTATCGAAGTTGTTCCAGACCTGGAAGCGACAGGGTGAGATGGGAGCAGGCGGGTGGAGGGTGAGCGAGCAAGACGCAGTTGGCGTTATCGGTGAGTGGAGGGTCACTGCTCGGACGTGCCAGCTGTAACTGCGCGTGCTCCATGACCCCCACTCTAGTCCGTGATCTGACAGTATGCAGGCCAGACCGGAGACGAAATACAAGGCATCGCTATCATCGAGCACAATGCGGATTCGTGGGAGCGATGGGGCAACTATACCATCGGAAGATGAGTATACAGCCCTTGCCTTCCCAATCACCATCGAAAACTCACAGGCATTCGCTCCCAGGAAGCTGCGGTAAAGCTCGAAAGCTCTGCAGGTAAGAGCGGTGCTGCGCTCTCCGTATGGTCACGCGCGCGGAGAATTGCCTGCTTAGTTCTCCGTCGTACCGTCCGAGGGCTTCGTTAAGGGCAGTTGCGGCTACCGTCTGCATGTTCCCGAACCAGCAGCACTCGCACCCATGTGTACGCTCTCTCTTTTGCTGATGATGAATTCAATATGCAAAGGATTGGGGAAATAGTGTGGTGGCGATCCAAGCTGTTTGACCGGAAGATGCGCCTTCTCGTACTCGGCATGCCATGAGAACCTACAGACTTTTAGTCAACGCCGCCAATGGTAGGCGTCCTGAGAACTTGAGACGGAGCCATCGCATGGTGGCCGCTCAGGGAGAACGAGATTGCCTGAATTATCGATCTGAGACCCAGGCCGGCTTCCCTGTCTCTTCTCTAGACCGCTGGTTCTTGCATGACGGTGGGATGTTTCAACTTGGTGCTTCGCAGGATTTCCACATTTCTACCGTGATTCTGGCTTTGTCACGGCGTCTGTGCATGACTGGCAGCCAAGTGAAAGTTTCTCAGGTACCCCATTAGGTTTGCAAACGGTATGCGTTGGCCAGGCGCGGAAGTCGCTTTTTCCGGCCGGTCAAAGAGAAAGAGCACGGAGGCAGCTTCGTCCCGGTGGGCGGGTTGGGATTGGCATCACTTGTGTTTGCTTCGTCGTTTTGGCGACTTGGCGTCGAAGAGACGAAAGACGACTGATCTAACCGTGTCGCAACACGACAGTATTCTGCGTTGCCCTTCTTCTGAGGGTCGCGCAGCCGAGCAGAGTCGCTATGGTGATACTACTGGGACCGCAGTACCATGTGCAGAGTTATGATCAATGATCTAGCAAACCTGGTAAGCAACACCAAAGAACGTTCTACGCGCGCAGAGGGCCGGGCTGAATTGTAGGCAAGGAAGCCTAGTCCAGGAGAAGTGGTCACTGCAGAGCGCTCTCGTGCGGCTCAACATTTTGGTGCCACTTTGCACGGCCAAAGAGAGCTTACACTATAGCTATATACGTTGAAAGTAATGATGGGACGTTCGACGCCGTTACTTTAGCCGTTTGGCACCTCCTCCAGCATGGGAAAGCTGAAGCTCCTCTGCACTGTTGTAGAAAGCAGCCAAGACCGACCAAGTAAGCGGAACGAGCCGACCGACTTCACTTCTCCCTGTTCGACATGCAACAACCTGTTCTAGCTCTGTCATGCCAAGATGCTTTTTCTGATTGCAGAGAGCCCTACACCAAAATTCGGTTCCTAATGTTCCGAATTGCAGTTGGTCATCTGCGTTCGACGATTCGCTCAACGGAGGGCAAGGCCCATGCCGCCCGCAGCCTTTGAGGCATTTGCGCTTTTTCAGAAGATTCGCGTCTGAGAGCTTTGCTGCCCCTCTGGTCCTGTTGCGCTGATCTAGTCCAACGCTCAACATGAAAATCGTCTAGACCCGTACAGTTCAATCAGGATACATGAAGGAAGAGACATCCTTGTTACAAGTGCACTTCACTATAGGCGCTGAATGGCCGCTCGAATTGGCACACTGATGATTGTTACATCTGGTCAATACGCAACAGGGCCGTTCTGGCACCATCGAGCTGAAGACGTGCAGCCCGGCAACCATCTATTGGTGTAGGGCGCAATGAACCGAAAGACCCCCTTCTCAATCATGTGGTCCCGTAGATGCGGATGACAGCTTGTAATGAGCAATCATTTGCTGGTCGTCGTCAATGCTTCTTGGCGTAGTACACATGTGGGGAAAGCGTCTGCTGACGGCACGTGCTCGAAAGACAGTCGAAGAAAATGGAGCTCGTTTCCTTTCCAGGAGCCGCTGAGAGCAATGAACGAAGTCGACGACTGCATGACCGAAGAATCAGCGATGGGACGTGCTGGAGAACCCAGGGTCGCCGTATGCTATCGTCTTCTTTGCTGGCTCACCTCGGATTCGATGCTGAGCAGCGGCCTACTGTAATAAGCACTTACGAGAAATATTCTGGAAGATGGGGCGAGCCGCCGAGAACGACCCACGGTATCCCCAAGCATGAAACATCACGCATTTTGAGAATGGGATTGTATAGTATCGGCCAGGCACCCGCAACGAGGAACATGCGCCTCGTCCAGTCTAGCTGCGCCATATCAAGGAAATTGGTCATTGGCTCAACTATTTGCCGTAACAAGCTACTGCGAGCATCCAGAGTAGTCACGGCAGTCGGCGCAACATCGAGCGGAGCTTCGAAGGCAACGTCAGGTACGGGGACCGGTCGCCAAAGCCATTCAGCGCCAACTCGATTTCCGTGATCTGGCATGGTCCGGGTATCCTCTGACCTTAAGGGTCAAAGTCACCCCAGCACACAAGCAGTATCGCCGAATGGATAATGATAATTGCCGACGATATGGCATTACACATGCCGTAATAAGGCACAGCCTCACATTGAGCGAATGCATCATCTCGAGACTACCGACACGACTGAGAAGAAGATTGTCGTTGTGGGCCCGTCCTTTGGCAGACTGGACAAGTCGCCAAAGACCCAAGATTTCACTAAACAGAAGTCAACTCCACTCGTGATCTGAGCTTAGCACAAGTCTTGATCGACCAAGCCGTTCAAGCGTCCACCGGACTCGTCGAACCTCCGCACCTTATACACAAGATAGAAAGTCTGGGGAAGTATAGTGAACGAGGACTGTTTTGATCCGACACTGTGAATTACAACAGCACAGTCTACGCAAACTCAGATTGTCGCGACTCCTCGCCATCAACAACGTGAGAATTTGCCATTGTGCCACCTGCTTACGCGAAAAATTGGGACCTGGTCGCTGCTAGTGCGTAAGCACGTCTGGCGGCCAACGAGCCTTAGGGGAAGAGGTCCTCGCATTCTTTCGAGAGTCACTAATCTCAATCAGCATCTTCACTATCGCCCGAGTGGTCTGGACAACAGTACCTTAGTGCGTCGAACGACTTGTTCGTACCTCCGTTACCACCTATCCCCTGTATTGGACCGCGCTGGAACGCCTGTTGACCTTCCCATATCAGCAACGTGGGCGATTTTCTGGCCAATGCTGGGGAACGCGTTGTGTCTGCTCGTCCTCTGAACCCCTGCCGGGGACCGAGAAAAATTACGCCTACTGGCCTTCGTACACCAGAAACATGGTCTGGCTTCTCGTAACCATCCTCGGCGGCGGTCAAGACAGCAGGAAGAAAGTTCAACGGACGTCGTGCTATTGTGCTAGCCTCACGGCTCTCCCATCTCCGTCGTTCCCGGAAGCCCAGTGTCAATCGTGCCACGCGGACATGTAGAACGACTCAAGAGGGGCTCTCGAAGAGATGTTGGTCTATAAAGACCGCCTTTCCCACAGAGAAAGGAACCCATCAGCAACAGTTCAATTCAGACAGCACAACAGACAACCAAGCTCCTCTCCAAAAATCTCCAAACCACCCACCATCAAAATGAAGTCCACCATCATCCTCGCCCTCTCCGCCCTCTCCGGCTTCGCCCTCGCTGGCAACGACCACTCCGAGCACAACTGCTGCTTCCGCAACGACGGCACCGGTCAAAAATGGGCCACTCACCAAGAGCTCACCAAGAAGGCCTGCGGAGACTTCGCTGTAAGCTTTCGAACTACACTCTACTTTAAACAACATCGAATTGACGTCTCTCCAGCAAGGAACCTACGACTCTGGCGTCTGCACTGAGAACGCCAACATCCGTCGCATTGACGGCGCTGCTTTCGAGGCTGCTTGCAAGTCTCACTCTGGCGAGGTTCACATTGTTGACAAGGACCACGTCAAGGGTGCTTACCGTGGAACTTGCTAGATGTCTCAGATGAAAGAGGAGGAGGGGGATGTTTGATGGGCCTAAAAGAGAGCGTTGGTCGTTTGCGGAGTTTCTGAGTGGCTGTTTGCATCTCAACTGGTGACCTGTTTCGCGTGTCATTCAATGCAGCCTTTTGTAATTCTATAGCCGAAAATCGAGGGCTCGAGAGAGTCAGTTTTCTCCTCGACTTATGCTCTACGTTTCTTCCGTTTGAAAGTTGCTACCGTATATACGCAATTGGACAAGTATTGAGGGCGGTTAGAATTGTGCAGCAAGCAGCAAAAGAGGATGGGAAAATTTACAAAGTGGAGAGAATCGCCGCACGTCGAACAATGGCATTGACTGTACATCTCTTGAATCAAGTATCGACTGTCATGCAGTATGCAGGGACAATTGAAGATCGTCTTCTCATTGGAGGATATCAACAGGAGCTTACGAGCATATACTCAAAACTCACTGCACCTCCGCTACTTGCTCTCGCTTCACTAGTGCGAGATGAAGTCTGCGATGATGCAGACTGCCCTAGCTGCAGACAGCAAAATGGAAACTGGGCGATACGCTCACTTTGCGACCTCTCTTACGAACCTGGTCCAGCGGCAACTTCGCTTGTCGAGACAGAGCGGCTCAGCTACGCTGCATAAGGTGGAGATATGAGTATCGAAAGGGCACTCGAGGTCCTCGGTAAGAGGAGTACGAAGCCTCAATCCTGGTTTCTGTAAGGGCATGAGAGCGAAAACTTGAATTAATCGCAAAAGCCAGCTCGTCGATGTTGATCGACAACCTTCATCGAGTCCTCGGAAGCTTTGACCGGCGTGCTTCGTCGTTAGCGACCTCACATGGGATCCAGAAGTGTCAATGGAGCCCTGAGACGAATGATCAGGGGCTTTTTCTTATGGTATTATGAAACAACAATGCTTTTGTGTAGGCTATGAAAACCAGAAAGATTCTCCACTAAGTACAAACTAGGCTAGAGGCCGAAGTAGAATCGACTCGTAGCTCCAGAGGGAATCGATGCTTCCTCATCGGGCGGCTGCGGTTCCATGTCATGCGGTAGAAATTTGGACCTTGCTCATCGGCGGAAGGGGCTTCTGGATGTAGTGGTGACACTCCTCATCGTGAAAGAAGTGTAGTGGCTGCATTGTCACCTTGTCTCTTGCGCCTAAACACTTGTCGCACGCTGGATCGGCCGTCCAGCTGTTTCCATGGATCGCTTGGATCTGGCAGTGATTAGCGCTAGTTCTTGAAAAATGCAATTGAGTGATGGCTTACTGCGCCTTCCGGTAAGCGGCAGGTTTCATTCGTCTTTCAGACACAACAAGCCTGGTTCCCAGAGCTCTCGCCAGCTGAGCACAGCCATAATGATCGACTCGCCTTGCAGATGCATCGCCGTGCGCAATGCCTCGACGTGTGCAACATGCTTGTCAAGAACAGCTATCGACTTTTTGCAAAGAATGCCGTTGTGCTTGTCCAAGCAATAGGACAGCCCGGTATCAGGGGAGAAGCGAAAGGTGATGAGCACACCGTCTGAGTCTCCACATCGAGTCTCGCTCACGGTCCACAGGTCGAACTCTCTGAGGTGTCTGGTATATTCTTTGACGATGTATCGTGACCATCTGCCTATTTCATCGAGTCTACTTCCGGGTGTGTTCGGCTCACCATTCAAGGGCATGATGTCGTAAGCGAATGCTGCGCCCCCGTAAAATAACGGACAAGCCTCCTCGCGGATCTGTCTGTTCACTGAAAGGAGTGGCGGGAGATGTTCATCCATGTTATACCCATCGTCAAGAACGAAGCCGTATATTCTCCCTCTTGTCTCCTTGCTCAGCTCAAGCAGAGGAAACGGCTTCAACAGAGTAGGCAAGAGTCTCAAAAAGGTTTCGACCTCAGCTTTGACTCTGTCTGGAACACGTCTGAGAAGTGCCGGCGATACGTTCCTGCACATGAGATCGATCATGGCTGCTCGCGGCGGAGACTCTGTCAGACGGATCTTGAAGGGCACAACTGCATTAGGCTGCTTCGGGGGAATGGAAGGATGGTCGGCAGTGGGGCGTCCTGGAGCCGGTTGCCAGCAAATCTGCTCTGCATGAGTCCAGACCCGTTGGACCGGCATCTCAGGCTTCTCTCGCACATATTTGCGAATGATGCCGAGCTTTTCCATGGCAATATCCCGCTCAGCCAACTGCAAATCGTACCTCCTCTGCTGTGCCCGCAAAGCAGTATTGACAGCTTCGTCTACGGTAGCCTTGACGGCCTTATCGCACCGGATGAGCTCTTGCGCTTGTTTGCTTGTCAACTTGAGCGTTCTCACGTCGACTTCCGGGGGTCCAGATCTGTGTTGTGCGCGTTGAAGGGACTGCATGCGTTTCTTCCACACATCGAGGTCGCTTCCTTCATAGAGCATACCGCACGTAGTGAGATCGCCAGGTCGCATCTCATGGGCCATCCTTTGTCGACTTTGACGGCGCGGATGATTGGGTGGTGTGACAAGTGTGCTCAGGCAGGTTTGTCGAAGGTGTCGTCTGTTATCGTGAAGCTAGCGACCGTGAAGTCGTCTAAGAGTGGCATTGCGTGACGGCTTACCAGCAGCTCAAGTGAGTTCGAACGGTCGACACAAACGGAGGCTGAGGGAAGTGAGGGCCAATTGTCTGACAAACAGCATATGAACGTGAAAAGTGCTGCATGTGCCTTTTTCCGGCCTGCATTGGCGCTCAGCATCGATTCTCACTTGATCCAGCTCCCCATCGTGTTTTATGCCGATCTAGATAGAATTCCGTCGGACATTGCTCTTGATGTTCACTCGTGCGCTGCTTCTTCAGTTCCTCTTCGGCATCCGGTGCCCATAGAATTGATCTCCATTGGACAAATGCTTCACATCAAGTGTGACCTCCAGTCTTCCAGCACGCGGTAGAACAGCTTTCCATTGTGCATGATGGCCTTGCTCACATCGGCACGTGGAAGCCTTCGCATCTAGCAAGAACGTCAGCACAACTTCCTCTCCACTCAATGATATGCTGGGGAAAAAAATGCGAAATGCGAGACGTGATTTCATGACCGAATCCAAATCCTTCACATTAGCGCCTCTCCACCCTTTCGCCTTCCATCGCTCTATCATCAACACAGAAGCAACCTCAAACGCCACGCTGACCAGTAAACAATCAGAAAAGCAGCAAATCGGATCGGAGACCAAGCCTCGCACAGGCGGCCTAGATGCCCTATGAAACGTGATTTCATAAGGTCTGCCCTCTTTCTGCTGCACGAGGTGTGCGACCTGTGATAGAAAAGCTCGCTGTCGAACATCGGAAACGTACTCATCGTATCTGGGAATGCGCTATGGTGTCAGGTCGCAAGAAACAAGGAAACCCTACTTCTTGCCGCCCTTTTTCCCTCGAAGGCTGCCCTGAGCGCTGTCAGGACCGCCAGCTTCGACCATGACTGGCGCGTCTTCGTCACTGCTCCCTTGTTGTGCCTGGACCTTTGCGATTGCCGCCTGTGTGGCCTTTGCAGCCGCAGTCTGCTCTTCATCCAGCTCCTTCATGAAGTTTGCCTGAATTCCCGTTCTCCTCTTCTCCCACCAAGCCTTCTCTGCTTCTGTCGTAGCCTGCAGCTCAGCGATGCGTTCCTTGATGATGCGGTTCTGATTGATCTCGTTCGCGGATTGGAAGATGATTTGTCCCCAGTTTTGTGCGAAGGCGTTGGCCTACATCAGAGTTAGCTCTCTCAACATCTTACGTGAGGTGTTGCTATTTTTACCTCGTTCACCACATCCTTGACCTCTTCCTCCATCTCCTTCTCAGCACGCAGATATCTCTGCCATAGTTCGTCTCCGACGCTTCCTCGTTGTAGCAACGTTTGCAGGGCAGGCTTGCTCGTCCTCAATTGCACGATCCTCTGAATGTCTTCCACAGCGCGGGCCAGCAAGGCCGCCTTCAGCACGTTGTCCGGCACTTGTTTCAACTTCTTCTCATCCTCGCCAGCATTTTCGCTTGGGTCCATATGTAGTAATGAGAGGTACAAGTCCCGTGCCTTGTGCGGTGGAAACCATGATTCGAGAGCAGCGGCCTTTGCTATTTGACGTTTGCGATATAGTGACGAAAATGTGGAGAGGGAGCCGACGAGGATCGTGATATAGAGGATGGGCCATAGCAATCCTATCCAGAAGTTCCCAGGCGCAGGAGGTGTGAATTCGGTGTGTGTGCCATTGAAGGTGCCGTTGTTCGTGGAATTGAAGGTCGAGTTGGCGTCGGCCATGATTAATGGAAGCGCTCAGTGCGCGGACTGTCGAAATCGGGTCGCTGATATGTTCTCTGTACTTGATCGCGAAGTCGAGGTGAAGGAGTGTGTTGCAGTTGGGAGAGAATTGGAAGTGCCGGTCGTTACAAGTGGCTCTTTCAGCGTGACCAGGTGGCTCTTTCCCAGAAGTCGGACATTTGGATCCCTGCATGAATTCGGCTCAGAGATCCGACGCTGTATCAGGACTAGCGCGGACTGGTGACATAGCTTCCTGCCGCTCAGGCACATGCAACTGCTGTTTCCTACTCGTAATCATCGCCGCCTGCCACAGTCACTAACTTCTGTTCACGCGTCCCGCCACCTTCACTTGTCGTCGACACATGGCTTCAGCACATACTATACAATAGCCCTTCTCCCTCCGCGCTCGGCACCTCCTCCATCCACCTCATCATCGATTCGACATCAACCGCCGACGCTCGTCCCGCGAAGCACGCAACAATCCAGCACACCACACCTCCATCATGATACTGCGCTTCCAATCCCGCGATGGCAACTTTCGCCTCAACGTTCAGCCTGACCAAGACATCGCCTCCATCCTTCCCGAAGTTCTCGCCAAGTTGCCAAAGACTGCGGTGCCTTCATCGATACAAATCTCACCCAAACCACATGGAGGAGAAATGCGGCCGTTGGAGAAGATGAAGGGCGTGACGTTCAGTCGAATAGGACTCGTCGAGAACGGCACCATGATCTATCTCTCCTTCGACGACGAGGTGGCTGCGACATCGAACGGCCATCACGCTGCAGCAAGCAAACTGAGCGGGAAAGAGGTGACGCAGAAAGAGCTCGAATCTGTTGCAATCAATGTGGCACCAGCACTGATCAAAAATCCATGGGAGACAGTGAAGCAGTCGGAGCTCGATGATCGGTTAGACAAGCTGGATGGCAAGATTCGTAGAAAGAAGGATCCGAAGATGTGCAGACACAACGCCCACGGCATGTGCGACTACTGCCAACCCGTGGAGCCGTACGATAAGGGATATCTGGAAGAGAATAAGATCAAGCACATGTCATTCCACGCATACCTTCGACAGAAGAATCAGGGCAAGAACAAGTCCGAGTCGGGCAGTTCGTACATGCCCCCACTGTCAGAACCATATTTCCGCGTCAATCCGAATTGCCCGTCAGGCCACAAGCCGTTTCCCGCAGGCATCTGCAGCAAATGTCAGCCTTCTGCCATTTCGCTGCAACCACAGCCCTACCGCATGGTGGACCACGTCGAGTTCCAGGACTTTGCGATCGTGAACCGGTTCCTGGATTTCTGGAGAAGAGGCGGTGCACAGCGAATCGGTTTCATGTATGGACGATACGAGCAGTACGACATGGTGCCGCTTGGTACAAAAGCCGTCGTGGAGGCCATCTACGAACCACCGCAGATTGACGAGCCGGACGGCGTGACCATGGCAGAGTGGGAGAACGAGGAGGCCATCGACAAGCTTGCAGAGCTCAGCGGGCTCCAGCGAGTCGGCGTGATCTTCACTGACCTTCTAGCTCCACCCAATCCGGATCAGGGCACGGCAGTGTGCAAGCGACACGCTGATTCCTACTTTCTCTCCTCTCTCGAAGTGTGCTTTGCTGCGCGATACCAGGCGAAGTATCCTCGGCCTTCGAAATGGAGCGAAACGGGCAAGTTCGGCAGCAATTTCGTGACATGCGTGATCTCTGGCGACACCGATGGTCAGATCGGAATCTCCGCCTACATGGCCTCGAATGATGCTGTCGAAATGGAGCGAGCACAGATCATCGAGCCTTCTGCCGACCCTGCAGTCATGCTTGTCCAGGACGAAGAGGAGGTCGACCGGCTCGGGCAGCAGCGCTATATTCCCGAGGTGTTCTATCGCAAGATCAACGAGTACGGTGCGAACGTGCAGGAGAATGCGAAGCCCTCATTTCCCGTGGAGTATCTCTTTGTGACATTGACCCATGGTTTCCCGGATGACCCTACTCCACTGTTCGCGCAGAATGAGTTTACAATAGAGAACCGAGACGCCTTGGGTGAACTGCAAGAGCCTAGAGATCTGCAGAAACAGCTCAAGGCAGGAGCGAATAGAGTTGCGCTCGATACGCCGCAGGGTGTGGTAGTCGTTTCCGACTTCCATGCCTTGACCTACATTCAAAGTCTCGGCATTCTCAGCGAGGTAAGCAATCACAATTCATCGGCATGTGGGACATCACTGACTGATTCTCAACAGGACGAAATGAAACTGCTCTGTCAGGTCGCCATCAAGAAAGACGCCGCGCTCGGTGCCACACTTATGCACACTCCAGGTTGGGCGACCCTCCAGACGATCCTGCAGATGTAGAATTGTTATGCACTTGCACCTCCCTTGCACTTGTATAACTATCTGCCATACTCGCATCCATCGTCACCAAGATCGTTGGTATCTTGGGTAGTACTAATCTTCTTCTTCTGGATCTAGGCTGGCTCACTTTACTGGCCATCTTGGACGAACACGGCGTAAGACCCGCAAAGAGGGGCACCGTTGCAGACTTCTCATCTGAATTGAGCAAGAAGATTAAGGGTATGAGCATGGATGGAAGACGGCTATGAACGAGAGCACGACGACGCACCTGCGAGACGCTGTCTTGCAGCTCTTGTACATTTTGAATCGGCGGACATGAGCTACGATGTGCACGAGGTATGGCTGCACGATGAGGCTCGCTGCCCCAAAGAGATGTTCTCCCTTGCCAAATAGAAGCTAAATGGGAATGGAACTCGCTCATGAACGCTGACTGTTCTCTTCCCCAGCTTGCATACTGCGGAGTGTGCTGAAGCGTGATTGGTCGATGATCCTTCCTGATGCATCGTCATGGCGCAGATGCGTGCCTCAATCCTTCCGCGCGCTCGCGAATCCTCCTCAAGCCGATAACCTTGATACGCACTGCCAACCGTCTTGGGTTCGTAGTCACGCATGGCCGATGTGGACTTGTACGATGGTTCCATAAGCAACGTCCCACGGATCAGATCACGCTGAAGGGAACATAGTAAGTAGACATGTTCGGGACCCACTTCGCCGTTTCAAGGCTCCAAGGCCGATAATCCTTGAGTGGCACAGCCTCCAGGAACTACTGATTTGTAGGCTGAGCCTTTGCCTAGTATATGCACGAATCCTTCGCAGTGTTATTATACGAATCTCTCTCAGGTCAGAAGCTTTAATTCGCACTCTTTGTCCTACAGTTCCGCGGATACTTCGGCAACCACAGAAATATTACCGCCACCGTTCCTGAATTCTTCTTTCCTACATTCGCTTCTCTACTCATGAGACTGGACACAGTTCACGAGTCTCCATCACAAGACTAGCTCCGCAAACCTGGTTCAGGATGCCGAAATCTCATCTGCTCCCGTCTGTGGCGCAGACAGTCGTCCTTTCACTCTCCACGATGATCATATCTCATCATCTTTGGGAGAACGCAGGCGACTATGTCACAAATAGCGAAGTCTTTCAAGACTGGAAGGTCGCTGCGGAAAAGATGGGGAATAGTTCAAGATCGACGCCGTCTTCCGCCAAACCCTTTGCGAATTTGACTGGGGCGTACAACGTGACTGTGAAGAAATATGACAAGGATGGCGAGCTCATCGATACATTTAATTACACATTGGGTGGGAATGAGAAAAAGAAGACCGGCACCAAGGCTATCGAGGAGGCTGTTAACGTAACAGTCGAAGACTCGACCAAGACAAACCAAACCGAAGCCCAGAACGAGAGCGCACAAGAAGACAAAAAGCCATTCTACACCCACAGACTGCCTCTCAACGTCCTCTACTACCTCCTCATTACGCCTCTACTCTACCTCTGGCAAATCCAACTCGAAAGAACATTTCCCGGCCGGCTCAAAGCCGCAGACATAATCGCCAAGAATACACATCACCGGAAAACCTCTTCTGCGTCATCCTCTTCAGCATCTCTCCTCAAGAACCAGGATCCCGCTGTATTCGACGACATCGGCGAAGACGATTCAACCCGCGAAGAAGCCATCGTGCAGAAATGGATCGAGCAAGGAAAAGTCAAACGACAATCACTCAACTGGTTGAATACTCTAACAAAATGGGTTCTTGAAATGACAGTCGCCTCGATTGTTGAAGTCTTCCTCGCAACGGCGTGGGAAGATCTTGTGGTGTATGGAGCTTGGAAGAAATTGTGGATTTTTGGAGGGAAGGGGTGGATTGGGTGGTGGATTGGCCTCGTAAGATTCTCCTCTTACTGCCTTCTCATCTGTTCATTATCTCGTTCCTGGAAACTGCAACTGACGCTCTTCTAGGAAGTCCTCCTCCGATATCTCTGGTGGTGCTTCACCAGCCTACGCCCTTTGGCGACATTGGTATCTTTCATTGTCATTCCAGCTCATCAGCGAATCGTGTTTGTTGCTGGAGTGGATCTGGTTTGCGCGACATTCTTGGGATTGGTTGTTAAGGCATTCTTGCCTTGGGTGGAAGGAACGCAGTTTGTGAAAGATTTGGTGGGGAATATGACTGAGACGGCGAATGCGGGTGGCACGGAGTTGCAGAAACTGGGCGGCACGGTAGGGAGAGGGGGGGAGTTGTGAGAAATGTCGGACGAAGCGTGGAGGTTTAGAACGAAGCGAAGATGTTGACGTGAGCAAATGAGCATCGATAGAGGCATTGATAGATTATTGGATCCCAGCTCACCACACTGTTGCAAAATGTGGTCAACTTGATACATTATATACCTTATCATATCCTCTCTTTCAACTACTACTAATACAACGGCTCATCCTCCCAGATTGGCGCCTGCTTCGCATCATCTTGGTTCCACTCAATCTTGCCCTTATCATTGAAGACTGCTCCCTCGTCCGTCATCTCATACCCTTCGCCACCTTGTCCCTCTCTAGTCAGAGCAATCTCCTGCTTTGACAATCCATACTTGTCTTTCGCGATCCAAATGATGGGGCATGCAGAGATGATGGCAGGATGAAGATATGCTTCGTGGTGTTCCTGAGGAGTGTATGGTCGAACGGGCTCGCTGAGGTTGGGGGAGACCTGTGCGAGGGCATTGCGGGCGGCGTCATCTGGGGAGGCGCGGAAATAAGCTTTGATGGGCCCTAGAAGGCTGGTGTCTTGAGTAGCAGCAGGGACAGTTTGCTGAGGTCGGCCTTCATATTCTTCTTTTGCCGCGTGGGGTTGGCCATTGGTGGCATCAATGGATCCGTGGACCTTTTCGATATCGCTCAAATCATCGTGGCCGATCTCACCTGCGGCTGCAGGAGCAGATGGATTGATGGAGTCTTCAGGCATCTCGGCTTCCATCTTATTGATGGAGCGGCGGAGCCAGATGTGCCAGGCGATTGTGGCAGCGAGGAACACGACCATGAGGACGAGTGGGCCGATTGCCTGGTTTGTTGACGCTATGCCGATCGCGAAAAGTCCGATCAGACAGACCTCAGAGAGGTAGATGCCTGTAGTGAGTTGTTGCAAAGCGCGAGCATACGAAGCTCCACGAGTCGAGGCATTGGTGCCCAGAGTGAAGAGGACGTTGTATCGGAATGCGAGGTAAAGCAGAAAGAAGCCCACAGTCGCGAATCCCAAGACGAGTGGGGCGATGCCCGAGTACGCGAGTGCTGGAAAACAGTGTCAGTGACTGTAGTTCGTAACCTCAAGTATTGCACGTACCGATGACTCCCAGATTTGTGAATTTGGGATAGAGCGATCCCCATCCCAGGCCAGCCAAGTTGACATAGCGGTTGTACATCTTCCTCGGAGTTTTATCCAGGATTTTGCCTAGAATGATCGCGAACAGCAACGGCACAACGTTCAAGAATTGCATTGCAGCTGTCATAAGTCCAAACAAGATGAAGTAGCTGATGTAGAAATTGGACGCCCTGGGCAGATTCGTCGCGAGAAGCGCTGGTGCTGAAGTCGGTTCCGAGACAATTTGTCCTGCAACAGACGCCGCTCCGGAGGAGAAGGTCGTGACCAAGAAAACTTGGATAACCTGGAATGGGAAGTACCAGCTTTGCACCTTCATTTGTGCAGATCCTTGCGTTGGCTCGAACTGCTTTGCAATGATGTTGCAGATGATTGGCACGAGTAACATCAGGATGGACAGCAGAAGCACCGGCAGGAGACCAGTGACGACACCGAGAATGACGGGAGGAATGTCGTTGATGAAGCTCAAGAATGGAACCTGCTCAGTAAGATTGTTGATGTTCGAAATGGCACCAATTACTGCAACAGGGATGGTCCAGAAGATGCACAGGAACCAGATGAAGGCTGTTCCGGCGGCGTTGAAAGCCTTGACCTTCCAAAAGGGCTTGATGATGTTCTTCCAAATCACATCTTGCGGAGGAGGGCCAAGCTCTTTTGGTGTCATCTTGACCTGTTTCTTAACCTTCTCTTTCTTGCTGACATTGGTGGATTGTAGCAGTGCAGCGTGAGCAGCTTGGACGGATTCGAACTCCACAAAGCAAGCACCTTGGGGCTGCGAGCTATCGGTGCGAAGTCTGTTCTGCTCAGTGGCGATCTCTGGAACAGAGCGATGCAGTTCAGCACGAGCCCAGTCAATTGTATCGACTTTCTTGCCAAGAGGAAGAACCTTTAGTTTCGGCAGGCGATGCTTGGGACGATCTTTCTGCTCGACCTGAAGACGAACACCTTGCTCGGGATCAGTACGCGTCTGCGCTTTGCCCTTCTTCTCCGCCTTTGTTTCGCGCTTGATGTAGTTCTTGATCATCTTGATCTCCCCGGCCTCAAGCTTGCCGGCGGCCTTGTCCCGATCTTCGACCTTTTGCGCAAGTTCTTCTGGAACGTTGACGAGCCACACTTTCTTGACGCCAGCAAACTCCGATCTGATGTGTTCCTCATTTCGAGCTTCCTCCGGGACGTTGACGAATAGGAGTGTTCTCGTCGAGATGCGGGTTCGCTCGTGCGGAGAGAGGAAATATCGTTGCCGCAGGCGGACGAAGAACTTCGATTCGCGTGTGATCAAGAACATGACCCAGGCGAGAAAGAGCCAAGATACGAACACTTGCGCGTAGTATCGAGGACCAGGAACGATATTGCTGAAGGACAGGATCTCCAGGCCCGAGATGCCTGGTGCGCCTCCTGTTGCGTTGACTGGGAACAGGATAGGCATTGTGATGCAGCAGCCAACGAGACACATCAGTGTCAGCATCTTGAAGAAGCGAAGCCATAGATAATTGTCCAGCGACGCAGCCCCGAGCACGAACTCATCAGTCAGCTTGTTGTACTGCTGACGCCATCCTAGGACACCGTCTGTCTGTTGAGGTGAGCGCTGCCAGTTTCGCAAAGACCCGAGGAATGTACGCGGTTGATAGACGCGCGAGTAGCGCTTGCGGAAAAGCAGGAAAGCCAGAAAGATGGCTGTCGAGATGAGGAGGACGGGAACCAGAGTCGAGACTAATCCGGAGAGGGAGGAGGAGCCACCGCCCGCATTCGAGCCCGTGTTGTCTGCACTGTTCTGTAGAATTCTTGTCAGTAAGAATCGGGCTGGTATGGGGAGAGCACATACTTGTCGGCGGAAAACATGCATCTCTGCATGCTGAAGGGCTTCCATGCGGCCCTCAAGAATGATGGCAGTCAGAAGTTCACAGCAAAATCAGGTCTCACCGACAAAGAAAACTGGGCAACGACCAGGAAACATACTTGTACCTACAAGCGTCGCGAATCCCGCGCGATCTAGCTGCAATCACTTCACACGACACCGAATCACGTCCAGAAACAGGAATCACGCGTACCGAACGCACTCATTGCAGCAATTTGCTGGTCTTCCTGCTTGCTTGTTTTGAACTCAATCTGCGCTTGGCAACGTAATTGTGGCTTTTGAAAGTGATCTGCCGCGTACTAGCGCCTGACGATCTGTCGTCATCTTGGACTCTGCTTGACGCGTGTGGTTTAGAGGCCTATAAGCCCGTTGGAGTCTCCGTTGATGGCATGCCGTCGATAATATAAGTTGTAACATTGTGCAGATTGCGGTGCTCAGAGAGGCATGCATGGCTGACGGTCCATGTCTTCAACTCCTCGAGGTCGCAGGAGTGGAGGGTATTCGAGCATGTCGTGAGCTTCTCTCATCATGGTCCTTTGTCAGTGATGTGCGATGTGGCATATTGCACGATTTGTAATAGGTGCGAGGTGAACGAAAGAGGTCAAGAGAATCGACGCCTGAAACCTGTTCTACAAATGCCAAGGAAGGAAACAACGTCCGGAGCGGAGATATGCCTGAGGCACCACGGAGCTCACCCCGTACTTTCCTCTGCAGTCTGATTCTTCAATCCTCCTCTTTCATCACGATTCCCGCGACACGACTTCATGCCAACAACAGAAACCCATGGAATCAACTCAGCGAAGTACGATTAGTATTCGCCAACTTACTAATAAGTCGGAGAGTTTCTCGGACCAGCACCAGCCGCTTGGCAAATCGCCATTAGGCAAGACGGATGAACAGGAAAAACTACGACACCTTACCGTGGTGCTATGAATCCGCCGAATACCACAACATCTCAAGGCCTCGTTTCCGCACAACAAGCTTCAAAATATTTGCCAAAGCTTGGGAAATGCTTACCGCATGGCTTTGTTCCCATCACGAACCAGATACCTGAATTTACCGATCTTGGCATATTTCGGGCGTGCCGACTTTTGTATTGCTTTGCACCCATTTGGGATCACGATCGGTGCGTTGGTCTTCACCACTACAGTCGCACGTGCAATACCCATCCCGCCCGTGCACGCCGCGGACCAGCACCATGCTACGAGATTCGCCGAGACATTGTACTGGTGCAATTGATGTCACAATACAGGAAGTATAAGAACTAAGATGAGAGCAGCATTGTTCCAAGAGGCAGAGTCAGTTCGCATCATCTTTTCTTTCTTGTTTCCTTCTGCTAAACCCAGTCTGCTGGTCAGACAGGTCTTCTTTCATTGTAAAACATGCATTTCCCTTCCCTGATTACCGGAGCTGTGCTCCTCCTCAGCACAGCAGTGTCTGCTGCACCTGCTGCTGCACCAGCCGAACTTTCCGCCCGCAATGCTGACGCTGAGCCTTACGTTTCTCTCCCAGGAGATCTTGTAAGTTAATATCTTGCAGTCACTAGTCAGCAATTCTGTGGGCACTTGGGCTAACATTTTGTGAAGTTGGATTTCTTCGACGAGCCTGTCGACGAGGAGAAGCGTGATGTCGAGGATGGCCCTCTCTACATCGTCGATAAGCGTGACCCAGTGGCGCCAGGACCTGCTGGACAGAAACTCGAGAGAATCATCACCGGCCCCTTGAAGTTATTCGGCAAGGTCGCCAAATTGTTTGGCGGCAGAAGGGGACGTGGCGAGGAGAAGCGTGAAGCTCGTGGCCGCGGCCCATCTATGGGCGCCGGCCTGAACAAGTTGATGAAGCCCATCGGCTGGTTGGAGAAGATCGTCAGCAAGATTCCTGGTGTCGGCCGTGGCGAGGAAAAGCGTGAAGCCCGTGGCCGTGGACCATCAATGGGCGCCGGACTCAACAAGTTGATGAAACCCATCGGCTGGCTGGAGAAGATCGTTAGCAAAATCCCAGGCGTTGGCCGTGGCGAGGAGAAGCGCGAAGCCCGTGGCCGTGGCCCATCCGACGCTGGCAGAATGCGACACCTCGCTCTGAAGTCGACCAGTGCAGATTTCGGATAGCTGGGACTGACATTCAACAACGGTGAGCAGTGTTCAACTGCATTTCACTGCGATGCTGGCTGTTCATCATTGGACTTCGCGGCCGATGCCAAAATTTCCAACCTCGCGGAAGCACTGCAATGGATTGTCACGCACTTGGTAACACGAAATTCTCATGTCGCACTACCTTGTCCCAGGATTACATGCAGGTCCCCATAGCGGTCGAAGCAGGTCTATATAGCGACCCCACATGCCGCCTCGCCACTTTCGGGATTCTGAAGTACATCGAAAGTGGCGTACTGTTGGGGGCACTGAGCAATCGGTGGACGCAGAATGAGAGGATGTAAGTAGTCCTTCTCCCTTTCCTTCACTGACGACGATAGCAAGCGACTTGCTCGCACCGTGCTGTCATGTTGCTAAGACAAACATGTCTTTGCATGAACAAATGTTGTTCATTAAGGGATGCCCTTTCACAATGCCATGCCGGATGCTTAAGCAATGATTGCATTGAGACTTGTCTCTATCAACGAACTACAACGATACGGCAACAATTCAATCACGGGAAGGACAACGGGATATGTGCATGGCAGCAGGTTCCCGTTCACGTTTACGTCTTGCATCTGTCGCTTCCCGTCGTCCACCGCCACCTTTATGACTAGTAAACCACTATGTGACGGCATGTCTCGGCAAGCGATACAAACGATGAAGAGGATACATATCCTTATGGCAAGCTGCCGCCCGTTTGCCTATCAGCAATTGACAATTCTCACGTGCTCTTTGCCCACGCCTGTCGGCGATGTCGTCCAACGTATAGGCTAACATCACGATGCAAAGAACTCAGAGCGTGCCGGTCCAGTTCTGCTGTCCGTCCCAACACACGCCACCATCAACGCCAACCATTAATCATGATCAGAATGTGGAAGCCCAAGACTATAACCGACGCTTTTTCGAAGTTCAACGGGCCCTCCAAGGCTCCTCCCAGTTTGTGGCTGAACAGGATGCAATCATCAAAGGTCAAGATCGCCAAATCATCGATGCCGTAGCCGCCAAGAACTCCGCAGTGGCCAAAAATCAAAAGGAGTGGGGCGAGTTCTATCGGCAGAAGAAGACTGCTTGGGACAAAAAAGAACGAAGCCTTGAGATAGCTCGGCAAGATGCTGATACACGTGCCTTGACGTATGACCGTGCGCTCAAAGATGCTCAAGAGGGTCACAAGCAAGCATTGACGAACGTCGAAGAGCAACACAAGAAAGAAGTTGGAGGCGTGAAGCGGAAAGCTGATGAGGAGCTGGAATCTGAGCGCAAGAAGTTACGGGCATTTTCACTTACGATAAAGCACACTCTCGACGAGAAGAGCAGTATTGAGCAAGAACTGGCGAAAGAGCGGAAACAACACACAGACGATGGTAAGAAGTGGGAAGGAGATATTCGTGATCTTCAACAGAGGATTGATAAGGTCGAGGAGGATGAGAAACAAGTTCAGGAACACTACACCGAGACACGGAAAACGCTGCTCGACGAGCAGCAGAAGCTACGTGAGCTCAAGAAGACCTTGGTCGATCTCAAAGAGGAACTGGCCAACAATGAGACCGCGTACAATGAGCTGAAGACAGAACACCAAAGTCTTGACGGACGCTTCAAGGATCTCGAGACGTCACACAAGGATCTGAAGACAGAATGCACAGACCTCAATACAAAATGCAAGAACCACAACGAGGATCGCGAAAAGGCTGTGAAGCTATGGGAGGAGAAGCATAAGGAGCTTAAGCAGGAGAAGAACCTTCGCGTCAAGGCTGAGCAGAACTTGCAGTCCGCGGAAAATGCACAACAACTGGCGGAGCAGCACCGCGCCACGGCGGAAGGAGAATTGTCAACTGCAACAACGAAGCTCGAGACGAAAGAACGAGCTCTCCAGAGAGGTCGTGATGCCTATAAAAGGCAGCAGACCGAGATCACGACGCTGAATCGAGAGTTAGCGTCACTTAACACGACAATTCAAGAGCAACTGGACGACGAAGAAGCTGCAAAAGAAGAGCTCAAGAAGGTGCAATCTGACCTCACTGCCTCCAAGCTCAAAGTGAAGGAGCTTACAGATGGCGAGTGTGCTGCAAAACAGGAGTTGCAGGATGTGAAGGGCAAGCTTGATACATCACAGGGCGAGTTGAGAGGCATGAAGCGCGCCGCAGAAGGCTACAAAGCTACACTTCTCAAGTTGGGCGAGAACATGAATCTCGCGGCTATGCTGCAAGGTCTTGCGCCGGATCAGAAGTGGTCTTTGCCGCAGAAGCTGAAGTTATGGGAGGGCGGGCGACGTCGATCCAAGTAGGTACTTACGAAATAGCTCGCGAGGATGACTTTGTCGAACTCTCCTGAGAATGTACCACTCTTTACAGATGAGGTCCCAGATGGACGCCATTTCAGTGAACGATAAGAAATATCACGTTTCTTCTGATGAGCAGCTTTTTCAGGGGTGCAAGCCATCAGGCGGTCTATAGCTCCGCATCTCAAACGTGTTCCCGGCCGGATGTCTGCTCGAGCCAGGCTCCAGGATTGCCCTTTTCTGTAGCTTGCCGGTTGCGGGAAGAAATACTCTGACAGCACTTTCGGACATCGGCATGAACGATGACGAGCGACTGTGAGATGAGACATGGCCATCATCTCCCACGATTGCACTCAAAGCAATCCTTCTTTGCCTATGCCGTGGAGAGGCAGATTATGGTAACGATCCGAAAACCGTTCTTCGCTTTACGGATGTAGCCGATCCACACTGAGGCAAACCACCTCGTCTTCTCGCAGGGCTGGGGAAGTCATCTGGACAGAGGAAGCAGAGACCGCACGATCCACCCCTTGGAAATTATCAGACTGAGCAGTATAACCGCTTCATCCTTTCTGTTCATAGTCCAAGGCTGCATAAGCATACAGTGGGAGGTAGTGCGCTTGTTCCTGGGGTCTTTGGGCCGAGTGAACATCTGATCTTAGCCGGACAAGCTGAAGGAGCTTACCGTTTCAGCCCATGAAAAGTGTCGCGAAGCTGTTGGGTAATCATCCTGCCGCCTTCCCACCGAATTACTGGCTCGGAGTTGACAAGCTGGAATCCCACACGTCTCAGTCACGGGCCTAGAGACCGCGTGAGTAGTCTACTTCGTCGTATGATCAGGATCTCTGATATCCACAGAAGACTTATATGATCAATGGGCTCAGCCTCAAAATGGGGTTCGATTGCCAAGAGCCATGACTGGAAGAAGATTGGACCTGTTTCTGCCATGCCTCCCAAATGCAGACTTCATCGGCCGTTGCTTGAAAGAGTGGGACGTGTTGCGGCTAAAGCCACTGGTTGAAGCTAAAGAGATAGACTCCATAATAGACAGGCCAAACGAAGACTTGGGGCGCCTGATGATCCGGGCCAGGCAGACGCAGCCATGAAGTTTGCATGGGTATCCCTCGTCTTCTCTCGACTTCACCACATCTTCGACTATTATTCCGCCATCGTCAGTATGAAGACACGCGATACGCGCGAAGCACGTATGAATGGAACCACTTGTGGTTTCTTGGCATACTTACCTCGCTGGCACGCCTGAGCATATGGAGCCACGTGTGCACGTCCTTTGTTTTGGGCGTCAGTTTGCGATGCATATCAGCCCGACCGCTCTTTAGACAGATTGTATGTATTCAGCCCGTCGCCTACACCGCGGCCAACACTCCGAGCAGCTCACACACCCTTCCGCGCACCTTCCGTCAAGCGAGAGGCCGATCATGCTCCAACCTCCGTATCCACCGCCTCGGACACTGGGGACCAGGATCACACGCAAATTGCCAACATGACACGGAGGACTTGGCAGCCTGGCGTCGGGACAACATGCAAGAGCTGTCGGATGCGGAGCCTTCGATCCGACAGCAACGGAAAGAGCGTGAACTCGTCGTCGGAAGTTGGGGCGGAGCGGAGCTGGCGGCGACAATGCATGAGGAGGTGTTACCCACAATGACACGGCTTGACACACTCTCAGGCTGCAATGCGTCGCGACACGGCGATCGAACCGCGTCAGACCAACAACGAACCAACCGCGTCAACACAGCCATCACAGCCACCACAGCATTCACAGCGCCGCCGTTGCAGAAGGGGGACGAGTGAGAGCTGACAGGACGATGTACTTGGCCCGCGGCCGCTCTCAGATGGCCTCCACCGTCACCACACCGTCACCACCACCGCACACACCGCCGACGCCAGATGATGCGCTGGCGCGATAGCGCGAGCACCGCCAAAGAAATCTCCCCAGCGAAGTGAGCCGCCCGCTCAAGCCGAGAGCTTCGAGCTCGGGCTTTGCTGCTTGGGACCTGGCGCAGCAGCTCTGCTTTGAAGCTGTCAACGACGCCGGCGAATGACCATCGAATGCGCTCCTGCTGCGGCAGACTCAGAAGTCTGTTTGTGGACGAGAGACTCCTTGACATCTCCAGATTTGACCGCCTCGATGCAGAAAAGGTGGAAGACATGGAGCTCAAGACCGCCGAACGATGGCCAAGAGCACCTTCGACCCCGCCGCGTGTTACAAAGCGGTGAACAGGTATAGTCGACTCTTCGCGTCGCGCGCTATCGCTTTTACACTGTGTCGCAAACCGTACGATCCTGGCCAGCAGGAGTTGACACATTTCCTTTACTGGAGTCGCTTGTTTATGCATATGACATGGGGTCAATGGCTTGAGGCAGGTGTGTGCTGCGCCTGCGCTGCCGACTTGCTAGATCCAAAGCTGCATCCGATCAAGCAGAGCCGTCAGCCGCCAACAACAGAATAGCACCGTGGAGGCCGCCAGCCAGCAACTACGTAGGTCTCCATTCGCTTTCACTTTTTACACTTGTTTGCTGCCCCTACACGACGTTTCGTCTGTGGCACTGACTCTAGTGTCTCGACCCGACTTCCTTCTCCAAGTTCTTCTTCCTCCAGTCCTACTGCGACACCCATCCCGCCTCAACGATATATTTACGAACGTGGTCCTCGACACCTCCTCGACCAGTTGTTACCGAGTGCTCGACTGGCACATCCATGAGCTCTGCCGGCCGCAGAGACAACCGGCACGATGGAGTTCACTTGGGACAATATCGACCCGCAATTGCTGCTCACGCAGCTCGGAACTACTTTCACGAACGACGACCTGCCTACAGTTGACCATGGCCAAAGAGTGAATGGAGGCGTCGCGCAGTCTCTTGATCAGGACGTGGACATGGGCATGGAACTTGATGCACGCGACAACAATGTCCATCTGCCTCCAGACATACAAGAGCGCGACACGGACCACAGAGTGGGACATCAAACGAAGCAGGACGTTGAGCCCAGCACACCTCACCGCCTCTTGTCTTCACAACAGAACTTCAATCCGGAAGCACCAGACTTCCATCCGACTCCACCATTGTCCGCACAAGTCAATGAGAACGCGACATATCCAGCGCTGAGTTGGCATCACCACAATCCCTATGGAGTGCTCTCGAACGCTGGCAGTGAGACCAGCCCGTATCTCGGCTCCTACTCATTCGTCGACGAGGCAGACTTCCTGACACCAGTCTCGGCAAGTGTCAGTCACTTCGACGGTGCTCACCATGTCGCCATGGCTGGATCACCAACGCCAGTAGTGCGCCCGCCGCTGCACAGTGGGCAACATCTCTCTCCGCTCACCGCTCGGCCTCCACCTCCCATGAACATGTATGGTGTCCCAGCAGATGTGCCCGCGAGAGACAATATGGATCAGTGGGCTGCGGGAGCTTCGAGTGTGCCGATGACAGCAGCACGCAATGACGAACAGACTCTGTCGCCAGAGAGACACAGAAACCGCGCCGTATCGGTTTCTTCGATGGGTGCAGGTGATTTTATATGCGAAGGCAGCACAGACAAGCCATGTGGGAAACGCTTCGCCACCAAGTCCAAGATGACACATCACGCGCGGTGCCACAAACCCCCTCGGAACTTCTGCACGATGTGCAATGCAGGCTTCTACTACATGAAAGACTTGAAAAGGCATATGAAGACTCATAAACCACGAGACAAACACCTGGTCTGCAACAACATTGGTTGCCCATACCGCACCAAGCCTTTTGCCCGGAAGGACCACCGCGATAGACATCTACGTAGCTGTCATCACAGCCAGGCGTAGCGGAGTCAATGGGCGCGAACAAATTCCACTGTAGATGAATTCTCGACGCGACGGAGTTGCATGGTGTTACGCAGCATATCACCACAGATGTACAAACACCAGAAAAAAGCCCATGTACCATAGACATAGAGGAGCGGGGCGTGCCCACAGCAACAGTGTTCCATAGTGTAGCCTTCTAGCAGAGAAAGGAAAAGAATCGCCTTGCCAATACCGAAACTGCACAGAGCGTACTCTCGGCCCCGAAAGTATGTCAACAGATCGACGTAGGAGGCTCATAGTCCCCTGCAAGCGAGCATTGACAAGCGTGCAAGTCGCGACTTGCCAGCATGACCTGCTGACCACCCATCTGCATCTTTTCACCGGTTGGCGGAAGCTACGGCACGACGCCGACCGAGCCACGACCAGCAAAGGTAAAGGGATGCTCAGCGAATCCGGGCGAGGAGTATCATGCATGTCGGCATGCCTGAGCGCATTGTGGCAGAGAATGTGTGGCTCTTCCTCGTCACAAAATCTCGCAAGAGTGAGCTGTGGGGAGCCGCTTTCCCGTTTCGAGCTTGCACAGCCTCAGAGATGCCTGGAGACGAGCTGCGAGAGTTTGGGCGCATCTGTAGCACCAACGTCAATGGTTTGTCTGACGTGCATGGCCGCATGCTGTGGATGCGTTTCGCGTGATCTCGTGAGTGTTAGAGTGGCTGATTAGTTCTCTCGTGAGGCGTTTTCGATAGTGTTGGCTGGGATGGTGATGCGTGGGTTTTGTGCGCTAGTTGTTAGTACGAGGGGAGAAGTGTTCATGGCTAGGGTGATGTTGGGGTAGGGCTGGGGGGAGAATTGGGTGATTGTGTCTGAGCTTTGCGATGGAGTGTTTGGAGAATTGGACCCGTGGTATAGTAGAACTGTCTTCGAGAAGTTGGAGATTCAAGGTGTGAGAAGGACGTGCGCAATGCCCCGCTTTGCGTGATTGGCTGCTCCTGCTCGAATCCCCTCCTCTCCTCCGGCTCGCTGCTCACTGCGCACTCTTCTACACCACAACAACACCACTCGACACAGTGACGACAGAGTCCATATCGCATCTCGCCGCTACTCCTGAGCGCGTGAAAGCATCGTGATGCTCACCGTGCATGAAAATGCCTGAACGAGTTGGAAAGGTGGATTGCGGGAGCGCGGCAACGCATGCACGCTTGCCTGCACAGCCCAAAACCCACCGACCGCAGCAACATCGATTCTCTCTCCCTGACGCCAGTGAACAAACAATGCTTATGGGCGTCCTCAAACGCTTGCGCCCATGGTTTAGATATAAGGTAAGGGGGCCATTGGTGAGTATGGTTTTTTGCTCACCTCGTCGCCGCTCTATCATCACGACTTTCTTATAACAGCATCGTCACGGTTCAACTGCCCGTCGCACGAAGCTTGGCACCGGCCGACGACTGACTATAGCTAAATCGATGGTCACGCCTAGCTTTCGATCGACTACGTTTCTATTGATATTGGTGTTACTACTTGCGACACTTGTACGAGCAAGCTCTTCAGGTTCAGAACACTTCGATCCGAACGACCTCGATTGGACTTCTGCTGGAGAAGAGCTGTCCACCATGTTGGCCTACTCGCAATACAACAGCGGCATGGTATGCTTGGCGGAGCGCGCTATTCACAAGACTCATGCAGCTTGTATACTAACACCTGGCAAGGCTGCCTCACCCATGGCGAGTGGGCTCTATCGCCATGGTCCACAACCTGTACCGCGATCGCGACCAATGCCGATTCAGCACACCGCGACAGACTACTTCTCCCAATACGTCGTGGAAACATCAAACCTTCAGCCGCAGCAGGACTTCATGCAGATGCAGCGACTGTCAACAAGTGCACCATCTACTGTCCAGCCCCAACGTGGTTTCACACCTGGCAATACGGATCGTCCCAGAATGGTCTCGTTCGTTGGTCACTCGAATCCTGCGTTTACTGGCCAACACTTTGGGCAAGCTCCGCAGCAGATTCCGACGATGTCCACACCTAACTTCACGAATGTGTACGCGAATCACCAAGATGTGAATCCCACACCGCCGCAGTTCAATGCCGAACAGCCCTTCAATGACCTCACGCAGCTGTTTCCGGAACTGGATGAGCCCATGCAAATCGCGCCACAACAACCCCAGGTCTCGCAGTATGAGACGGCCCCTATCTTGCCAGTGACCAGTAGTCCACAGGTCTTATCGAACGAGAACCTGGGCAACCATAACCTGCGCGTCAACTCGTTGCCATTCGAACAAATGCAAGGCTGGCTGGGCAGGGCAACAGCTGGTGGTATGCGCAACATGCCACGACTAGACACAAACCATCTCGTTCCTCCTCCAGTCTCCGATGCGCACCTCTCGCCGACCTCTGCCTCATCAGCCGGTTCCTCGGCATCGAGGTCTCCGCGCCGCACCAAGGAGGAAATGCTTGTTGGCGAAATTAGTTGCAGCCACTGCGACGCAGCTTTCAGCACACAAGGTGACCTGACGCATCACCTCCGTTCGCATCAGCCCTATGCGAACCGCAGCCACGTCTGCCCGACCTGCAACAAGCGATTCCAGTACCGGAAGGATCTGGCGCGACACGCTCCTCGTCACGATCCTAACCGACAACGGTTTTATTGCAAGCATGCAGGTTGCAAATACCACTCCAAGGGATTTGGCAGACAGGATCATTTGGACAGACATTTGGCTACGCAGCATCGGATGGAGTCATGACCGGAGAGATTCATGAAGGACTGAGGCATTCCATTGCACTTAGATGGGATCAACGACGGCACGACTTCCAGACGAACAATTGAGGAACATGCAATACTTTGATTTTTTTACACAGCGCTATACCCTTGTAATTTGCACACGATTGGCGAAAAGAGGAAATGAGATGGAACACGGCATTTATAGGCTGCATTGGGTCGGGCATGGACACGGCGTTTTGAGATACCCCAGATGTACGATAGATGCATCTCTACACTACTTTATTTTACATTGCGACGCAAAATTCCGCAATTCAATCATGATTTTCACCGACTCTATCAGCCTTACAACCCAGCACATCGGAACAGTACATGTATCTTGTCCTGCGTCATGCACATTGCACACCGCACTCCAACACACCGAGCCGGCAATGCACGTAAACGAAAACTCAACGCACAGGAAGACACACGCATGACCTTGTGCATACATACCACAGTACTCATCATGAGAAAGGCAACCAGGCTCGGCCAGACCAGGATCCGCGGAAGAGCTCCCCGAACATACCTCCTCGGTCCAACCTCAGCAGAACCCACGAATCAACGCATTCCATCTCAAGAATCTAATGCCGAATCTCCTTCCACCCGGTTCTTATCTCTCACGTCCGACGCTATCGGAAGACCGACGGCGCGCTGCGAGAAGGGAAGGATCAAAGTGTTGCCGTGTTCGAGGGAGCTCGGCTCATGAGGACAATTGTTAAGCCGGCAGGAGGCTTTGTTGCCCCGGTCGGCGAAGCTGTGCGAAATGTGAGCTGTGGCAGGGAAGAATGGAGGTGTGACACCTTTTGGTTAAAAGGCAATTGATCCTTCTGGTCGGCTGGCAGTGCTGGTGGTTTCGGCTTATGATGTACCTTTGACAGTGATTGCGATGGAGTTGGGCATGGTGATGGAATCGAGCTCCGATATCGTCGTTGGAGAGTTGGAAGAAGGGTCAGGTGGTACAAGATCTAGACGCCCTGGTTGATCATTTCTCGACTCTGCAGCTTTGTGAGTGATGGGCTTTGAAGTTGACGTCTGTTTTGGCTTCGCGGGTTAAGGCAAGCTTGACAAGCATTGCTAGTGAGAGATCGGAGAGATCACAAGCACGGTAGAATGACGTGACGGGGAACGATGTCAGAGCGCTGTTACGGGAGTATAAGGAGGCTGTGTTCGTTCTGGAAAATTGCTGCTTCGAGGGAATGCAGAGCCACTGGTCAGTAGTGAGATGTGTGAGGCAGTGCTATAGCCCCACTTTCTCCACTTCGCTGGTGCACAGACCTGGCTGGCGGGTGCACAGACCAGGAGAGCTTTGCTGGCGGCCGGCTGGCGGTGTTCTGTTCTGACTTCCTTGCGCTCCCTGCACGTCACTCTTCGACACTTGACCTGTTCCTCGACAAGTACCGCATCACGAGACGCTGGTGTGCAGCTGGGGAACTGCACCCAATGCAGCTTGCAGATCCCGGCTGCGAATCACGACCGCCTCACTCTTTGACGCGATTGCATTACGCGCCTCTGCAAGTCCGACGCGTCTTCCCACTGCCTGCGAGCTCTTATCAGCGTGACGTCGCTTGACGGCAGCAATGGCTTGCTGATATACAGCAGCAGTAGCAGCATTACTCCGAGTACGCCGCAGTTCGCCGCGACATCTGGAATGCCTTGACCGGTCGGTCGCTGGCGCAGGCAGTGAGAGCCCTCTCCGCTGCCACGCGAAGTCACGACTCACCTACACGCCCCCTTGAGATGAAATGTCCTTCCGACCGGCTTGCCGTCTCTTGCATGTGTCTGCGACATCGCTGACGACCGCTGCAACGCATACACTCGGCATGCAAATGACACTTGACTGCTCACTGGCGGCCCCTCTGCGCTTGGCAGCAACGTTGGCCAGATGAGCAGTCATCGCAGGCTTCGAGTAGGTTGCGCAATCCCGTAGTACTGAGAGTGATGATATGTAGGTCCGTTCGCCACTGCTTTGTGCAAGGTCAGATCACCTCCAGGAAACTGCTGGACGCGACGCGACATTGTTCTTGCCTGTTGACGTGCACCGCCAGCACCGCCAGTCGCTGTTGCTCTTGCCGTGCGGTTCGGCGCCGAATACAAATGTGCTTGCTCTCCTCGGCTGCCACTCGTTGCTGTCGTCGAGATCCAACGTGAGGCCATTGTTATATTGCTGCAGCTATGAACCCTTTCTTCTCTTCCAGTTGGGAGGAAGATGAGTTGTTGGCAGATACTGGAGCGGTTTTCGACTATCACTACGATGAAGATTATCTGGTACGCTGCAGAGCTTCTTCGCACTCGAGCCCGGCAACGATGTTGACAGAGCTTTAGCAGAATTTCCACGACCCCACCTGCCCGGTCCCGGAAGGACCCTTCGATCAATGTTTCTACTGCTCCCTCGTCGGCCGGAGTGCAGCAGGATACGATACTGCAGGTCCACGGCGCAATCCCACGTACGGATTTCAAGACGACCCGCAACCGACTTGGGAAGACATTGTCGCCGCTGCTTCAGCACCCGAGCGAACTGACACGGCGACGCGTCACATGAGCCATCGACTTGTCGAGCAATTGCAATATCCTTTGGGTCAATTTGGACCAAGCCAAGCACGAGCAGCGACAGTTTCACATCTATATCCTCAATTGCAAGGGCGCAATACATCGGCTCAACAATCTCATGGCGCGCCATCGGGACTGTTCTTACCAGCGCATGGTGCTCATCTGCATCATGGAGAGGCTGGCAGTGTCCAAGACAACGGAAGTCCCGCTGCACAGACAAACTTCGCACACCATTGGAGCCATCCATTATCTGCACATACTGCTCAAGAGTATCGACATGACTCTACTTGGTCGGCAGAACAAAGTACTCCTTTCAGGCACTTCCAACACGATTCCGTCGTTGCGATCTGCCACAGGAGGGGCTTCTCCCGACTCTCTGAGGAGTATTTGCAGTACCGCACTATCCACGATCAGCGGCACGACACGCCCGACTCAATAGCACACTCTCAGTCACAGGATGAAATAGGGCGCTTGTATGAGCACCACCTAGCTGACCGGGCCCACGATCCTCATGGCGTGAGTCGCCTGGCTGACGGCATAGCAGTTGCTGATCGCCACGATACGCCAATGACAGATGATGCTAAAGAGCTTGTGGTGCCTCCGCCCGCAGTGTCTCTAACACCGCCTACTGCTTCAGCGCTGTCTACTACGTCTTCAAATGGACCTGCTCAACGACCAAGACGAACTGGACGTCAGCTACTCGATGGCGCCTTCAAATGCTCCAAGTGTGCCTGCAGATTTGACAGAAAAGAGCGCATGATGGCACATCAGCATCGCGTACACATGGAGCATTCGGATCGGCCGTATGCTTGCGCGGCGGGAAGCTGCGACAAAAGGTTTGTGTATTACAAAGACCTGCTGCGGCACCAGAAGCTTCACAGACCGCACCAGCCAGTGTCGTGTCCACACTGCAAAAGAACGTGGGTGGTCTTCCGTGCCGACAACTTCAGACGACACATGCAATCGAAGCATGCGGATCAATTGGCAGTCACAACGAGTGATTCGGGCGTGGCCATATCGCGCCAAGCTTCTCGAAGTTCTTCATCGACCGAGTACCGAGCCTCCACGAGAGCCGACTCGTTGGGCGGAGACAGTTCATTTGACCCCTTGGAATACCTTGAGGAAGTACTTGCGCAATCGCTACAGCCTGCCTGAATTGCGTTGCAAATAGGAGTTGGAACAAGCGTTCACATTCACTTACGTATATCTGGCTAATCGCTATTGGCTCTTGGCATAATAAACTTCTTTGAGTACTCACTCCAGCTCCTTGCCATCACTGACCCGGCATCATTGACCCCGTGACAAGAACGATGGGGACATTATACCATAGTGATGATCCCCGATGCGCAGTGCGACTCATCGTCGTAGCCACGGTGTCAGCGTAGAATTATCGGAAGACCAATCTCATCAATAGCTAAGGACAAGAAAACCACGGTACAGTAGTAATATGCGCTCAGTCCTTAACGTACCGCAATGCTAAAACTTGAGGAAAACTGCTTTACCGCAATGCTAAAAGTTAAGGAAAATGGGAAAATGGCAGTTCTTTATATACTGTAGCGCGCTCTGGTGAGTCTGTCTATCATCGGAAGAAGAAGAATCTCTCTCTCTCTCTTTCTCGAAGATAACGACCACGACTACGCCATTCAACATGGACAACTTCGATTTCGGTCTTCACAATTTGATCGATATGGATGGCAATCCTGAGGACCAATCACAAGGACAAGGACAAGTTCTTGCGCGGCCTCCTTATTCTGAGAATCAAGGACAAGATGTGGCCTCTGAGGCGACAGAGGGCCTCGGAGGTTTGAGCGCGGAGGAGCTGGAAGATTTGGAGCTTCTCTGGCGTGAAGTGAACACTCCTGCCGCTTCGGAGCCAGGAGTGCCGACTGGTCGCGCTCCGCTGTCCGAGTCTCAGGAGGCATGGGGACGGAGTCAGGGGGTGGAGGAGGAGGTCTCTGGGAATGGTACGCAGGCTGGGCCATCTGGTGTCGCTCTGCTGTCTGCTGGTCCTGCTGCTTGGGATCGGAGTGACGAGCAGCAGGTGCTCTCTGGAGTTGGTGCTCAATTCGAGCAACCTGGTGTCGCTCCGCCGTCTGTGCATCAGCAGGCGTATCCTCAGAGTCAGCAGCATGTCTCTGTAAATGGTGTACAGTTCGCGGCACTTGGTTTCCCTCCGCTGCCCGCTGATCTGGTGGCTCGTGATCAGAGAGAAGGGATGAGCACTGCACACTCCAATGTGCAGCAAGCAAACTTCGCTCCGCCTTCCTCTGCTGGTCGCGCGCAATCCGCGCCAACTGCTTTCCCTCCGGCGCCTGGGTATCAGCAGGCATACCCTCAGAGTCAGCAGCATGACTCTGGAAATGGTGCTCAGATCGCGCCACCTCGTTTGGCTCCGCCGGCTGCTGGTTTCGGAGAATGGGGTCAGAGGCCAGGATACGTCCCTGCGGCTTCGATGGTGGGCACTGCACATGTTGGCGTGCAGCAAGCGAACCTCGCCCAGCCCTTCTCCGCCGCTCGCGCGCGATCTGCGCCAGCTGGTGTCGCCGCGCCGCTCGCTGGTCACGTCGCTTGGGATCCGAGAGGAGACGCCTCGCACGTGGATTTCGGTGGGAACGCTGTGCACCTCGGTGGGCAGCAGGCAAACCTCGCTGCGCCCGCCTCTGCCAATCCTGCGCAATTCCTGCCACCTGGCACCGCTCCGCTGCGCGCTGGTCACGTCGTTTGGGATCCGAGAGGCGAAGCTTTGCGCGCGAATGCCCGCGCGAACGATGTGCACTTCCCTGAACCGCAAGCAAACTTCGCTCGGTCGCTCCGGCCAAATCAGCCGACCACGCTCGCCTATCGGCCACACCAAAACCTGCCTCCAGCGCACCAGTATGGAGGTCAGGCGGTCATGGTCCCTGGTGTGCCGCTCGCCCCTGTTCCTGCTCCCGCTCCTGGTCCTGCCCCTCCGGTGCTAAATCCCTTCCTTCCTCCTCCTGCCCCTGCCGCTCCCCGAAGGACAGGCAGAGGTAAAGGCAACCCCTACGGCCCCCAAAACTTCCCCTGCGCGCAGTGCGATTTCGCCACCGGGACCAAGGAGAAACTTGTGTCTCATGAGCGCATTCATTTCGAGCCGACCCATTCTTGCACCTTCAATGGCTGTATAAAGAGATTCTGGTCGGACAAGGATTTGAAGCGCCATGTCGACGTCCACTTCCCGGAACGGGCGAAGAAGTTCACGTGTGAGAGCTGTGGGAAGGAGGATAAGCGCAAGGATAACCACAAGCGGCATACGGAGACTTGCAAGAAGAGAAAGAGGGGTGGGGAGGGCGAAGGAGAGGGTGGGGAGGGTGAAGGAGAGGGTGGTGACGGGGGGAGCTGAGGGTGAGGATAGGTTGCGTGGGTGGAGTTTGTTGATTTTCGTGCATTTGTATGGCCGGCTTTTTGTTGTTGTTTTCTCTGTTTTGTTGTACAATGGTGAGGTAATGAGGGTTAGAATGTGTAAGATAGTTTTGTTTGATTTGAATTCGAGTTACTGCAAGTTTTACAGTTTTCTCTGATCTGTCGTGCTTCCGTGTGCCAACGACTGGAGAAACGCGCAAAATATTCCAGACAGCGTTTCTCAGAGTCGAGAGGACGCGTTCAGTGTCTCTGAGCAGTCGTGTTGTTGTGAGCCAACGAGTGTTAAGAAGCGCAAGATTCGCGGAAAGACTTTTTGCAGAGTCAGCATGAGGTGCATCGTATCTCTAGCCATGTGCGATTTTCTGTGCCAACAGGTAGGGAAACGCGGAAGATACTGAGAATGCAGTTCTGCGAAGTCAACATCAGATGCACTGTCGCTCGGGATCACCGCTCTTCTGGAAGCCAACGAGTAGTCAAATGCGCAAGATTTTCGTCTCGTAAGCTTGCAGAGTCATTCGGAGATGCGTCTCTTCTCTGGCTGATTGTTCTTCTGCGCGCCAATGGGGGTCCAGCCGACGAATAATTCCCATTTTAAGATTTGCAAAGACAACAGAAGATATGCCGTGTCTCTCTCTGACTGCTCTCCCCTGAGCCGAGGTACAGTGGAACGCGGAAATTTCTTGAGATGCGGTCCTGCAGAGCAACAGGAGACTGACTGCTTCTCCGGCCGGATCTGCTCTACTTTGCCAACAACGAGTAGTGTGCGAGAGCTCTCACATAAATAATTCTGTGGCGTCAAAAGTATGGTCACTGTCTCTCTGCTCAACTCTGGTTCAGCCCGCCGCCAGGTGGTGAGACACGGGCTTTTGCTCCGGAGGGAATCCTGCAGAGTCGACAGGAGCCATGCGGTGTCTTTGGCCGACCGTGGGGCTGCGTGCCAACGAGGGACGAAATGGGTGGAAAGATGTGAGAAGGAGTGGTCAGCATCAATGAGATGCACTTGTCTTTCCGCTTCCGTCCGTTTCTTGTTTCGCTCTGGAAGTCTTACATGGTAGCTTGGGATGCCTTCGATTTGCGGAGACAGAGTATGCCAAACTGAATGTGTAGCGGACAAGCTACTCGTACCTCTGCATTCGTGTCGGCTTGTAGGCCGGTGGGCATCCAGATACTGTGTTACCTGGGTTGCGTTAATTGTCAGAGGCAGGCACAGATTTCCTGCATCTCTAATTTCACGCCTTCAAGGAAGCTGCTGCATCTCCAGCAGTTTGAAGAATGAAGAGGCAGAATGTGCTAGAAGGACGAAAACGCAGCTGAGATTAGTCCCTTTACCTTCTTGAAGTCGACAGTGCTTCCGGGATTCGTTGCACTTTAGAGGAAGCGTGTGTGAAGTTGCTGGAAAAGACTTTGGAGAAGGAGATTTGGAGGCACGGAATTGACTTAAATTTCATGAGCTCGCATCAATCGTTTGACAGCTTGCTCTTCACGCTCCACTTTCGCGTCACTTCATCCAAATGTCGTCAACGCGCCGACTTCGCGAACAACACCTGCTGCCAGGAAACAGCATCCGACAGCGATTGACCAAATCATGACTTTCAAATAATCGACAAAGACCGCACGTCATCTAGACCATGGCTCCTCGCCCCTCCAAACGTCAGAAACTGGACGATGGTGCCCACAAGAGCTCGCCTGCCCCCTCGAAGACGCCAGTAACTTATGGCAGGGCCTCGAAGTCTTCACCGGCAGTCAATGGCAATGGTGTAACGAACCCAAGCCCTGACGCGAAATCCGAATGGTTCGCAGCCAAAGCGCAGGCCGCAAGTGCGAGGAACCAGGCCCGATTGATTGCGAAGGAAAGGAAGAAAGAGGAGATAGACGTCTACGATGATTTCGAGGGCGCACATCGAGGAGGACACCCGTACTTGCAGAGGGGAAGTACGACTTCCCAAAAGAGACAGCAGAAGCCAGCATTGGACCCACTGAGAAATCAGAAAGGTGTTGCAGAAAGTCCAGTTAAAGCAAGCAAGCCAGCCGATCTAGGCTTCTTCAAGAAGTTCGGCAAAGGCAAAAAAGACGGTGGGCATCAGGAGACTGGTGAGGATGAGGAAAATGCGGGTGCTGGAGAGAATGCGCGCAAATCGACTACACGCACAGCAAATCAAGGCAAGGGATGGATCACGGCTACAGGACCGCCGAAGAAGACTTTCGAGGATGAGATGCGCGAAATACAGGAGCGTGCACGGCAGGAAACACAGGCTGGAGACAGCGAGGATGAGCTGGCCAAACAGAGCGATACTAAGAGGGCCTCTGCCCGGCGGCCAGCCCAGAAGGCGACTGCGGTGTCAGCTACTACTGCCACTGCTTCTGCGAGAACGAAGAAGCAGACTCTCGATAGAAGGAAGAAAGCAGTGTCGCGAGAGACGACTTTGGAGATCCCGGAGAGCGACGAGGCAGATCGCGTGATTATCGACATGCCATCGGCGAGCTCAGCAGCAGAGTCTGAAGATGAGGTCGAGTTCGAAGACATAGTGCCAAAGGACAAATCTGTGCCGAAGCTCGCGCTGACGCAGAAGCTGACAACACCAAAAAAATCAGCCGCGAAGCCAACTACGAATGCAGTCGCGTCAGCCAAGGCATCTTTCCATGACGACCATCTGCAGTGCTTGCGAAACATCGTGCTGGAGAAGGCCACGCGAAAGCGATCGATCTCACTCGTCAATCTTGACGATGAATACGCGAAAGTTGCAAATGTCATCACTCAGACAGTCACCGCAGGCGAAAGCAACAGCATGCTGCTCATCGGCGCACGTGGCAGTGGCAAGACGACGATGATCGACCAGATCATTCGTGAGCAAAACAAGACACATGGGGATGACTTCCACGTCGTGAGGCTCAATGGCTTCATTCACACAGATGACAAGATTGCCTTACGAGACATCTGGAGGCAGCTTGGGAAAGAGATGGAGATCGACGAAGACGAAGCTGTGAGCAAGAATTATGCCGACACGATGACACGATTGCTTGCACTGCTTTCACATCCCGCAGAGAACGGCATCGAGACGGAGCAAGTCACGAAAAGCGTCATATTTGTTCTCGACGAGTTCGAACTGTTTGCTGGACATCCACGGCAGACACTGCTGTATAATCTGTTCGACATTGCCCAGAGTAGGAAAGCGCCGATTGCTGTGCTGGGTCTCACAACCAGAATTGATGTCGTCGAAAGTCTGGAAAAGCGAGTCAAATCACGTTTCAGTCATCGATATGTTCACTTGAGCTTGTCCAAAAGCTTGGCTGCTTTCGAGCAGATTTGTCGCAAAGTGATTGCGATACAGCCTAATGACTTGACCGAGGAAGAGGCGACGATACTCGGGGAACCGAGCGGATCCAGCGCTACGATGATCAAGAAGTCCCACCAGGACTCTTCGCCCCTCTTGAATTGGAACACCATGGTCAACGACTTGTTCGCTTCCGAAATATGCAAGAATTTCCTCGAAAGACTCTTCTATACGACGAAGTCCTTGGCCGAGTTTCTGACAACGCTCACCCTGGCCATCTCGACTCTGCCAACCACTTCTCAGACCACGAACACAGTGCTTGAGCATCTTTCCACATCATTCTCGAATTTTGCGGCGCTTCAAGCTCCAGACTCCAAGCTCTCCCTACTTCCCTCCCTTGGAACGCTCCAGTTGGCTCTCCTCGTCTGTGCTGCCCGACTTACGAACATCTACAATACAGAGCTTATCACGTTCCCACTCGTCTACGAAGAGTACAAAGTGTTGGCGAGCAAGGCTAAACTGCAAGCTACAGCTGCTGGAGGAATTGCAACGGCAAAGGTTTGGGGAAAGAATGTTGCGAGAGGTGCTTGGGAGGGCTTGATCGATGTTGCATTGGTAATGCAGGATGGCAGCAGTGGCGCGGGACGAGTTGATGTTGGTCTCGAAGAGTTGAGAGACTGTGGTGTGGACATGGGAGGGTGGCAGAAATGGTGCAAAGAAATATGAAGGATAATATCTGTTAGCGAATGGTATGCTCATGATTCGGTCAACGATACATTGCGGACGAAGCAGCCTCAGCTGAATCATCATCGTGCTTGCTACTCCTCCTCCAAGTTCGTCCGAATCGTCGTCCGTAGTCTACTCGCGAATGACTCGGTCCCAAGGTTCATAGGCACGTTCAGCCAATGTGACACAGCCAAAGGATTTCGGCTGAATTATTTCCGGCTGGCTGGAGCTTTAAACCCGGAAGGACCAAACAACATAAAACAACGTCGGATCAGCCCGCTTGTTCTTGTGCACCTTTATCGAATGCGATCGTCTGCATTGGCGTCAAACGGCTTTTTCAGTTTCTCAATATGGCGTCGTTCCAAAAACTAAGTACGTTCTTCACGCACTAGCTCCTCCTACTTAGGCTAGGCCGAACATATTCTAACAATGCTCAGCACGCCCACGTCTTCTCGAGCAAACATTCCAACATGTTACTCGAGCCACTCCAAAGGTCACAAGGTACCACTTCCTCTCCAATCACCGCATCATAGGAGTTTACTGACCTTCGGCTTCAGACGCCTCGTCAACCACTCCACACCCCGTAAAGTCTCATTCGAAGTAATCCAAAACAAAACCCACCACCTCACAACCCAACGCCTCAAACGACCCGTCTCTCCCCACTTGAGCATCTATCAACCTCAAATCAATTCTTTCCTCTCGATCTCCATGCGTATAACAGGGACATTCCTATCCGGAGGATTGTACCTTTTCAGTTGTCTTTACTTGCTTTCTCCGACTTTAGGAATCGACATGTCTTCTGAGCATCTGGCTTCGGTTTTCGGGGCTTGGCCTACAGGAGCGCAAATTGCGGCGAAGTTGTTTGTCGCGTTTCCGATGAGCTTGCATTTCTTTGGCAGTTTGAGGAATATGGTGCAGGTGATGGGCAAGGGGGTTGCGGGGAGTAGGAGCATGGTGAGGATGGGGTGGATGACAGTGGGGGCGGCTGCTGCTACGGCGGTGGGGTTGGCGGGGTGGGTGTAGAATCAATCAGGATCTCTGGGAGAGGCTGTCTGGAGGCTGGAGAGTCTCTTGGAAAAGAGATCTCTTTGGAGGTTTCGAATCTGTAGTGGCTGTAAACAGGTCATTGCATAGACGGTTGCTGGTATTCCGGACTGCGCCCTCTTATATGTCCTTCTCCTGTACAGGAGCGTGCAAGTCTTTCTCGTAGAGCCCATGCGGACTGGCGATTGTTTCGAAAGGCCAGTAATATTCGGGAAGTTCTTGAACGCAGTTGCTATATCGAGAAGTTCGTGTGGATAGCATGAGCTTTTTGCTCGACCGAAGTGTTCGGATCGATCCGTGATACTGTTCTGTCTTACGCTTTAGCTTTTTAATTCGGTTTCAATCCGAAGCTGTGAAGCACATCATCCCATCTTAAGCCCGTGCCGATCCGTATCCACATTCTTTCTTGTTCTGTTCTGTTCCAATTTTTCTTGCCATAATATACCTTGACAGACTTCGGTAAGAATTTTTTGACTATTCCGCGACTTATCATATTTGTCAATGCTGTGTCTACCCAACGACATAAACCCGGTTCTACAAAAATACTATATCTAGTACCATGGTGCTAGAACTCGAATTCATCTCCAACTGGATCCAAATCAACGACATCTACACGAGATACGTTCATGCCGCAGACGACTGTGACTTCGATGCATTAGATAAGCTGTTCTTGGATGAGACGACATTCGACTGGTCGTCCGAGACGAACCCGATGCCACCGGTTACTTGGGCGTCCCTGCGCGAGGCTCAAGCATTTCCACTGCAGAGCGTACTTCCTTGGGCATTCCATATCTGCAGCAACGTGCGGATTGACATCTCTGCGGATGGCAAGACGGCCGAAACGAAATCCAAGACAATCATAACGACAAAAGTTCTTTCAGGTCAATGGGAAATATGTTGATCGGCTTGTCAAAATTGAAGACGGTTGGCGCATCGTATCACGGAAATGGCTGGAAAAATTTGCCATTGGTGTGTTTGATAAGGTTGAAGACATACCGGGCGAGCTGGCTATCGAGACGTCCCGGCAGGAATAGCAACAATTGATGCGCAGGATGCATTCTGTATACATACGATCGCTGCTACTCTGAGAACAGGGGTCACGGGGAACAAGAGGATGGTGAGGATGGGGTCCGCTGTCACCGTGGTGGGATTGGCGGGGCGGATTTGAGGAGTGCTTAATTTGGGACGAGCGGGGTTGAAGAATCGGAGGAGACTGACTTTGCTTTTGGAGGTCATGTTGGAAGCGTTCTGGAGCCCATCTCATGTTTCGACGGTTTTGCTGGGAACCGCAAATGCTGCAGTCCAGTACTTGAGGAGAAGTCCTGTTAATGAAGCCTATGTGGTGGTTCTGCGCTTGCTTTGAAGCGCCATCGCATGCGAGAGATCTGAACGAAGTTCTTCATATGGGTCATAACTTCTATTCTTGAGGTGTCTTTTGTTGGTTTCTTGCCTGCTTTCGTTGCCTCGATCTCGCAGAGAACCAATCACGGTCACATTTGTTTGTGTCCTCTTTGAGTACCTTCAGTGTCGATCTTCACCAAGACGGTCCAGCCTGAACTGCGCTCTTCAAGCCTGCGGCTCAAATTCGATCGACATCCTAGTTTTGGACTCTTCACAACACCTTCCACCGCGTCGTTCTCCATTCCACACGAAATCCTCCTCTCAATATCATGTCTGTCGGTCGTTTTGCAAAATATCCTCTCGTATCCTTACACGTCATACCACATCAACAGCAATATACCAACGCACCAACAAAATGCTGTGCTGTGCCGCAACCCAAGCAAAATGACAAGAAGCGAAGGATTGCTATGACCGCATACCAAGAACGCTGGAAAAGGCAATGTAACATCTGTATTCGTTCAATGCCACTGGACGCATGATCTATCCCATCCCATAACAGGAAGTTGATTTGCGACGAGAAAGTATGCAAGTGCTGCGGAAGGATTCAGTTTCGCTCGGTGGCTGAACATAAAATGGAGAAGGTGACCCGCCCCATAGCATGCGCACATTTGGTGTTTGCCAAGCATATCGATTCTTGTGCATCTTGTTGCAGCAATTTACTGAAGAAGCTTCCCTTATTCGACGACTGATCCATCATGGCCGACGCAAAGGTCGAGAGAGAATTCCACACCAACTACAGAGCAACATGGAAGCGTCGCGTCCTCGTCGGTTCGGCAGCTCTGGCAGTTCTCGGCATAGCCGCAGCTGCAGCGACTTTCGCAGTCCGGTCTCGCCATGAAACTTGGTGGAGAGAAGGCCAAACATTCAGTGCATACGACAAGGAGGGGTATTCACCAGGGCGCCGTATCCAGTGGTATGGACAGGTCTACTACCTTCCTCCAGGTGTGCGGACGGGAGGCTTGTTATCGGCACAGGCGGCAGGCATTGTCTGCGCAATCGTCGCTGGAATGGCTCTCTTACCCATTATGGGTGCCACGGACCAGGTAGTGCCCATCATCATCTAAGTGTGTGTTCGACTGACATCGAAACAGAGCCATACGCGAAGGTTTCGTGCCATATGGGCCGTTTGGCTCGTTATCGGAGTTCTCGCAAGCTTGATTGGACTTTTGTGGTCTTTCGTCGATTTCTACACATCTTCCACTGTCGATATCGAGAGCTTTCTCGCTCGGGGCCTCAGGGATGTGCCAACTGATCCTCTCCGAACTCCCGCTTTCACTCGAGATGGGACCTACGGTCTTGAGAGTTGGTCATGCCAGATCGAACCACTCTGGCAGGCGTACGGGCCTACCATCCGAGGTTCCGGTTCTAATACGCTGCCTCCATGTACAGATGCGGTAAGCTATTGTTTTGACACCATCAAGTAATCTTCGCTGATCATGTGCAGAAAACATCAAGGTGGCTCATGATTCCATTGTTCGTGATGTCAGTGGTGCTTTTGGCATTGACAGTCACTCTCTCACCATGGCGATCCAGTAAAGCGAAGCGCGCGAGCCAACAGATGGAAATGGCCAACGCAGGTGATCGTCGTGCATCTGATCGTACGGAAGATGTGTCGAGATCAAGCTCGAAGACAGGCACCGTGGTCTGAAAGGGGTTATCAAACCCGATGTACGGCCGGACGGCCTCCAAGGTGCATCTGCGGCGATGAGAATCTTGGGTATTGGATGTGGTGTTCTCTAGCGTGGCGAAGATGAGTGGAACCAAGGCCTATGATGATGGGCGACGAGCCAGAACTCCTCGGCAAACGATAATGCTGTAATGATTTGAACGAATCTTCATGCCGAGTAGTTCTCCATTCGCGTTGGACGAGATCTAGAGCTTCTCTCCACTCGTGCTCACTTCCACAATCTGATCGCTACCCTTGTAAGCCGGGATATCAAAACCATACTTCTCAGCAATTTCCTTTCCAATGAAGCGGCCTCCCACGAAATGCCTGCCCTTGAACCACTTTGTCAATGGTTTTGGGGCAGAAAGCGATATCAGTGCATGAGGCTGATAGCCCTTGCCCGGCCCGTCATCTGGCGGACCATCCTCGATATTCCAGCTCGAAGGCGCATCAACCGCCAAGACTGGAATCTTCGACTCTGCAAGTGCTTTAATGACAGCTGGGAATGGCTCTCGCACTTCACCGCTGAAGCTGAAACCGAAAATGGCATCAATGATGTAGTCTGACTTGGTCAAAGCGGAATGAAAATCGTCTGTGAAGGGCACTTTGAGCTGTTCAAGCTGCTTTCGTAGTCTGCCGTATATTTCTGCTTTGCCTTGCTTGGGAAAGTAGAGTGTTGGCTTGTAGCCGAAGTGGTGCAGATGTCGGGCAGCGACGAGGCCGTCGCCGCCGTTGTTGCCAGGCCCGCATGCGATCAGCACGTTGGGTGATTTGGAAGGCGGTGAAAGTGCATAGAGTGCTTGCGAGACGGATAGCCCTGCCAGCTCCATGAGTTGGTCAAGCGTGAAGGCGCCTGTGGACATGAGCTCTTCGTCGAGAGCAGCAGCGGCCTTAGGGCCAAGTGTCCGGAGTGCCATGTTGTCTTTCCTGTTGTCAAGTGAAGATAAGCAGGAAAAACTGATCGGATGGAGGAGAAGGTGGTTCTTGTAGTGCAGAGGTCGCTGTCGTGACTTCCGATGACGCTCTCACTGTGCTCGGAAGTGCGGCGGCAGGACCACAAATGCCACCCAACGATTACATGGCAGCTGCCAAACTTGCGAACCAGCTGAGCCGCTGTCAATATTCACCACATCCTCACTTCACGAAGTGGCATCCAAAAGTCTTGAGCTTTCTCTCACAAGTAATCACACGTGGTATACTCTCAAGCACTTCACCAGCGGACCCAGCATGCGATCAAGAAAAGTCTTAGCCCGACCCATCCGGCGAGAAGTCAATGCCGACACTTACGAGGCACAAGTATGGCAGTATGCTGCGACCAAGAAATGGACCAGGCTAACGCGTCTCCAGCCTGAATGTCGATTTCTTCAGCTACCAGCAGAGCTTCGCACAACCATCTACGAGCTAGCCCTCACTTCCGAATCTGGAAGCTTGACAATCGACTTCTCCAACCCACCTCCTAAATTCTCCGGCAGCAAGCTCCTTTCCGAAATTATCAAGTCTTCAGCTTTAGCTCGAACATGCAAGCAGATACGGCAAGAGACTCGAGGCATGCTTCACACTTTGAATACTTTAAGATTCTACCTTCCACTTTGGCCTCAAAACGGGTCTGTCACGAGGCTGGACGGCCCCACGATGCATCATCTCGAAGAAGCTTTATTCAGCAAACGATCTTCAGCGGCTTCTCAATCAACATCCTCGTGGAAAGCAATGGAGATCGACCTTGGCAGGCTTCCGATCCTCCGCTTCGAGCCAGCCTTCCGAGGATGGTATAACGGAGAGCAAGCACTGAGCCGACTTCGAGGGACTTTCCCTGGCATGACTTTGAGACTTGAAGTTTGGAACGCTGAGACGGATCATGCGACAGTGATCAGGATGCGTATGACAGGCGTGGAAGATATTGCGAGCAGCTTGGATGAAGCGAAGTCAAGTGGCAGCCTTCCGGAGAGAGATTTCGCTTGCTTGAAGGATTTGATGGACTTGGAACGGATCAGGAGAGTAGTCGTTGGTGCGAGGGAGTAAGCTCTTTGGGTTTCATCTTTGACTTGCACTTGTACCTGAGGCAGCAGAGTTGGGTTGCCTGAACCTGAACGCGCTTCATGCGCGTCAGTTGGCAAGTGGCGCGAAGTGGAAGGCACGAGCAGTAACGCGCACAGCTTCACTTCCAGCTTGCAACTCCTCTGTCGCCAACAACATCACATTTCTTCGGCCATGGCGCAAAAGTCTTCAATTCCACGACCAAGCGGTCCTGCCCAGCGTCAGGTATCACAGACATCGTACAGCGGCAGGTGGGTTTGCTCAAGGCGTCAAACGCACTTCGGCCGCGATGCTGACCCCAATGCCTCACATAGGTCAACCAGCGCGCGAAAGAAACCAATGTATCCCAGGATCAAAAAGGGGGAGAGGCCTTGCCATCTGCTCAACCATCTGCTCAACCTACCAAGAGAACTTCGCGATATGATCTACCGATTCACCTTCACCAAGTGCGCCGGATACATCCTCGTATATGTGCAAACTCCAGACCCGCTGGGGGAGCTGCACGCACTGCTTGCGCTTATGTGCGCTTGCAAACAGACTCGCAGTGAATGCGCAAAGCTGATTTCCACTCTGGACCTCCAAGTCTACATACCCTGCTGGGTCATGCCTGAAGATGCACCCTTCAGCGCAATCAGGAACTACGTCAAGTGTCTCTTCACGCCTCTTCGATCTGTTCATCGTATGGAAAAGCTCTATGACCCCGACCTCAAGGCCTACCGATCCGTCAAGACTCCGCCAATGTCTCTGAATGACCTTCCATGGCGCTCGATTGAATTCGATTTCGGGATCATTGAGGATTCGATTGATCACGAACTGAGGCTAGGTCTCGTCTACCTGACGCGTTTGGGCATTCTTCGCTTTCTTCGGACAAATATGCGCAGGGCCAAGGTTGTTGCTGAGGCATGGTCCGGGAGTACCGGGCTTGTTCGATTCGTCATCGCATTGAGGTCGGATAAAGTGGTGTCGGATGGTGATCTGGAACCTGGGATCCGTCAGTCATTCGCTGAACTGAGGAGTCATATTGTGGAAGTAGGCAAGCGCTTGAAGCTTCCGATCCGAGGCGTCTCAGTCGAGGAAGGGTCGCCAATGAAGGTGAAGGTGCAATTCGGCGTGTTTGTTCCCATCGAGGTCTGACTTGGTGAGCAGGCGAGCGGAATGGGCGGCGGTGCAGTCGATGAGAGCGTGTTGGACGTCACGGCGCGGCTGGGAGCATTGAGGCAACGCCTCGCATCGGCTCTGATTTGCCCATGACGCAGATGGGGCTATCAGATGCTGAAGTCAGACTGTGGGCACTGAGGAGCTTCCGGCGAACATTAGCCACGCACTTTTCGTGGGCTCCCTGATCTGCAAACTGTTGTGGAATGAGGTGGGACCAGCAGAGTCTGCGGAAAGATAGCTCATTCAACTACTATCTAGAACCTGCCAGTCTCTCTACGACGAGCGCGATCTGAGGGGTCAAGAGTTCCGCTTCCTGGCGTACTTGTGCGCTTCAGCGGGCTCGCAATAGTCCTTCTCAAGTCCTCGCGCCCTGGTCTGAGCTGGTTGCTACTGGCAGCTTTCCTCAGCGGACTTGCAGCGTGACTGTAGACTCCCATGCTGCCCCCATCTCCCTTGACTGGACTTCGCTCCCTCAGCTTCTCGTGATGTGGCTTCAGAGGAGAGGAGAAGTCAGTCGCGGCGGTGCTTGGCCTTGAGTAGGACTGCGTCGATCCATTCAGGTAGCCAGCTGTAGTAGGGGTCAAATTGACTCCAGAATGCCGCCTGGATTCTGATGGACGTGATGCCAGGTCGTCAGGATCATACTGACGAGCGTAATTCGTGTTTGGATGTGTTTTGAATCCACGCTTGATGATCGTTGTAGGCGTGTAGACGTCAACCTCGCGTGTTTGCGTAGCGCGTGGCGTGCTGCCGCCAACGCGAGTCTGGATTCCCACATCTCGCATCGGGCGGATGAGGTTCGGGTGTACGAACTTGGTATCGTATTCATTCATGACTTCTCCATGGACAAGGTTCGTGTCTTTGGCTTGTTGGCTGAAAGAGGTCTTGAGCATCCATAGTTGTGCTGAAAGAAGTGCGCTGAAGGCGATCGCTGTGAAGACGGTGACAGAAGGCCGTGGATCCATAGCTGCTGGTGGTAGCAACAAACTGTAGATGACAAGGTGGCCAGGTGAGAACAAAGTGAAGATGCTGAGATTGAAGGGCTTCGGATCCCAAATCGTGAGCTCCCAGACTTCGCGTTCAGCATCGGGGTATGCTCGTGACGAGGCGGTCGCAGAAGACACCACAGCCTGCAGGTATCGTAGAGGAGAGGATGACATGGGCGAGCTGTCGACTCGCACTCGATGTGCTGAAGGAGTGGGCGGCGGGACGTCCACAGCCTGCTCGAAGAGGCGGTATGATCTCCGTTTCCAGAAGGTGAAAAGAGCGTTGGTGCAGCATAGTATAGTCAAAGCATAGACAAGGAGAGAAGCCTGTGTACTCACCTTGTCAGCGATCCCATCTCTCTCTTGCTGTCTTATTACAAGTACCACCTACCAGCCAGGCAAACCATCCACTTCCACTGCTGCCATCATCTCCAAACACATCATCGCCTCCTGCTCCTGCTCCTCTTGCGCTCGCGCCTTTGGCGAGGATGTATGTGATATTCAATCCAAGTCCGATCGGCGTTGACCACAGCTGCAGCCACTCATCGTATGCGTCGTCGTTGAGCTCTTCTGCCAGCCATAGGAGCAGATCCCACGGGTCGAGGGAGGCCTTGATGCGTTCGATGAGAGGGCGTTTGCGTACGAGGCGTGGCATGGTGCAGGTCAGGTCGGTGACGAGCGAGTCGTGGCGCGAGGGATCATTTGTACGCCAACGGTCTCCTGTTGAAGGCAGAAGCCGTGGGTGTCACGCGTCGCAAAAAGGTGAAGGACGTGTTGTTGATCCGCAAGCGGAAGTGCGGGCGTCGGGAAGCATCAAATATTGAGGGAGATTGATGATGGCGAATCAATGTCGTCGCTTTTGCTGACGGCAACCTTTCTTTCCACTTGCACGTTCCCTCCCATCGCAACGCAACCGGTCTTATCCACACAACCTCAGCTCTCACGACTTCCAAAGCACTATTCAGGAGGTACCTGACACAGGCTACGCGATGCTCCAAGGCAATATCTGTCCCATGATCGGGAGTATGCACAAGCACAGCGTGATCCAGGCATATTGTCCGCCCGATAAGACGCTTGGAAAGTCGAAGGCATTCGCCCCGTCTTCTCTCTCACGAGATGGAAAGCGCTGAGAACTCTCGTCCGACAAGACCGAATATCAGGCGTGGCTTGGTGATGCCTGGGGACCGCGCCCAGAGCGAGCAGGGACGCGCTGCTGCAAATGTGGATGCAAACAGCTGACAATTCCGCATCTCAGTTCGCGGCATCCTGCGCCCTACACACTGCATCGATGGTCCACTTCATCAACAATCATATCTTCACTTCTCTCACGCTTTCTTCATCCTGTGGCTACGTCTCAAATTCGATTCTCGTCCTGCTGATTTTACATAACTTTTACAATCAGCCAAGTCCTCACCAGCCGCAATTTCTTCGGTATCGCTCTCGACCGCCTCTTGATGAAGGCTGTGCCATACGGAAGCAACAATCAGACCCTCGTCAACAGACACGATACCAAGCACATCTAGAGCGCCAACTATGCTGACGACTCGCCGCGCTTTCTCGTCCTTCTTGACAGGCTATCGCACGAAGGATGTGTTGCCACTACACAATCTCCTTCCTATGTTAGATGACTTCCCGAGAAGGATGATCCGGATGTGTCAACAGCAGTGTCTCACTTCTTGGTGAAGGATCCCACACTCTAGGCGCTCGGTCTTTGCAAATGGTAGGAACGGACCAAGACCGAGGCGAACAAGACCGAGTCGGACTGCGTATCGTGGTACCTCGAAGTCTGCACAGAAGGCATCAAGCAATCATTCACCTGCATCCACACCGGGCGTATATTCGTTTCCATTCGCATGCGTCGCAGTCTCCACCGATTGCCATACACCACGCCCAATAAGTATGCCATCGCCAAGGCTTACAAGCATTGGCGTTCCGTGGGCCCCACACGCCACGAGGACTTTCACGCGCCAGGTAAACGGCATGCTAAGAGAAATGACGTTCGTCCCAAGTATTTTGGATGCGATAGACAAGACATTCATGGATCGTGCGGTTGCTTCTTCGTGCCGGATACGCGGTGATGGGAGGTCGCGTGCGTGCCGGCATGCGAGACCAACGAGGTTATAGATTGGCATGCCCGCGCCGACCCTGCTGATACAGCTCTCTCTCCAAGTCCCTGTTTCAGCATTTCTGGACGAACAACTTACTTTCATCTTTGATCACAATGGCTCAGCGGACGCATGATTATCCGAGCCATTCGGATGGCATCGACCACCGCCGCGAGAAATACGACAGCGACTCAGACGGGAAGCTCGGGGATGCCCCACCATATCCCACAAACAGAGATGGGGAAACTGGAGAAGTCTACGATCCATATGGAGGCAAGAAGTTGGGCATGGTTCGAACGACCTTGATCTTCTTCACGAATCAAGTGGGCATTGGAATTCTCAGTTTGCCCAGCTTCCTGCACACAGTCGGCCTGATACCAGGAATCATTGCCATCATCGCTCTCGGAGTTCTCGCAACCTACACGGCTTATATTCTGATCCAGTTCTGGCGTCGCTATCCTACCATTCGAGATGTTGTTGACGTGGGTCGAATCATGGGAGGGCTGCCACTTGAGATCATTGTTGGACTTGCGCATGTTCTGAACTTGTGCTTGATTTGCGCTTCATCCAGCGTGACGCTATCTATCGCGCTCAATACAATGTCGGAACACGCACTCTGCACAGTCGGCTTCATCGGGATACCAATGGTCATGGGATGGCTGCTATGTTTCCCTCGCAGCTTGAATTTTGCTGGCTGGTTCGGTATCCCGGCCACTATCAGTATCTGTACGTTCATTCCTGTCTGCAATGAATTGCTCCTCGGTCAGACATATTAGGCTGTCACTTGCTAACACACTTTTCAGTCGCCGCTGTTATCATTGTCATGGTTGCTTTAGGTATCAATGGTCCAGATTTCAGCGGCTCAACTCAAGGCGGGACTGGCTATTGGGGAGAGCCCCCGAACGAGCCACTCCAGATGCTGCTGGGTCCAAACCCAAACACGGACTTCAAGCAACAATTCGATGCTACTCTCAATGTCGCTTTCGCTTATGCTGGTAAGCATCGGAATGAGATGTTGGATGTGGAATAACTGCTTACTGACAATCGATACCCACAGGTAACCAAGCCTTTATCACTGTCATTTGCGAAATGCGTAACCCCAACAAAGACTTCACCAAGGCCGTGATCTGGCTCAACGCCCTCGCGATTCCAATGTATGTCATTGTTGCTGGTGTCATCTACGGGTTCGCAGGACAGTATGTTGTCTCCCCAGCACTCGGATCCGCACCTGGTACAGCCAGCAAAGTCGCATACGGCGTGCTCTTCCCGACATTACTTGGTTCCAGCTTGGTCTTCGGCCACACTGCGATCAAATATATGTATAACGTCGTCATGGACCGCATTATCAAAACTCAACACAAGTTGACAGACAACACGCCTTTGACGTGGGGAGTCTGGCTTGGTCTGACTACGCTCTTCTGGGTCGTGGCATTCATTTTGGCGAATGCTATCCCGGCTTTCAATTCGATTTTGGGTATCACTTCGGCTCTTTTCGTGACGTGGTTCACGTTTGGTATGGCGAACGCACAGTGGGTGTATATCAATTGGGGTCAGCAATTCTCGACTTGGAGGAAGAGTTGTTTGGCTGTGTTGAATTGGTTTATGATTGCTGGTAAGTTGATGAGGTCTGGGGGATCATTTTGTGTTTGGAAGATCTTGTGCTAACATGCTTGTGCAGCATCTTGCTTCTTGACCGTGTTCGGATTGTACACTACGATCTCGGCTCTGGCTGCTAGGGTTGCGGATCCGGATGATCCTTTGAACGTTTTCACTTGTGCGAACAACGCGCTGTTCTAGACATGGAATGTTAGCTTGCACGGTCGGTCGCATTCGGTTTTCGTATATATACAGTATATATACGGCACCTTCTAGAAGAACGTCGGATGCTGCTCGGAAGCGAATCCGAAAGCCAACCTCCTCAAGTAATTTCCCTTCCCTGCTCCTCTTTCCTCCCTCTTTCCTCCTCTCCTCTTCTCTAATTTCATCTACTACTACTACTGCGTCTGTCACGGGCTCGCAAGCTGATAAAGTTATCGCGCTATGGTATCACACTGCTAAATTGCACTACCACAAGAACAACGTCAAGCTCGACATGGATCGCAACACACCTCCGGCAGTACCGGAGGAAGTTCAAGCGGCTCCAATCCTCAATCTACCTCCCGAGCTTGTGCACTCGATATTCCAACGACTAAAACAAGCTGATATCCTGCAAACAAGACTAGCATGTCGTCTGTTCGCCCACATTGGATCTGATCACATGCTAAATACTGTCACTATCGTCTACAAACGGGACCAATTCGAAAGACTGGGCAGGATTGCTGGCCACCCCATGGCTAAGAGTGTGCGTTCGTTCTGTTTCCAAGCTGATCGTTTTGAGCGGCAATTCTGGTCTTATGGTCAATGGAAAAGAGAGTTGCAAGTCGATTTAAATGATCCAGAGACTCACGACCTGCTGGACGGGTACTCTACATGGGAAATACTGAATCTCGCCGCTTCCGCCGCAAATAGAGGATCCATCCGACACGCCGATCGTAAGTAATGTCCCCGTGCTCAATACAGCAACAAGACAAGGTGGTGCCATTGAAGAACTTGTCGTGATCTGTTTCCCATACTCACTGATGTTCTTCAGTTCGTTCCGAGCCAGGCACTTTCTCGGAAGATCGGTTACGGCAAGCTTATAGTGCGTACGTGGCGACTGTTCGAGATCAAGAAAGTATTGCAAATTCTGAGGTGGACCTTGCGTTCCTCACCACGTTCTTCACTGAGTGTGACAAGCTTAATTATGTCACGTTGACCTTGTGTCAGGGCGCCAACGGCTTGATTGCGCCCAAACAGAAGGCAGTCAAAGACATCTTCGTTCAGCCCTATGGCGACTTCACCGTTCTTGATCAGGGAGTGGATCAATTCTGGGCGGTCGTCCAGGCTTTATGGAAGTCTGGACGTGCTGTCAAACACTTTACGGCTGCGCACGTCTCACATCGCCTTCTATCACCAGCATGGCGCGACGCGCCGACCGACAACATAATCAAACACCTCATGTCCGGATTGCGAGAGTTTCGGATCGAATTTACATGTCGAGACGATGTTTTCGACTATGACAGGGAGGCAGAAGTAGACATACAGCTGCATCACGGCCAAGGTCTGCTTGGACAATGGCTGAGCTTAGGTCAAGAATTGCGTGTCATCAAGATTCGCACGTACGCTCCCAGAAATCAATATCCAGTGCCAGACCTGCGACATGCGTTTGGCACAAAAGCTTGGCCGAAACTGCGTGAGCTCGGCCTCAGCGAATTCTCCACCACGGAGGACTATCTTGTGGATCTGCTACTACGACATGCGACGTCCTTGCGCAGGCTGTCCTTGTCCGAAATCGAGCTCCTTGACGGTACATGGGAGTCTACGTTGCGTCGCATTGCTGGCCAGTTGCCGAAACTCAAGAAAGTCAAATTGCGTGGCCTGCTCAACGATCTTGAAGAAGACACTCTGGTCATGGATTACGTGGACCCGAACTGCACTCGAATCGATGAATGGAGAGACGACATTGAGAACTATATACTATACGGAGGTGAAATGCCCGAGCTCTCTGAGACTGCCAGGATGGGTCTAGACGAATTGCGTGTCGAGGAAGTGCCTGATTACAAGAAGCCTGGACGTCTGGATGATGAGGATGCTGGTTATACGACAGACGGCTCTGCAATATCGTACGGATCTGATGCATTTGATAGGAGGATATGAGCAACCTGTACTGCGACACTTCAGCATCGCAATGAACTTACCCGCATCCAGTCGAGCATCGTCTACCAACGCCGGGCCGGGCATTAAGACAGGGATGTCACGAAGTGGTAGTGCATGGGGTCGCCTTGTTGACGCCACTGCCGTGCCCTGGGGACAGAGCTCTGGTAGCATCATGTATTGGTCCACGTGCTGAGGTCAGAATTCACGATCTTAGTACATCACCGAAGTCGTACGACTGTCAGTGTTCCTGCCTCTACATCTGGTATCGCACCACATCGATCACGATCTCGAAATCACGTCGAGATATCTGTCCATGCCCGCACGGCACATGGCCAGACCTTACCAGCATATCTTCGCTGGAATTGGACCAATGCTCCTTGCCATCGATACATCACACGTCGACTCTGCAGTGCAACTAATCCGCATCGATACCTATCTTTGCAAAGTGACTTGAGGAACTCACCTGTAAGCAATTGTCTTGGACTGGCAGCTCTTGATGTATACCACGCTAATCAATATGTATCTTCACCAGCAACGAGCAGCAAACATCCAGCCCACAAGCGGACCGATTGGCTGACCTGCTTGCTACCAAGAAAGTACCGCAATCATGGTCAAGTTGTTATCTCGTCTGAGCAGCTCGGGCACCATGATCGCAGCTCTCTCTTTGCTCGTGGCATTGCCACTCTCCGTATGCGTTCCAACCCACGACTCTTGCTTGTTGGCGGCAGGAAAATCGGCATCCAACAGTACCATTGTCAATCGTGCCGATGCCGACAAGACAGATGAATGGTTTCCCTTCCCACCCACAGCCTTTCAGCTTACCGACCCACAAATCGACCAGCTTTCTGCAACCGATAAGCAGAAAGGCAGGCTGCGACGTGCGCAACAGGGTCTGAGGATGTACCGACAGATGCAAGCCCAAAATCCGACTCCGCCTACGCGCTTCGTGTCTGGGTACCCCATGACTTCGAACACCTGGCTCAAGGCTCATGGTTGGGTTACCAGGGGCACAACAGAGGTTAATGATCTAGCTCGCAATGGTCTCAACCCTGCATTCCAGGGCTTGGGCATACGCACTGGCCTTGATGATTGGATCGAGAGCACCATCACTCACGAAAGGGAGACTGTAGATAAGGAGACTGGCCAGATCTACCCACCGACTAGAGGCACCTACCAAAGCCTGTTCAACTTCAAAGATGGTGTCATCGTAAGCCTCGTCGCTTTCAGTCCTGAAGTGATGGCCCTCAAAGATGGGCACAGGGTTCCGGAAAAACAAATTGTACCGCTCAAGAAGTTCTCGGATGTGGTATTCTTGAATTGGCGCGGTGTGATGTCTCATCACCAAGTGGATTACGACAAGTCACCGAAGATCGAGCATATTTTCCAGCACAACATTGCCGATCAGGGCACAATCCAGGTTTTGAAGTCAGTGACTGGGAAGAAGACTGCGGCAGAAGTTGGGAAGGTAAGGCGTCGGTATATGAATCCGTATTTGAAATCATTACTGACTCTATGCTACAATCTAGTGGCCAGGCATGATGTTCGAGACCTGTTCGGCCAAGGTTTTCGTTCTGCTCAACACCCCTGACATGTGGGGTCCGGCCATGCTGTTGGCTCAGCACAAGCAAGGTGGACCACGTGTGATTGACCGTATGAATGTGTTTGATTGTGGCCTGACTGAAAGTGGAACGTGGTGTGTGTATATGCATGTGGGTTCTGGCTGAACAAGCGAGGTGGAGATATCTCCGAACTTGTGAAGGTGCATGGCGATGAGATCGTTTCAGGAATGCACATTGAAGCTGTATATTGTGCGTAGTCAGCGGCGACTGCACTCATTTGGGACACTTGCGGCATCAAAAGGTGGGAATAAAGGTAGTGTGGCAGGTTCTGGCGTCTGACCTGCGCACTTGGGATAGCTTGCCGACTTTGCTCGACGGCTGAGCTTGGGTTGGGACTTTTTGGGTGTTACGGGAATGAAAGGAGGGCACACAGCAGTTTTGCGGTCCCTTCGGGTGATTTGCATTTACATTAATGATGGACGACGATTTCCCATCAGCTTTTCCACTTTTATTTATTTGTCTGACTCTGCTAGCAGGGCGATCGTCCAGGGATTATGTCCTGCTCCGTGCCATGGTGACGTCTCAATCTGCTTGTGCTCATCTGGCGGTGAACGTCCTCCACGCTTGTGCACGTGAACTCCCCATGAAGGTATTCATTGTCACATGTGTTCCAAGACTTTGCATGTGGCTTCAAGGCTTGTATCTGATGAAGCTGCATAAGGAAGAAAGATTCGAGGGTACTGGTAACGAGAGCATGGTTTTGTCTCGCACATGATATTTATCTTTCATCTGACAATTTACAGGAATTCACCTAACACTTCGGGCTTGTGAAGCCGAACCTCGACATGACTTTGACCTGCGATGTCCGACCTTTTCAAGACATTCCCACAACATTGCAACTCACTCTGAAGCTGAGGAAAGGCAATCAACATTGATTGTACCGACAAAAACACAATACCAGCAACGTCTCGAAGACAGCAGTCATCCACGAGAATGGCTAAGTCTGGACAGAACACCACGGCCGGACGCCTCGTGTTCTGGTGTCTGATTCTGGCCTTGACAGTATGGTCTATCTTTCAGCTCGGGTCAGGTCGTCATCGTCCAACTCACGAAATCGAATCTACCGAGTCTTCACTCGATCTCCCCTTCCAATCTGATGTAGTCATCGAACAAATCAAGGCCCAAAGTGACGACACTACGGCATGGCTGTCTAGCCTTCTGGTCGAGCGCGCTCCAGGCGACTCTGTTCCAGGGTGGTACGATCTCTCAACGATAAACTTGTTGGACAACAACCAGCAGCTCAGCCCGAGAGGAAAACTCGTGAAAGAGGGACTTATCATGCGATGCATGATGATAGCGCCAATCGCGAATCCAGCATCAAGTGACCACGTCCCCCAGTCGAGTTACCTCAACTATGATGACCTGGCAGGGTACGGCTGGCAGACCGATTTTGCCAACGGCATAGACTTCCAGTCGGACGCCGTTAATAAGGACACCAGCTTTTTCGCCCCGCTTGGTGTGAGCTCAGAGCGTACGCGATGGATGATAATAACCTCCGAGCACGGCGGTCACGACAATTGGGCACCCACCGAGGGGGAATATGCGAATTATGTCAATCTTCAAGATGGAATGATCATTGCTACAAGCAGTTGGTCTCCGGCATACATGAACAAGGAACATAAGTGGAACATTCCTCCAGATAAGCTGGTCCCGCTGCAGAGATGGAGCGATGTTGCGTGGTTGGGATACAACAAGTGGCTCTCGAGCAACATAGCCGCAGGCCGGCCCACAAAGCTTCTGGAGCATGTGGTCCGTCACCACATCATTACCCCTGAAGTCAAGGCCATGCTAGAGGATATCACTGGCACGACCGAGGCACACATAGGTTTGGTAAGTTGAGTATTTGATTCTCGAAGGTCTCGCGCTGACTTTATACACCAGTGGCCAGGCCGGTCGTACCCAATCTTGACGTCTGAGGCACTCGCGATTCTGGGAACGCCTCATGGCAAAGGTGTCGGGTGGTTCCTCGCTCAGCACAAACTATACCTGGGAGTCAGAACGGTCGATCGCATCAATTTCTTCAACTGCCCAAAGGTTCGCGGTGGTGGCCCACAGTGGTGCATCTATATGCACATCGTTCCCGTTTGAGGAGTATGAGGAGATTTGGGCCGAACGCGTTTCACGCGGGTGATCTGTATGACTAGGTCAGCAGAGGAGAAGCATGCGAACAGTGTCATGTCATTTTCGAGCGTGTGCGCGTGCGGAAGGGTCATCATGTCGAGCTTCTCAGATGATCTCTCCGGCGGAGCACTTATACTGCAGTTTCCATCATAACTATCATTTGCACAAACTCCAATCAATCTGATTCTCCAACTACTCTTGAGAGATCAATCAAAACATTGCAGCAATGGCACGATCAACCTTGCAAGTCCATAAGTCTCGGATCGCAATTTTGCTGGTATTCCTGACTTGCACAGGATTTCTTTTGCTCCATCACCTTTCAACTTCGGGTAGTGATGGCGATCTGAACACTTTAGCAGAGTATCTTAACAAACTGGATCAGCCTCAAAGCCACATCTTCGCTCGAGTCGATCCTGAAGACACAACCTGGCTCGGCTACCCGAGGAACGAAGTTCTCGATCGGGAAGACTTCGCTCTAGGAGACAAAGGCCGCCTTGTCAAGAAAGGGTGGGACATGGTATGCAAGATGATGGAAGCTCAAGGGTCCAACGATCCGAGAGTCCAGATTCCAGAAACTCCATATAAAGAGCACTCAGACCTGGCGAAGTTTGGCTACAGCGTCGAAATTCTACCGACCATTGATCTATCTCGATATGACAAAATCGTATATTTCGCACAGCTTGGGATCAGCCCAGCTCCAAGGGATTGGAAAGAAGTGGAAGCTAGGCACTTAAAATCGACTGCTCAACACCCAGCAACGTCGGCGATCTTCCGCAATATGGTAGATATCAATGATCGCGCAATTATTGCTTGGTTCAACTACGGTCCGGATTTTCAGAACAAGCACCTGAAGATGAATTTGAAGCCTGACCAGATCATACCTTTAAAACACTGGAGCGACATCATGTGGTTGACGTACCTGAACGAGGCTGAGAAGGCTGGGCATTCCGGCGTCATACCATTGGAGCATGTGATCAGGCACAATGTTGCGGAAGAAGACACTATGGAGCATTTGCGCCTAATCACAGGAAAGCGAAGTGCAAGTGAGCTTGAAGAGGTGAGTCGGGCAATATGCGTCCTTCTGGATCATCTGTTCAGCTGACCGTATACGCAGTTCCCAGGACAGTCCTATTCACCCTATTCAGCCCAAGGCATGGCAGTCTTGGGGACAACGCATGGCAAAGCTGTAGCATATCTTCTTGCCCAGCACAAGGCGCGCCTGGGCGTGAGAACGATTGTTCGAATCAACGTCTACAGATGTCCCACTAGGATCGGGAGTCCTCAGTGGTGTATCTACTTCCGCATCGCGCCGGTTCCGCAGTAGAGCGAGCGATGCGAGTATCTTCTGGCGTTGGCGATGGAGGCCCAGGCGAAACGTGAGAACAAAAGAGTGTACTGGCTGCATGGTGGCTCGAGAAAGCGTGTAGTCCTTCCTTTAGGTTGGCGACTGCGAGTTTTAGAATTGACTTTGGCGAAGATAATGCCGACTTGGTTGCTGGGACAAGGTCTTGTTTCTCTGCTCATGTCTTGGAGTCAGCAATGGGTCTTGACTCCAGGGTGACGCTTTGACGGATTTGTTACTGCGGTAGATATTGATGTGTCTGAAAGTAGCTGCAGCATGTCAGTGTCATGCAACGGATCCAAAATATCCACCTTGGAACAGTGAGCTATTGACTGAACGAACGGTCAGTTCCTTCTCTGATCATACCAACAGCTTTCGTGTAGTGCAAATTGATCCATACAGCAGGCAACGCCATGAACGATCTGCACTCGAACTTCCCAGCTTGTCCTGTTCAAAGGATTCTAGCCAAGCCGCCTGCGCCAGGCGGAGCGAACACCCGCCAAGCAGTGCACACATCCTATGACGATGAATAGCAAGGCAGTGCTATACATAGCCGCCCCGTAGCTGTTGTCGTACAGAAAACAACCAGAGCATAAGTACTCAGATCCATTCGCTTGCAGCATCTTGAGCCTCACACCGCAACCCGAGCCACTTACAATGTCCTCAACTGCGCAAAATCAACCACTTGCTGATGACAGCATAACCAAACAAGACTCCAAGCTTGACAAAGTGAAACATGGAGCCTCATATTCGCTTTACTCAATTCTCAAGTAAGTCCATGGCTTCTTCAGGCTGTGTTCTTCATTTCGCTGATAAAAGTCTTCGCGTGAAGTGGCTTCGGTGGGATCCATGCCTCGCCGCCCGAAGGCAGCGAGAAGAATAAGCAGAAAGCAATAGAGAAGTTCGAGAGGAAGGAGAAAGAGCGAGCGGAGAAGAAAGCTCGGAAGGAGGAGGCGAAGGAGGCGAAGAGGGCCGGTGGGAGTGGAGGTGAATTGATTAGGTGAAGGCAAACTGTGTACAATCGAAAAGAGTTGAATGGAGATCAGACATGCGAATGTTATAATGCCATGTTTGTGGCCGCATGCGCGGAACAGTGTACAGAGCTTCGAGATGGGACCAGCACTTACTGTAGCTCCGAACAGCCGTTATCTCTCGCGCGAATTCGCGCAGCGTGGCGTCGAGTTCAGGGTCCAGATCACGTGTCAGGGCTGGGTGGCGTGCAGCCGAAAAAAACCTGAGGCACCAAGACCCTAGAAAACTGCGCACAAGCCACGCCGCCAAGCGAGAGGGTCTGAAGGGCGATAGGCCAGCACCGCTTCGCTGCAAAGCGTACTCTGCGTACGCCGTCAGCAAGAGAGACGTGAAATTCGATTCGACGAAGACACAGCGACGTGCTCAGCTGACAACCCTCTAGGCATGTTGTTAACATGCGACCACTCCTGACCTATTCCTATCCCTGCAAGTAATTTTCGAATTCGCCCTACATTGAACATAAGTTACAGCAGTTCATGCTGCGCAAGAAATGGCTTCACCAGGAACATTTACGCCAGGCCGACACATGTGCAATCGACTCGAAACTGAGGGAACATAGACATTTACAGTCTAGAGAAGTTGGAGATGAGCAGAGTACTGCAATTGCCATTAAACCGAATGATGCGAAGCTCTGTGGCATACTCACGCCTCGAGGACGACTCAGATCGGGACCATCGTTCCTCGTAAAGTGCAAGAACACTGTTCGCTCGTTGCATTCAAAATGAAACAATATTATGTCTATTTATCGAACCGCCATGACGATATTTCAGAGCAAGACAACCTGTCGTCAGACATTAGGGATCGAAATACGGCGAGAGAAGAGACATCGACACTTACCATGACGGCCATGAGAACGATCAAGTGGCCATCAATGCCCCTGTTCCAAGCAGAATTTGTTTGAGCAGAAGAGGCGCTGGTCGGTGTGCTCGGGCTCCCAGCATCTGAAGTGCCGCTTGATGTAAAGCTATTGGTGGATCCGGCCGAAGAGTCGCTGTTTCCGGTTTCCTCGTCTGGAGAGTCATCGCTGCTGGTTACACCATCGTCTGACGAGCCGCCGCTGGCGGTTCCGTCATTTCCTGAACTCGACGAACAATCCGCCTGTTGCCATTCTTGAAAGCAGCCAATGGTGTCACTCGAGCTGCAGCACGGCTCAAATCTACCGCTTCCAGTGTACTTGATGCAGCTGCCACAGCTTGGTGCTGCAGGGTTTCCATTCACACAATATTTCTGGGCGGCATCTGGAGCAGTTGCGTCAGCACATCGGCATCCTTACTAGTGCTTTTGCTCACCATGTGCTCACCCTGTGCTGGAATGGATTCGCTCCATGGAGTAGTGCAGACGAGTTTCTCGCAGAACGACAACGTTTGCAGGGCGCTAAGCTCATCACAGAACTGCGCTGTGGCTGTGCGCATAACCGTCCCCAGAGTGGCGATAGCAAGGACCGATCGCTGGAGGAGGTTCATTTCCGATAACAAATGTCCTTTTCACTCTGTGCTAAATCGCTATGTCTTCTATAACGAAATCCGGAAGAGAAGAGTTAATTTATGCCTTTCGTCCTCGGAGTAAAGCCCGAGCCTCTATTGATCGCGCAACCAACTGAAGGAGCCGACTCTGGCGATGTGGCTGCCACAAGCGCAGCAAAAGCCAGTGGGGTACTCCACTGGTCAAACACTACTGTGATCTAGACCTGAAATGCATCGTCTACTCTTGTGCCATGCCGTGCATGCCCGTACCTACTACCTCGTCGATAGGTTTACTGCAATTCTCAGCCAGCGCACGGATGCACCACGCTATCCGCGCCGCGTGGCGCGTGAGGAAGAGGACCTAGACGCAGGGACACCATCTTTAAAAGGAAATATGCGAGACCAAACAGCCGATTTGAGCGCGCCATTGGCTACCGGAGAAGTCTGGCTCATCGTCGCTGCACGCGTATGGCCACGAGGTGATAGAGGCGCTCATGAACCTCCTCTTTGCTTGCAGTGCACTGCCCACACCGTCGCTGTGACACTTAGGAACTATCCATTTGTCTTGGAGTGGCAGCAGGCTCACTTTTCGAGCAGTTCATCTTTGCTTCCATCTAGAGTGGCAACACTAGAGCCAGGCATTCGAAGGAAGGTGGTCCCATATGCGAAAATAAACGCGATGGTATTCAAGCCCCCAGGAGGAGGCACAGATGAGGCTTCGATCTACTTCACTATCTGTGACGAATGGCGTATGGGCATACAACATGGCCAGATCTTCCGCCATTGTATCGCCTGCAAGCTCCACCCCCTGTTCCCGATCCAAGCTGAGTTGTCCCGTCTGGTGGAGGATGAGTGCTTCTTGCGGTGCAAAGCTTGCAGCCTTGCTGCTACCACATCGTTAATTGCGCAGCTTGAATTTGCGCGCACCACTCAAACACGAGAGGAAAACGAGCGTCTATACAACGCACGAGGAGCAAGAAAAATTACACTGCCCCATATTGGCATTGGTACTGGCGTAGACAGACAGTGCGGCCCAGTGTCCAAAGTTGGGAGGTCGTATCTGCAAGCCTATGGGAGCTCCTCATGACAGCGCGTACTAAGCCAAGCTCGCGCAAGCTTGTAGTGTTCGATCTTACTTCCAAAGAGTATTACTTGATCAGATCACAGATCGGCGCTCCCTTAGTGGACGCCGCAATGCGCAGGGACGGAAGAACAAATTTTCGCATCCGAAAAGTAGCATTGTTCGCTGTTAACGCACTAGTGGTACAACCATGACAATCGTGCCGTACAGCATTAATCCGCTTCAAGATACCGCATTAGCCCCGTCTGGATCACCGCACTCAAGAAATGAGACTGCCTTGCGCGTATCAGAGAAACAAAGCAAGAAGTAGTATCACGCCACCAAATCCTGGCACGACCTATTCCAGCAAGTCAGAACGATGATCACACATTCGCATGTCGTGCACATAACTCACCAAAAATCCAGTCTGATCTGCAAAGCTTGCCAAGCCCGCCGCAGACGACGTGGAAGTCGAGGCTGTGCCAGTGGTGGTGGCCTTCGACTTTGGCGCAGTTGTTGTAGGTGGCGTGATCGGGATCGAGGAATTGATCGACTGGACAATATCGCCCAGCAGGGAGCAGGGCGCTGTTGCTACAGTCGTGTCGGATGCCAGCTGGGCGAAAACCTCTGGCGAAGCTGTACTGTAGTACGCTATACAATTCGCTAGTGGCTCGTCATATATCGTCGGCTCGAAGATTCGGTCGGCATTGTAACATATGCAAGGGGCCTGCAGAGAGAATGGCGCTGTGCTGAAGCCAGGAGTCAAGCTTTCGCACAGTTCCAGTGTTTCCGAGACACTTTCGCAGGCAGCACTTCCCGTGGGTGCAGGAGAGGTGGTCAAGGCCTGAGATATGACTGGCGATGGTGAGCTGCTGACGGTAGACGAAGCTGATGCGGTGATCCGTGCGCTGGCTGAGGCACCTCCAGTATCAGAGGTTTGACCCACTGCTGCAGAGGACCCGAGTAGCAGGGCTGTGGCCAGACAGGAACCTGGAGCAGTCTCCGTTGCGCAGCATTCGTTCAACGCCCTTTGTCCGAGGTCCGTACACTGCTGACAGATAACGGATGCGCAAGAAGCAGCAGGTGGCCGACAGGTTTGGATGAAGTCATTGCACTCAGAGTAACGTGTGCTGAGGAAGTCAGCCACTTCGGTAAATTGCGGACCAAGGTCGATTGTTTGAGTGAGGGATAGTGGGAGGAGAAGCGCAAATGCAAACGAAACAAGCATCATGTTGTAGCTGCGAGTTGTCAATCGTACTGTATGGTGACCCAAAACTCTTGACACACTCACGCCGAATGTAGGCGAAGGCCATGTCTTTTGAGCTCGAGTTCCGCGCCCGAAAATATCAGCTGATAAAGTTGCGTGTGACTTAGGCATCGAGGCTTGCAGTAGCCCTGTCGCAGACGATGGCCTCACAGGCGACGAGGGGTCGAGACTGCAGTAGCCCTGCCGCAGACGATGGCCCCTCAGGCCACGAGGGGCGAGACCTCTTTGTACTGATGTACAGCGGCGTAGCGATTGGGATAAAGCCAGAGGCGATTAGCACGTCCATCAACAGCTCGCCGATCACAACCGCCATACATTGGTACCTGCCGCCAACATGAGCACCGCTGCATATCAGATCTATACTGGAAAATGGCATAATTACTCTGACTCTTCCGGCTTACAACTAACTCTCACGGTTTTCTATGGGACGCTTCTTGTCGCAGCCGCCGCTACTTTTGTTGCGATAGTCGGTGGGCAAGTCTGGTTGACTGCCACTTTCGTCACCCACCAGATTCGAGCGGCACGAGGTCCTCAGGATGCTATGTTTCATTTGCATCAAGCGATGCTGCGCAACTCGGGTACTCCTCTAGGTGCTATTTGGTCGTTCTACACGAGCGCATTTGTCTATTGTGGACGTCAATCCTGGTGGAAGTTTTGGAAACGCCTCGCTGAGCGCTACGTTGAACGGCCGAAGAGCAGGACCTTCAGCTCGATCTCGATCGCGCTTGTTGTGTGGCTCACTTTCACCACGGCAGGCCTTCTGCTCTCATTTCTCACCCACAAACCATACGAGGGGAACGAAGTGAAAGTCAAGAGCATGGAATGCGGCATCGAGCAATGGGGCACGGATGCTTCGGGGAATGGCGCTTTCAAGAGGTACAACATACGCACTGCCAGAGACGCACTTGCATATGTCAATGCATGCTACAACACGACGACAAGTACTGCATGCATGACGCTGCCACGTCAAGAACTTCCTTACGATGTGGTGACAGGCATGTCTTGTCCGTTTGGTCAATTCTGCAAGACACCAGCCATCGAGATGACTACGCACTGGCTCAGCTCTCATCAAGACTTCGGTATCAATGCTCCTTCTCAGAATCGCCTCTTATGGCGCAAGCAAGCCACATGTGCTGTCATCGATGCATCGAGTGTCACTGAGACTGTACCCTTGGGCAACGGCCTAAGCTCTCACCAGTATTATCTTGGCGCCGTTGCAGGGATATCGACGTTCACCGCCTATGGTATCGAGCGCCAGCCGTACAACTACGCAGGTTACTCCGTATCGTCGGTCTATGCGTTCGCAGGCGTGCCCAATCAGCCCTGGACTCCGATCGCTGACTTCGCGATCCCGGACGGTGACATGAGTCTGTTCGCAGTGCAATTTGGGGCAATAACGTACGATACTGCTGTTGCCGATCCTCTCTATTCTGCAAACAACCTCACTTCCTCGGGCAATTACGCGTCGGACGATGTTGCAGGTTTGGTCGCATGTATCGATCGCTACCAGCTGAGGAGCCCAGACGGTCTTGTCACCACTGATTTAGCCGGCGTGAATCAGGTCACTCAACAGTACCAAACACTGCCGCTCAACAAGGCGCAGCTCGCCACGGCTACGCGGCTCATGCTTCCTGGCTACTTCAGCGAAATGTACAACGCCGTCTCTGGATTAGGTACCGCAGCCCTTCGCGCCCAGCGTGCCGTTCTGGACAAGACCTCGATCGGTCTGCCTGATGACCAGTGGCAGTCTGAAGTACGCGGGTGGTTTGAAACAACATTGGCCATGTATCAACAAAAGATTGTCGCGTATGCTTACAAACCCGGCATCCGCAATGAAGGCCCCGTGATCTTGCGCCATAACTTGACCTTGTCGAATGGCATCGATCTTACCGAGGAGATGACAAAAATGTGCGATGAACAGAAGATCCGCAATGTGGCCACGCACCAAACATTCTCGTTGACGGGACTGATCATCATCGCTGCAGTAGGTGGAGTGTTGATACTGCTCAGTCTGTTGCAAGAAGGTCTTTGGGCAGGAATGTGGAAGTTCTACATGTGGATTCGGAGTTTCTTCTCAGCATCGCGATATGGCCAAGCGTCTAATTGGCGTTTGAGAGAATGGCAGCTGGCCTCTGTACCACAGATGCAACGCTTGATCTTTCAGAATGCAAGACAGGGCGATTGGGAACGGAGTCAAGACGACATTCCTGTCGTCCGAGGCGAGCTAGAGCTGCATGAATGGGATGAGGAGAAGGAAGCTTATCAGCCAATCTCTTATTAGCGTGAATGGCTCTCAATGGCATATGGTGCAACGACACGCAATATCCTTGGTCTCCGTACCTTACATAAAGCCTTATTCAAATAGCAATCCTGCTGCTGATAAGTCTTGCGGCAATACCAGACGGACTTGCACCTCACAAATTTTGTCAACTCTTGGACTCAGCATTGATGATCTTACTCAGCTCAGATACCGTAAAATCACATATCTTACAGCAAGGGTCCTGCAGCTGTTGTCGAGAAGTCAGCAAGGCAGCCAAATTCATAAAATCGCGTCTCTCAATCGATCTCTGATTTCAAAAAGCTTGAAAATGGCACCCAGGTGACGGATCTAGGCTCCACAGAAATCACGCAAGTATACAGCAATACGCCGAGGGCGCTCAAGAACACTCGTGAGCATTGTGTTGTCGGATGGTCGCAAACATGTCAAGCAAGGAGAGACATAAGAGGACGTGCAACGGGTGTCTCAGTCGCTCCGCAGCGTAAGACGCAAGTCGCCATGAGACTGCGGCGCGACCTGTGCTTGTAGGGCTTGGCGCCACAGGCTTCACTTGCCGTCGCCGAATCCATCTCTTTTGAAGCCAATCAAAAGACAAGCTACAAATTCTACTGTAGTGTATATGCTTGCTAGGCGTACAAGCCACCTCGTTACGTGCTGCTCCGAAGCAACTCAGAGTCCTCCCCACTACTCAATCCATACACGGTCTACAATGATGTCTCCTTCTCAGAGTGCACCTGCGAAGTTCGGCCGTAACTTAACGGAGTGGAGGAATGCAGATGCGACGAGAGGAGCTTGAGAGGAAGGAGAATAAGCGGGCGAAGAAGAAGGCTAGGAAGGAGAAAGCGAAAGAAGCGAAGAGGGGAGGTACAGGTAGAATTTGAGGTAATTAGGTAAACTCAAATAGTATATAGTCGAAAACCTCTAATAAATGAAAAGTAATATAAAAAGACATCGATATAGCTTCCGTAACTCTAGGCACGTATAGTGTCTAGATTCTAGAGTAGGCCGAGCTAGCTAGTACGGAGAAACGGTCTACTAGCATCGAAGCCGGCCCGGATGCCTTTTACCAACCAAAAACTTCATTCCATCTTTAGGGCTAGCTAGCCCATCTCACAGCTCTGGGCCGGAGCAAAACAAAAACTGCATACGACTTAGTCATCGTCATTCATCTTGAACACGATACTCGCACTGGGGATCGAACCCAGGACCTTGTCCGACTTCTTACGAAGCTGTGAAGGACACGTCATACCACTAGACCATACAAGCCAAAACCGATAGGTATGATCCCCCTTGATGATATATATAGGCGATACACGTGAGTGAATTCGGCTCCGTTTACCTGTTTCGCTGCAATTCACCCGGGACTCGCGCCGATACCATATAATTCAAGCTCTATTTGATTTGCGAAATCTATCTACGATTCAACATCGCTCTCCTCTCTAAGATCCTCAATGGCCTCGCCCCGCTAGACTCGTATAGTGTTTATCTTAATTTATTGCTACAGCCGTTGCCGTATCGAGCATAACGAGTGTCGAAAATCCTGCCCGACTCGTGCTACCCCTGCCGGGTAGAAGACTTGCTGCTTCGTAGCAAATTCGAACAAAAGATTCTACCTATAAGCCCAATCTCGATAGCCGAGAACATCTGTTCGTCGGACGCCGTAATCTGCGAGCAGGTGGCTGGTTGCTAACAAGTCGGTTACACACTGGGTGTGTACTTTCCACTCTCCTGTCTTACAACCGAGGCAGCCTTTAGAACAAAAATACGAGGTGTGGTTGCCCGGTGAAGTGAACGAGTAAACTTCGCACACCCTGCGTTTTAACCACGTCTGAGAAGCGGGAGGCCCCTCTTTAAACCCCACTGCCGCGATGGAAAGCGTCATCAGATGCTCTACGACGAAATTTAGCCAACATGAATGAAGTCTGTGGTGAGATGAAGTTGACGATTCTCACCACCGAAACAAAGAAACGAAATCGTAGCGGTTCCCAAACGGTTCCATGAATTTCACAGCACAAAGCGAATCGTGCAAACACGTAGTCACAGTCAACTCAACTATTCCAGCGTCCTAGCAGCATAGAGTTGTCTGTTGGAGCACTCAGCAATCACCTTCGCACTTTCTTCGCACTTTCGTAGGCCAAGTTCTATTGGAAACAGTCTCACGGAGTCTTCACGTTCCTGCCCAGTTGAGATGGGAGACAAAATGCTCAGCCAGAAAGGTTGAGAGGTCTACTTTGTTCAGTTCTGTCGTATGCTGGGTAGCAACAGTCTTGTCCATGATCGTTCTCCAAGGCCATCCTTATCTCCTTCGATGTAAGTTAAAGCTTCTCGTCAGAATACGAAGCTATTGACTGAACATCGACGCCGTTGATACGGCAACAACACTTGCGAACTTGGAAGCCAGAAAGCTTTGTGATAAGCCCAGCGATCGATGTTCCAGGCAACCTTGCTGCCCAAGTGATTAACTGCCAAACCCATTAAGATTTATGCACAAATTTGACGGGCACATTATCAAACAACTTCGAGTCTCATGCATCCAGCTTGTTTTGAAGGGCCACCTGTAAAGTCTGTCAAACGAAGATCTTGAGAGCTAGTAAATGCCGTCCTGCTTACCTTTAGCAAGTCGTTCCGCAAGGCGATGCTCTCCAGGCTCCGCCAGCTTAAGCACATCCATCCGCGTTATCGGTAGATCCGCACTCTCCTGTTGGATCTGGTGGAACGCAGCATCCCACCGCATTGACCAACGAAGCCGCAAAAAGAGTTGCAAGTAGGATAGTCAGATACTGGCGAAGCATTTTAGGAGCGTCGTTGAAGTTGGCCGAATTCTTCTTATGTGTTGTATGCGTTTGGTAAGCTCTGAGAGGAAGGGATCGAACTTGGACAGATCTTTCTAAGGTGTTGTATGCCTTTGGGTAAGTTCTGAGAGAAGGTAGCAAAGGTAATTGCGAAGATTAACTGGGGCTTGACATATATAGATAGGCGTGCCTACACCTTGATTCCTCCGTTTCATCCGTGTATAGACCGAAACCCCGACGCTATGTTGCGTCTCTCCTTGGATTCGGTATGGTGGCAGAATGGCTTTGAAGAAGTGCTTGTAGCTTGAGATCAATGTCGACGGAAACGACAACTGCGGCACATCTTCCAATTACAAGCCGACGGAGGTGACGGATCAGAGTGTTGCCGATACAAGTGGACGGTAGTGTGAAGTTCGTATCGTTTGGCTATGCACCTTGCTTGAGTGCTGTTTACGTCTGCATACGGCCGCTCGCTTTCAGGAACTTTTTTCGGATCAAACGTTTCGAATGACGCGTTGAATGTTCTTTCGCCCAGCTTGCTTTGAACGGCCACTCGTAAAGCCTGTAAGATGATGCATGCTAGAAAGTCCCAAATTACTCACCTCCTAGCATTTGGGGACCGCAAGCAGATTCCCGCCAGGACCAGCCATATGGTCACAAGTATCCTTAGGAGTATCTGCGCATCCCTCACCGTTTGGTAAAACACAGCATCCTGCATTGAGTAGCGTGGCCGCAAGGAGAGTCGTAAGTATGATACTAAGGTATTGGCCAAGCATCTTAGGAATACTCGAATTGTATTAAATCTCTCGGAGTATTTTGTCTTTTCTGCAGTTGGTAAGCTTCAAGCAAAGGTAACAGAAGTCGCTGAGGGAAGGTCAGAGCTTGGAATGTATCGCTGGGCTACGTTCCCTTTAGTTACCTCGCGCTTTCCGAATAGAAATTGAAAGCCCGGCGGCTTCAATACGGCTTTCTTCGCATCTCGAACAGTAGCTGCAAGACTTCGAAGAAATGCTCACAGTTTGAGCTCACTGCTGTATGAAACAGACACGGCAATCTCGATCTGCATACCGCCACTCGCTTTCAACAACGTCTTCGAACCAAATTCTTCGAATAGCAGAAAACCGCTCTGAGATCAACCCGCCCAGCTAGCTTGAAGTCCAACTGTCAACCTCTTAAATCCTGAGTGCTAGCAAGAATGCCGAATTGCTTACCTTTAACGTTGGGGAGTTAACAATCAGATTCCGAATAGGACCCGCCAGCGCTGGCACAATCACCCGGAGAAGAATTTCCGCATCCATGTGGTAGTCTGCAGCAGCCTGCGTTAACCATCGCAGCCGCGACGACAGTCGCGAGTATGATGCTGAGATATTATCGAAGCATGTTGAAGTATAGCTGAGGCGAACGGATTTTCTTGAGTGTTGTATGCGTTTGGTAAGGTGTATGAGCGAAGATCAATCCATTCCACTGAGGAGGAGTTCGAGCTTTGAATATATAGACAAGCTACCCCTTCTTCGTTGCTCCATGAACTGCCGCATCAATGTCGAAGAGCCAGGGCTGTGTTAGGGCTTCCTCTTGGACACTATGTGCCGTCACCACTCCAGGCCTAATCGGTACAATGCACCATCCTAGATCGTTTGAGGGTAGTGTTTGATCGCCAGAACCAGCACTCTCTAAGGGCGTCGGCGGATCACGATGTGATGTCCAATCGAGATGCACGTCAACAGGATGCGACAGATTATCGATCAAGCTTGCGGTAGTGATTGTACAGTGGTCATTCGTCTAGCTTGCTTGAAGGCCATCTGTAAAGCCTATTAGATCTCAAGTGCTAGCAAATGCCGGATTGCGTACCTCTAGCATCCTCCCGGGAAGTTACAATCAGATGACCTCCAGGTCCCGCCAGTGTTGAGGCAAGGGCCTTCATCAGAATTTCCGCATCCTTCACCTGGTATGATGCAGCACCCGGCATTGACCATCGCAGCCGCAACGACAGTCGCAAGTAAAATGCTGAAGTACTGGCGAAGCATCGTGAGAGTGGTTGGTGTGGAAAAATGTTGTTTGGTGCTGTATTCTTTGGTGAACCTTGAGCGAAAGGTAATAGATGCGGCAGTGAAGATGAGCTCGAGCTGAGAATATATAGACAGCCTTCTTGCTCGTTGTTTTCCACGCCAGCATGGTACGGCAGATCATTGATCGGGCCTGCGACGATGACTGTTGAAAATACAGTAATGTCTTTCCAGCTAGTTTTACCTAGTTGCAAATTTATCGGGTAAGTGGGGATGCCATTCCCAGCTCGGCATAGCTACATGTTCGTCGTTTGATTCGTACTGTATTCGAGAGAGGAGCTAGGCACAAGGTCAGTACGCTTCCGAATGAGAGCCGCCACGGAGAGTCGGGCAAGACATTACGCGTGCGCTGGTTGGAAGCTCCCGAGATCCGGTGAGATCTGCGTCTCCAATGTTGTCCTTCCGCCTTGACAGCAAGTTTGCCAATCAATTTCCTGTATGATCATGCTGTGCTTGAATTGTGTCTAAGTTTCTGAAGTAGGTGGTCAGTAATCCGGAACGAAGGGACCTACTTGTAGGAATATGGGAGACTGCAATGTCGTGAAATCTTGTTGTACATATGTACACTCAGAGAGTGCTCGCACACTTTATGGTGGCTTTGTGGCCATCTTGACTTCTCTTTCTCCAGTACACGTGCCTGCAAACGCACTCTTGATCACATTTAAGGCTTCTGCGTGGTTCCAGTATGCCTGTCCGCCCTCTCGTGGCCCACCCATTGACCTGCTGGCGGCTTTTCCTCGAGATCCTCCCACACCTTGTTGTCCAATAAGACCTGCGCAAGCTCTCTCTCGCCCTCTGCAACCTGGATAACCTCTTCTACCAAACCCGCGCCGATCTGCTGCTCAATCTCGCCAATTTGGCTGGCAGTAAGCGGCGGCTCAGGCTCGATCTCCGGAATGCTGGTGTGGTGTCCGATTTGATCGTATGACAACTGCTTGCCCTGGTTCTCACGCTCCGAAAGTGTTCGTGGTCCTTCCAATGGCGCTCTACCCTTGTATTCCAAGTTGTCCTCTGGATCTGATTGTCCCAAGTATGCGCCAGCTTTCCAGATGATGTTGACCGCCTTCTCGCCATCGCTTGTCGTCACTGGGATAGTCTTGAATGCGCTAGAGTTGGCTTCCACGACCGGCATCACGCGTTGCTGCCATTCCTTGAGTCCTTGCGGCTTGACAGATTCGACTATTCGCATGCGGTGTTTTGTCAAGGCTTCGGTTGACTGACGGTAAACGCTGTGCTCGGGAAATTGCTTCAGCTTTTCCAACGTGTCATTGTAGAGGTAGAGCAGTGTTGTTCGTGGGGAGGCGTGTGTGAGCAGTCCCGTGAGGCCGGTAGGAGCGCCAGCTTCGAGATATTGCGAGCCACTCCTTTGCACAGTGGCAAGGAGGCGGAATGCGGGCCGCATGGTGGAGGACGGGCGGTGGTGGTGCGATGGGAGGGTGCTGGCGGAGTGGAGGCTAAACAGAGTCGATGAGGTAGCAGCTCTGGCATCTCGATGGGCGCATTGACAGTCTTGGCGCGAAAGCGGAAAACGAGCGCTCCTATTGGCTGCGATCAACGTGCTCACTCACGGCAGGGGCGACTTGAAGCCGCGTGGAGCATCTTTACATGCGCACGCCGACTGCCACTTCCTGACTTCCAGACATTCGCTACTGCCTGCTGAACCATCAATCACGCTGCGCCGCGACTTCCTTTCTTGCCACTGACTCTTTCACGCGGCGGGCCCACTTTCGAAGACACGTTCGACTGCGAAACGGGAATACTTAAGCTCCACGAATCCCCAACCAATTTGCTGCCTCGACTTGTTTTGCACGAACATCACATCGGCCACACCCTGGGCGTGAGGCCCATTCTTCCTCACCATGCGCGCTTCTACTCTGTTATCGTGGACGGCGACCGCACTCCTGGCAGCGAGTCCGGCCTCAGCGGGGCTGTTTAGTAATGAGAATAATAACGTGGGCGGGTTGATCAAGAAGGACGAGGATGGGACGCCGAAAGAGACAATATTCAATGGCAAGACGGTGCCGCCGATGACTGAGCTGGAAGGCGATAAGATCGACGATACGGTCAAAGAAGGCTACTGGATGGTCGAGTACTTCAGCCCATACTGCCACCATTGCAAAGCATTTGCTCCAATCCTGCAGACGCTGTACGAATTCTACTATACATCAGACCCGGTCCCGCAAACATCTGGATCGGGAGAGTCATACGACGATTTGAACAGCTTTACGAGATACTACAACTTCAAAATGGCCAAGGTGGACTGCGTTGCATTTGGAGATGCTTGCGTGAGCCACGACATTCAATCTTTCCCTACTGTGGTTTTGTACAAGGATGGCAAGGTGGTCGAGAAAAAGACCGGACAAAAAGATCTGGCCACGATGAGCAAATGGGTCGAGGAGATTTTGGAATCGATCAAGCCTGGTAGTCGACCACAGGGCGGACCAAAGCTGCCGAAAGTGGGTGCGAAAGAAGCGCCACCGCAGCCCGCGATGGTAGCCATGGCTGTCAAGGACGGCGATGACAAAGTCGCAGCTGGCAAGGCGAAGACGACATTGACTGGCACTCGAGTAAACGAGCACATCAAACAAACTCCAAATGCCGCCGGCAAGAGCGTGGCCTTGACTGCCGACAACTTCCAGCGACTGGTCACGTCCACTCTTGATCCGTGGTTCATCAAGTTCTACGCCCCCTGGTGTCACCACTGCCAGGCAATGGCTCCAAGCTGGCAAGGTATGGCGAAGCAGATGGAGGGCAGACTCAATGTGGGCGAGGTCAATTGCGAGGCTGAGAAGCGATTGTGCAAGGACGTCAAAGTTCGAGGCTACCCTACAATCATGTTCTTCCGTGGTGGCGAAAGGATCGAATACGAAGGGCTGCGAGGCTTGGGTGATCTCCTCAACTTTGCCAACAAGGCAGTTGGTCTTACCGATGGCATCAAGGATGTGACAGCGGCTGAGTTCGAAGAGATGGAGACCAAGGAAGAGGTCATCTTCCTTTACTTCCACGACGACGCTACCACGAGCGAGGACTTTGCGGCACTGGATCGTCTGACCTTGAGCCTTATTGGACATGCAAAGCTGGTGAAGACCCACGATCCAGCTCTTGAAGAGCGCTTCCGGATCTCGACATGGCCCCGACTCCTTGTGTCTCGTGACGGAAAACCAACGTATTATAATGCCCTGTCCCCACGCGACATGCGAGACTTCCGCCGCGTCTTGAACTGGATGCAGACTGTGTGGCTTCCGATCGTCCCCGAGCTCACTGCATCGAACGCCAGAGAGATCATGAACCACCGCTTGGTCGTCCTCGGCATTCTATCTCGCGATCGCCCTGAAAGCTTCGCTCAGTCGAAACGCGAAATCAAGAACGCCGCTCTTGAATGGATCGACAAGCAGACACAAGCCTTCCAACTCGAGCGCCAAGAACTTCGTGATGCCAAACAGCTTCGCATCGAAGAGGCCGAAGACCGCAATGACCAAAGAGCCCTGCGTGCTGCCAAGCAGATCCGCATCAATATGGACGACATCGAACGTAAAGAAGTCGGGTTCGCCTGGGTAGATGGTGTCTTCTGGGAACGATGGATCCGCACCACGTACGGCATCAGCGTCGCAGACGGAGAGAAGGTCATCATCAACGACGAAGACAACCACCAGTATTGGGATGTCACAATGACGGGTAACCCAATCGTGCCTTCAAGAACAAGCATTCTCGAAACACTACCTCGCATCGTTGCCAATCCACCAAAAATCTCCCCCAAGTCTACCACGAACGCCATCGGACACGTCTGGTGGGTCATCAAAGGCAACGTTGGTCGACATCCATTCGTCTCGATAGGACTGCTGATCGGAGTACTGATTGTCGGTGCCCTCTACGGAAGAAAACACCTTCCTGGGAGAGGCGGATACATCCGACTTGATGAGAAGGGAGGGCATATGAATGGTCTGTTGGGCGGCAACAGCGGCGGCGGAAAGACGGATTGAGAGCTTCAAAAGGTCAAGTCTTCTTGTACGAATATGGCATGGGTGGGCGTGAAAGCATGGCGTTTACGAGGTGTTGTCTGGCGTGGTGGAGCAGTGTCGACTGGATGTGAGAATTTTCACCTTGTGGATGAGATATGATTGAGATTCTTCCCTTGGACTTTCCTACTTTCTCCTATTGGAAGAGATTCTAATCAAGATTCCCTATTTTTGTTCATTTGCCCGGCTCTGTCTCAACTATCACCCTTTACTGTGTATTAAAGCTGCCGGGAGCAGAAACAGGGTACAGTTTTCGTTTCGCAGTTGTGACCGTTTTGGTGTGTTGAAGAAGGATTTCCGGCACACAGGACGCTGGTTGTTTCTCATACTATACAGTCTCACGATCGAGACAAGCTGACGCTACAACTGTCACGGCCCCTTCCTCGAAGTTTTGTCCTCAGCATATCATACAACTCGTCCGTTTCCGCTAATAGTCGCATGCTTCGCCGCAAATGCAACTATCCACAGTCCATTCTCGTACTGCACTGCCCATGCAACTCTTATCGCCCGCATCAGCTCATGACCCCAAGCCTCTACTCTCACACTCTCCCAAGAAGACCATCATTCTCCAGACCTTCCTCATCATAACCTCAGCCTCGTTCTCCAATGCACCCTCCAAATCCTCCTTAATCGCCACCGCAGCCCTCTTCTCCCGAATACCATCGATAACAGTATCCACGATCAGATCCTCCTGCACACCAAGATATTCCACAACCTTCTTCTCCACAAACGGCCGAATTTGCGCGTCGATGAGAGAAGGCGTGAGAGATTCCCACTTGATGGGGTGTGCGAAAAGTTCGTTTGTATCGGTAGGGATCTCGGCTGCGAGTTGTTTCTGTGCTGCGGCGCGTTCTTCGTCTGTGAGGTCTTGACCGTGCATGGGGACCGTGCTAGTGTCCTGGAGTGGCTTGAGATCGAGACGTTTGGCGCCTGCTGCGGCGGCGTCTTCTTCGTCTTCGAGGAGGCCTTCGACATCGGCCATGGGTTTGCGGGGAGCAGCGGCTGCGGCTGGTTGGCGGGCGCGTGCACCGCCGAGGGATATTTTGAAGCCTGCAGGAGCTGCTGCTGCGGGAGCAGCTTGGTCGGGTCGTGTGTCCATTTTGTCGCCGAGTTGATCGAGGAAGTCGTCGGCTTCGTTGTTGGCACGACGTTCTTCGGCTTGCTCGCGCTCTTCAGCTCTGCGGTCGGCTTCGTCTTCTCTTCGTTCAAATTCTCGTGCACGTTCTCGCTCACGTAGCCAGACAGAGCGGTCCTTGTAGTAGAGTTCTCTGCCCTTAGTAGCCTCTTCATCGTCGTTCCAGTTCGCCAGCTTGTTGAGCATATCCTCTTTCGCTCTCTCCAAGTTACGACGCTCAGCCTCCTCGCGGTTCTTCTCTCGTTCCTGGGCCATGCCACGCGTGCGCTCTCGCTTTTGCCACCTCTCAACTTGATCCTTGAACTCATTTGTGAGCTCTGCATTGCGTCGCTCTTCCCGCCGACGCTCAAGCTCTGTATCAGACTCCTCTGCATCTTCGTCTTCACGATTCAGCTCCACTCGTGCAGGACGGCCATAGCGACCAGCTCCGGGAACGAACACCACTCCATTTACGTAGTCGCTTGGCAGCTGTGCACCACGATATCCTTTCGGGCCCGCGGGAGCGCCTTGCACGCCTTGCTGACCCCGCGGTCCTGCGGGAATGCCGTTTGCACCGCCTGGGCCTGCTGGAGCGCCGTTCGGAGGAGGTGATGCCAGTCGATTGACACGAGGAGCACCACCGTTGCGTTGCCGCTCCTCACGCTCCAATTCTTCCTCTCGACGCAGACGTTCGACATCTCTGCGATTGGAACGATCGCGGAAAGCTTTGATCTCTTCCGCGACAGTAGCTCTCTGTTCTGCAGGAATGTCTGCAAGCTCTTCGTCCAAGTTGCTGGCATTGATTGTAATGAGTTCAACTCCGTCGTCCTTAGCGCCAGAGCCATCTCCCATTGCAGCATCTCCTTCGGCATCTCCATTCGCGCCATTGATGCCATTCGCTCCATGAGTAGCGTCGTTCGAGAGACTTGCGAGGAATGATCGCAATTCGTCTTTGGCACTGTCCAGGCGGAACTGGCGACTGTTCTCGTCCTCCTTCCGCTTGCTTGTCCATGTCTCGATGTACTTTTGACTCTCCTCGTCCACAACTACCAAAAGCTTCATCTTCTTCACTTCGCCCTCGTTGTCCTTTTGCACAGAGCCGTCTGCATTGAACATTGGCACTTCCAAGTCGCGGAAGATCTCAAAGGCAGCCTCCAGACTGTCGACATCCTCGAATTCTGCGAAGCCAAATTTGCACCTGTTGTCATTTGCGTCTCTTGCGCGAGTCCATCGTCGTAGTTTGCCTGCACAACGCAGAATGGAAGCCAGATTGTCGTCGCTGGGTGCTTCCTTGCCCAGTCCTCCCACAAAGATGGTGCGCGCGACTTCTTCTCTGGTAGGAGGGTTGAGCGCCTGCATGTTCTCACGCAGCTTTTCTCGATCTCGGTCCAGATTGCGCGAATCCATGCCACCTGCTCCTAGACCTGCTCTGCCCCTGTTCCCAAGTGGTTCTGCATTACCGCCTCGTGGTCCTCGATCACCGCGATCACCGCGATTTCCACCCTGCCCGTCTGATCGCGCGCCGTCCACGCCCAAGCGGATGACTGGTGCATTGAAGTTGATGTTCGGCATATTTGGCGGAGGTTGGAATTGACCCTGATATCCAACAGGTGATTGCGCCATGCCCGGCGGAGCATCGAAAGCTGGCGGTGCTCCCATTCCTGGTGCGCCGTACCCTCCGCCGCCATAGGAAGGCTGGCGCGCGCCGTAGCCTGGTGGGCCGTACGGGTTGGCCATTCTGTTCGTTGTAGTCGCTAAGATACCGTCTCGGAGTGATAGGACCGCGACGTCCAACGAGCAAAGTTGCGCAGCTGCAGCACAGAGCAGTCGAGTGGGTGGCAGTTCAAGTGAAGAAGTGGATGCACGAAGCTGTGATGCTTGGCGGGATCAGCATCCCTGCTGCTTTCTGTGCGGAGACACTCGTCTCCTCCGCCGCTAGGCACTGAGACATTGACACGACCGCATTCAACTCCACGCCGCCATCATCGGACACTCCGTCACAGAGGCAATGGCTCCATCACGAGCGGCAGACGCGGTGCTGCGTCTTGCTGCAGCATGTCGACTCCCGCAACCAACACGCTCAGCCGTTCCCACCACAACCTTCTCTTGCAGCCATCGCGCCTTCACTACAACTCTACGCCGACGAGAAGAGCGACGAGATCAGCCAGCAAATTCCAGCATAAGCGACGATATCTCCTCCCTGCTCGATACGACGCTCGATTTCGACAAGGGCACTCCGGCTGCAACTTCGAAACGGCCTTCACATTTGAAGTCTCGCAATGCACAGCAAAATACAGGCTCGAGCGGCGTTTCGAACGAGGTGCAGCGAGCCAAATCAAGCAAGGAAGATAGCGTAACCAAGCTTCTGGAGAACATGGTCTTCAACAGTAGCGCAGGGGACCGGGCGCGCAGAGGCTTGTCCTACTCCTCCACCGACGTTGCTGGAGCTTTCAGTGGGCACGGCGGTGCTCCGCCCCTCATTGATACAAAGGAATCTGCGCCAATCGTCCTACCACCTAACGTTGGTCGACTAGTTGAGGTGGATGAGAAACGCAACATGGATGTCGGTCGAGCTTTCCGGACTATGGAGATTTTATGCAACAAGAACAGAGTCAAGCGGACGTTTGCCCAGCAGCGCTTCCACGAACGACCAGGGTTAAAGAGGAAGCGGCTAAAGAACGAGCGGTGGATCAGGCGGTTCAGGGAAAATTTCAGAGGCACTGTTCAACTTGTTCAGAAGATGAAGAAGCAAGGGTGGTAACCATCGCGAGGTGTAAGCGGTGGTGTTCAGCAGCAGGAGCGCAGAAACGACATCATGTGACGCTCTGCACACCACGAAACAGTAGTGTGTTTGTGAAATTACCGGTCGCTGGCGAACAAGCAGGGAAGCTAGGCTCCGCAAAAAGTTGCGATCCATGAAAGTCGGTGCGTCCACGAGACCCTATCGGAGCGGAACATCGTCTTGGGAACCACTCGACTGCCGGTTTCACCACTCGTCCCGCATTGCTGAACGAATGAGCGCCAGACTTCACTTTAGCTTCCGGACTTGGTGAGGATCGTCGGCGACACAGAGCCTCAAATGTCCTCAGTTCCAGCTCAGCAGTAAAGGTTTCTCGACACCACAGCGAATCGTAAGCCACGACGGGCTCCAAGCCCTCTCTCCGGACCCCGAAGTTTAGCTTTCTTAGCACTCAAGGCAGGGGCCACTGCTGCAGCAGGGATATATTTCGACAGGGCAATGATGTAGACATAGTAGACACTCGTCTGTACATATAATTGCTGACTGCCAGTACAGCTTGCAGTCTCCGAATGCCATTGCAAGCAAGCAACATTCTATCAAGCTTCACCAGAACCATGGCTACCTCTTACCAGCAGGACAACTGTACCACTGGGCGTCAGTCTGGCGCTGAGGACAACGCGGCTCATCCCGGCACACCAGTCGAAAATGTATGCTGGCGATACGAGTGGACGACTTCAGAGTGTGAGGCCGCGGACTGCCTCATCGACGAATTGAGAATTATCAGCTGCCAAAATGCCACGATATCTGAAGACTACAAATACTACATTACCGCCCAAGACCTGCCCTGCCAAATTCAGTCTCTCGAGCGAACGCGAAAAATAGTGCATCCCACTGAAAGATACGCCACAAGTCGACAAGCAAGCACAACCACGTCTGCATCTACCAGCTGCGACAGCCTAGCACTCAGCTCAAGACCGGATACGCCGGAACAGTACGACTTCTTCCACGACTACGAGCGCGACTGGGACACACGTTCAATCACTGATTGTGGAACAGCCAGCATTCCACCCCAAGAACTTGAACCCAAGCCTGTGCGGAAGACCGATTCTGGGTACTGGTCATACCAGGAAAACGAGAACATCATGTCTGAGACTCTTTCAATCAGCAGCAGCTACGACAGTGGCAAGGCAATGGACGCAGACACAGTTTGCTGCAGACCTCTACAGGCCCGCAACAGCCTCGATCTCGATCGCAACGGCATCTGCCTGTGCAACTCCAAGCGCACCACCACCCCACGATCAGGCCCATCTCTATCATACAGCAACAAGAGCTTCGAAGTCGTCGAAGAGCGCCTCGATTGGTACCTGGTGCATCGCGACAGCCTCGACCTCGCCCAACCATGTGGTCCCAGAAAGTCTCCGGCAGCGAAGAAGAGCCGTGGGCTCAAGGAAAGATGGGTTGCTCTCAGAGCGGCTCTTTCTCGGAAGTGAAAGATTAAGCGCGGCAGCGTGATGAAGATGACTGCAGTAATTCGAGCATAGCTGAGCGGTTGTGCCACTTTCGGCGCTGATGTCACCCCCAGAATCACAGAATGGCGGATTACCGTGTTTGATGATACCCTTTTGGATGGATGCTATTTTGATAGCTGTAGCGTAGCGGGCTTGTTAGCTCTGCTGTACATAGCTATGATACGAGATTTTTGAGACGACGACGTGAAGTTCAACTTGCTTCAAGCACAATGCACTAGTTTGATCCGCACTCCACTCGTTTATGCAAGTTTTGGTCTCAGTTGTGAACGGTGTAACCGTGCGCCGTGCCGCGCTGGTATGCGGAAGCTGTCGTGTCACCAGTGTGCTGCTGTAACTTGACCTCACCTCTTCTTTCATGATGCAACCGTTCGCATGCATTTCTCCTTTCGTATTGCTTTGCTGCCGAATACTCGGCTTCCGCGCTTTTTGAAACACACATGACGACATATAAGCGCGTCGCGGTAGAAATTTGTGTGAAATGCGGTTGTTTGAGGTGCCAAGGAGGGGGATCCCAGACTTTTGTTGAACACCACCACGTGCGAGGGGCTTGTCAGCAATGCGTGTTGGGGAGTCGTCATGCTTAGAAGGGAGTGATTGTGACGTTGTTCCTATTCTTTAAAGAAGCTGGATTCCGCAAAGACTTCATGTGAAATAAGAGCCTCCTCGGTCGTGATGATATATTTGAACGAGCAGTCCTATCAAGTTTCATTGCGCCATTGTCTTGGCGTGATAACTGGGAGGTTCGCGACGAGGTCCATTCCGCGGAGTTTGCCATCGCAGTCATCTCTCCTGGACACGATGATTTCCGTTTCCAGTTATCCGAATGCTGACATAGATTCCAGGTAGTCCTTGTCCTGTGAAGACATCTGAGATCATAGAGAAGTAGGGATCTTTAGCACTACCGGAAACGGTTTCGGAACCATGTTCGAGGGATGAGCGGAGGTTGCGGCCGCAGTGACATCAAAGTCGAAAGCAACCCCAGACCAGAAGATCAAGCCAAGTCCCGATATAGCCGAATCATCATCCACTTCATCACTGAACACGAACGAGCTCTGAAAAGGCGTTGTCGTAGGAAGAGGCACAGCTGGAACCGATGAGGAGCAAGAGCGGAAGACTCCGTGATGATCGAGGAACTTGCCAGTTCTCGGCTCCCGCCACCCAACCAGTACACTTCGACTCCAAGCCAAGAACTGCCTAGTGGGCCTCGTAAGTGTAACTCTACGCTAGTTTCCAGCTTCCTCGTCGACTTCATCTGTGTAATCTCTCGTTTGTCTTTTGTTACTGCCTGCTCACATGAACAAGACTCCGAATGTACTGACAGCAGAAACCATGGAGCCTACGGGCGCGAAATTATTCTCATGGAAGCGACTGAGTTATTTCCTCTCGGTGCTCGTTGTCGCGCAATGCTTTCTGCTCTACAGGACCATTGCGAGAAGCGATTCCTCGGCTGAGACGTGGGACACCTCAGCTCCGGTTCAGACGACACAAGCCGAAAGCAACACAGCCCTATCACCTGCATCATTGCCGCATTTTGAATGGAAAGATGAGAAGAGTCCGGCTGAGCAGCACTTTGATGATGGATACCGAGATGCCCTGTCGGCGGAGCAATGCGACATCGCGTTCCCCGACCTCTACTACGAGATTGATCGCGCGACGAAATATTTCCGCGACCGGAAACACAAAATCACCCCAGAGGACACTTGGGACAACCCGCTGGGGTCTATCCGATTCCTCATACACCGCAATGAGCTCCGGATCATCAATTCTACCAAAGCCTACATGCAGATGGGCGCGGCAGAACGCGCACACGCTCTGACAAACATGCTTCATCGTGCAGTCGAAAGCGCAACCGCAGGCGGCGAAATGCTACCGACTGTGGAGTTCACTGTCAGTCTACCGGACTTCCTCGACCTGCCGACAGATTCCGACACAACCACAACATGGGCCTGGACTCGTGTGAAAAAGGAGAATGCCGACGAGAACCGACGGAAATTCGGCGAGCGGTTGTTCCTCATGCCCAACTTCGACATGTACTCTCTCGGGGACCGCAAAGTGGGGGCATATCACGACGCACGCTTTCGCGCATCACAGTATGATTCGCCCCTCGAGGACAAGATTCCACAAGCGGTGTGGCGAGGGTCAAGATGGGTAAACCCGGAAATTCGTGATGGATTACTGAACATCACACGGAATGCGACATGGGCTGCGGTCGAACAGATCGATTGGTTGTCTCTCACCCATGAACATCAACTCACTGTTGACCAATTCTGCGCCTACCGATATGCCATCCATACCGAAGGCATCTCGTATTCAGGACGGCTGAGTTTCCTCTTGAACTGCGATAGTCTGCCCATTGTCCACGATCTCGTATGGACGACACATTACTACCACCTTCTCGTCCCCAGCGGCCCCAAGCAAAATTACATCCCTGCGAAGCGAGACTGGAGCGACTTGGAGGAGAAGGTCCAATACTATATCGACCACCCAGATGAGGCAGACTTGATCCGAAAGAACTCCATCAACACATTCCGAGGGAAATATCTCACCCGCGCCGCAACAAGTTGCTACTTCCGGAAGCTCATCCGCGAATATGCGAAAATCAGTTTCACGCCCGAGGTACACGACAAATGGCCTGTGCGAGAAGGAGACGGGAGTAGTGCAGAGGAGAAGGCCGTGGCGCAGAAATTGAAAGAGGAAACGGATGCGAAGATGAAAGCTAATGCGGATGCGATGAAGGCTGCTTTGGCTGCGGCGGCGGGTAACTCCACGGCGAATGGGACAGTGACGGTGACTGTTACCATGACTGCTGGGAGCGAAGAGACTTCGGCGCCTGCTCCGACTGTAACCATGATTGGAACACCCGCTGGCCCGAACACCGATCACGAGGAATCGCTTCCTATCATGAACATCGATCCGAAGATCATCAACGACGGTGTTAATCATCGAATGCGAAGAGTACCCAGAAGCGAGTATGTACGACAACAGGAGGAGAAGAGAGATGGTACTATATCTGCTGCAAAGCCAAAGAGAAAAGAAATTCTGGTGAGGAGAGGCTTGAGTTATGAGGAATTAATGTATGGACCGAGAGACTTCGAGCATGTGAGTGAGTTTTATGTGGAGGATGTCATTTTTACGGATTGGCAGGAGAGAAAGAAGCTGAAAGACGAGGAGGAAAAGAAGAAAGAGGGGGAGAGAGAGGATTGAGATATCGCAGAAGGACGTGGCATTGAAGAGCCTTTGCATAGTTTGGGCGTTCTGATGAGTAATGTGTATACGGCCTCGTGAGGGAGTATGAATCGTCAGAGGCACTGAGCGCATTGGGACAATGATGTTGCTGAATATACCCGCGCTGTGATATGTTGCACGTTGCGCATACTTGGAATCCCGAGAGTCTCGAGGTCAGTGGAATCATCAACTAAGATACATATGAGCAACTTCAAGGGATCACGATGAGGGGTTCTGGAACCTATATCATTTTCATGCGTTGAACTTATTGCTCTGTCTATGGACGAGACTTTTGCACTTCGCTGCTCTCTCTGCCCTCTGGCGATGCAGCTGCCATGCTGATTTTCTCAAAACAAAACTTTTCCGATGCCGCAATGCCTTGCCGTCAATCCTTTCGAACATAACTTTTCGATGCTGCATGGCTCCGCTGCCATTGGTATTGTACTTTTTGCTGTCTCTTCCATGCATGCAATCGCTGCAATCCTTCAACGAGCTTCACGACCCAACAGGATCGCCATTCTGATCTTTTGAGGTTCTGTACATCAGGTCTTGTCCGCAAAGTATGAAGCCTACAATGAGTCTTGCAGCCTTCATGTCTCGTACACGCAGCCGTTACATCCGGCGGAACTTTTGCGATGGCGGCGAAGACGATCCATGTCTACGTCCTGGTCTTGATCGACTAGGACCACTCGGCAGCGGTGGTTGCTCTGCCAACTTTTTGGCCACCAGTCTGCCGTTCACAAATGGAGAGTCGACGACATTGTTACCTCGACGCAATGCGTTCTCTTGCGAGACCTGCGGACCATTTGAACGATCGCAGGTTAGGCCGGCCTGGTGGTCAGTCGCAGCAGTTGATTGCCATGTATTCAGTTCTGGTGGTTCAGGTCTACTCTGGCCGCGAGCTTCACTGCGTCGCTTGTTGGGTTGTTCCAACTTGACGCTCGAGCGTGGAGGCTTCGGGACGAGTGGAAATACTCCGCCCTGCAACGGAGCAGCAACGATGAGTTCGATCTTGAAGCGGTTAGGCGAGTCTCGCTTACGCAGACTGTATTTCTGCTTGGAATCAATCGGTCCCGACATCTTGCACCACGGCCTTATGTCGTCGAAACTAGTCTCGATGTTGTGCACGGCTCTGACATGCGCTGCAAGGCCGCTGAGGCCCCAGAAAGGAGTCAGTGCGTCTTCAGCGTTCGCCCAACACAAAGCACAGCTGATCTCATACCACTCGCCATCGAAATGTGACGTGGTGGGAGCGTCGGAATGGAGAACACTTAGATTCTGCGCAGCAAGAGCATCTGGCTCGCCACCACCATGCAACCTGTCTCCAGGATGAGGGACGACTTTCAGACCTTTGAGAGGTGGAGTGCCGGTCGCATAGGAGCGAGGTATAGGCAGGACGTTGGCAAAGCTTCGGAGGTCCTTTCGGTTGAAACGTTCTTCAGGATGAGCCGTCATGTAATGCTCAAGTAATCCGTCGCGCCCGTTGAAGAGTTGGAATGCACCGTGAGGCAGTCGATCAGCAGTGGCGGAACATTCCTTACAGCTGATGCCGTACCAGTCGCCCTCCATGTATGCCGTCGTAGGAAGGTCGCGCTGCAGGGTATCTCCTCTGCGCGAAGGCCTCGGTGGCGTCATCTCACTGTGGGTGCGCTTCTTTCCAGTCGTGGACAGCTCGAATGCATTCGTAGGCTCGGTAGGGAACGCAATCGAGGAAACAGTCTCAGTGGCTTCTCCATTGCTGGACGCAAATCCGGCCGACTGAGCTGTCGCAGTCTCGCCCATCGAGCGCAGGCTTGAAGCAAATGCGTCGGACTGTTGCCCCTCAGGCCAAATCGGCGATCCCTGGTCAGAGTCCTCTGAGATTTTGGCGGAACCTGTTGACTGGTCTGCTCTAGTGGCACGTAGACGTGTTTTGGGCTGTCCAGCGCTAGTAGATCCATTTCTCGTAGTTTGGCGACCTGCCAGAAGTGTCGAGGACAGCTCATGACGATGAATTGCTGCAGGAATAGAATGCTCATCGTCAAATGGGCTGCGTTCGATGACTTTACTGACACGCGGAATGTCTTGAGAAGCTTGCATATCTTCCGATGTGTGATTGGCAAAGGTACGGCCAGCGTCTTCCATCTCTTCATCGGCGTCTTCAGTTCCTGGAGTACCATGTTCAGTCTGAGCCTCAAGAGCTATGGAAGTGTCATCAGAGGACATGAAGGCGCTATCGTTCAGCTTCAGTGTTCGTCTGCTGGGCTCTCCCCAGGAAGGCTCAATGGGAGCGGCTCGAAGAGGCTCCTTGCCATCACGGAGACGTTGCACGTCTTCCAAGGTCAGCTCTTGAGCGATGCATGCCTCAGCGACTTTTTCTCGAGGAAACCGCCCATGGCTTCGAGAGATATGCTGAACAAGAGGCGTGATGCTTGCGAAAAGTTCATGCTGTTCGACAGAAGTGTTTGCGTGGCAAACGAAGCACTTGAGCTCACACCATACACCTTCTGCAGCCTCGGACTTCTTGATGTACACGACTGTCGGATGTAACTCACTCAACGAACATTCGTGGATCTCCTTATCGTACACTGCAGTTGATTTATCTTCGGCGTCAACATGTCTTGGCCGGACTTCATTCGAGGTGCCTGCTTTGCTTGTTGCTTTGACAGGGACTGGTGCCTTTGGCCGTGCTTGTGATTTGCCATTTGACTGCCGAGAGCTCGACGATTCCGACAGCCCACGCATGGCAAGCAGCTGCTGATGAAGATGCAGCTGGTGTTCCGACATATTCGCCACAGAAGTACGCACACGGTGACTGTTGTTGCGAAGAGGGGCCCCAGCCGATTCAGAAGTCGTACCCTCGCCACGCTCAGTACTAGGTGGAACATTTAGGGTGTGCGAGCTTCGAGCGCGCTGTGGTCGGCTTGAAGTAGATTCGGCCTGAAAGCTACTTGTACGCCTCGTAGGAGCTGTATCAGGGAGACCAGCCGAGGTGGCTCGTGTCTGAGAGATCGATCGGAGTGGATCTAATTGCCTAGAGGGATTTGGAGTGGCTACAGGCGAGTCCCTGTCGGCGTTGTGAGTGGGAATGGACTCGTCACTTCGAGATGTGGTGGACTTTGAAGATGTGTGGTCGTCGCCGGAGTGTACTGTGAAGCGAGAGTGAGGAACTGCAGGTTGCACGGTGGCATTCTTGGGGCATGATGTCGCGGTATTGAGACGTGTTTGTCCAGCGATAGGCTGCTCCACCTCTCCGGCATCCAGCTCTCCAAGCAGAATCTCTTCTCCGACAGAAGGCTCTTCCTGGACGGAGTCCTCCTCTTCGACCGAGCTTTCTGCTAGCATCTTCCCTGGCTGCCACATCCCAAATGTGTGCGAATATTGACTTGCAGCCAGCTCGTTGAGAGAGCACAGGTCAAGCTCCTGGAGCTCCGACTTCTTCTGTTCGAGCTCAAGGGATACGGAAGCAAGAGAGTGCTCCAAATGGACACGCTCGGAATTCAACCGCTGAATTGCGTCGAGCGTGGTCCTCTCGACAGCACTTCTTTCGCTCTCGAGTATGCTGAGGCGGGACTTTGCGGCGTCTACTTCGGTATGAGCCTCTTGCAGCTGCATCACTAGAGCTGCGACCTTCTGTTCGGCAGTGCTGACTTGGGTCTTGGCCGCGTTGACCGCATTGAGTTTGGCATCGTGAGCGAGCTGTAGTTTGGTTTTCTCTTCGTTCTCCTTGCCAACTCGAGTCGAAAGGCCGTGCTGCTTGATCTCGAGCTCTGCGATCTGTTTGCGAAGCGCAACACCCTGAGCTTTGTTCAGCTCCTTTTGCATCTCCGCGAGTTGTCGTTCGTCTTCTGCGAGTCTTCGCCGGTCTTTGGCATACTGCCGCTGCTTGTCTGCATAGGCAGCCGCGAGCTCTTGCACCTCCATTGATCCGAAAGGATCCTCCATGGCGGGCAATTTGCGGAAGTTGAGTGTGTGAAGTGAGCGAACGATGAATTTAGGAAGTGACTGCAGCTCGAGCTGCTGGCCTGAGGGCGATAATCAGCGCGTCAAAGCGTCCGTGCGCGCTGCCGACAACAAACAACGCCGACACGCTCACGACGCGTCCAGTAGCAACTGGAAGACTTCAGTATGATGTGCCTGTAGGTAGTGAAGCTGCTGCTACACGTCGGACGATAAGCCCGCACGCCATCTAGACTTTTCAGCAAATGTTAGCTGCAGAGTATGCGCCGCCAGAGAGAAACTCACCTCAGTAAGCGAGCACCCTCGAAGCGTTGCTCGGCTCCAAGCCGCGCCCCGAAGAGAGTCTGTGCGGGGCCCTCGACGAGCTCGTTTGTTGCCTGCTGCAAATTCTTGCTTCGACTGCCACGTCCACCGTGCCGCAAACAGCCAACGAGCCATCAAATGTACATAGCAGCAAGACGCGGCCGGTTGTACTAACTTTTTCTACTTCAGGCTGGTGGCGAGGTGCGAACTGCGAGTAGCTCCTTGTCAGCCCGATCCCTTTCCAAGCACTACTGCGCCGCAATGGCCCCAAACTGGGAGGAGTTTAGCGCAAATGTGCACAGTATGTTCCTTCACCCAGCGCTCCTTTCATACTCTAACCTTGAACAGAGCTTGAGATATTCGAACGCATTCTGCAAGAGCAAGATCGAATGTTGCGCATTGGCATCGAAGAGGACTACATTGCCTGCCGTTTGATGGAACAAGAGGCTGAAGCCAAGAAGCTGAAGCGTGAAGATCTTGGAACTAAGCTTGCAAATATTGAGAAGAAGAAGGCAGCCTTGATGCGAGGAGAAGCTGTCAATGTCGACGAGGACGACCCGCTTCTGGGACTGGAAACCAAGAGAAGGAGCACTTCGCGCGTGAACGACGACGAGACTGGAGACGAGTCTGAAAGCCAGCATGACGATGCCACGCAGTCCGAGAAGGAAGCCTCCGTGTTCAGCAACCCAGATGACGAGGAGTTTGATGCCAGCTGCAGCGAGAATGACGGCGCTCGGAGAAAGCACGCCCGTCGCGACAGTCACACGGCCGTACTCCAAAACGTCCATGAGATGTTCCCAACAGTGCTTCTTATCGACGATGTCTGGGTCGAGGTCACCTGCGCAGAGTGCGGAATCAACGCATCGCGCCGCGGCTTCTTCAAGGCGATTTCTGGATTCCGTTATCATCACAACAGGAAGCATCCGAATGTTACCTACGAGGGCTTTGGCTTTTGCAAGAGACGTGTGGTCAGCGAGGCGGATGTGCAGAACATGAAGAGCGGCCGTGAGCCTGACGAGCTACCCATTGTGCGCAAGGTCGCGCCCAGGAGGATCGGGCATTAGAGTTGCGCGTTATCCCAGTGTCAAGTCCATACTGGATGACTATGTTGAGATTGGACGATCGAGAGATACGCAAAAGCTGGGAGATGATCAGGTGTCTCGCAAAAGATCATGAGCTCCACGAAAAGCGCCAGCGATGACGGAAGAATGGAGCGCACTTGCCCAAGTTGGACAGCATCAGATGGATGAGCTATGACAGCCGCACTGTGTCAACAGGCTCGAATGAACAGAGCAGATAGACCTTTACAAATTGAAGGTTTGCCAGTAGCAAGCAACGTGAGAAGTGAAGTGAAGTCAGATCCTCCCGAAACAGTTCCCGCCAAGCTTAAACCTGATTCGCTCCCGAGCTCCATCCACCTCGACTTGCTGCCGTCTCCATACATCATCCGCCGGTCTTACAATACGTCAACGCAATACAATATGGCGAACGGGTAAGTCTACAACGTCTTCGAATCCGGCGAAGCTAACATTCCCGCCAGGTGGAGTCTCATCATCAGCATCATCGTGGTCGTGGTGATCGGCCTTGCAGCCTGGTTCTTCAGTCCGAAGGGCGAGAACCAAACGTACGTCGCAGAAGCAGCCGCACTCCCTTCACTTGCGCAACAGTAGCTAACTTCCGGGATGCAGTGTCTGGCGCTCAACAATAATCCTGTCAACAGCGAGTTGTTGGCTCATGTGGGGTATGGAGCACAATCACAGATCGCGGTCCCGGCATCATGCGCTGACAGCGGCAATAGCAATCACTTTCCTCGCGCAATGGCATCCTCTCATCGTACCCGAGCGAAGCGATCTCCGACTGGAAGTTGAGCCCAACCAGAGGTTCTGAGCTGGAATGCAGACATGATTCGGCATGGCGAGGCGTTACGGGGCGTTACGGGGCGTTCTAGGAAAGAGCACGTACTTGTACTTTGGGAGGCACGGGAAGGCAGGCATCAACAGATCAGAAAAGAGCATGCGAACTGCGAGGGACGGCAGGATGGGAAAATAGAACTGTGTACTGTGATACCAACTGTATGAATACCGCTGCACTATCCCAGCCCAACAGTCTCCGTAAGCGTGCGCCATACCTCTATAAGGTCGCCAGTCTCGACAACTCCTGCAGCAGCGACGCCTCCGCCCACGCCGACTGCGCGCAATATGCACTGTGATATGGGTCAGCGAAGAAAGAGAAGGCGGTAGAGAAGGATACATGCCCATCCTATACCTGCTCGGCACACAGCCCCAACTGCAGCAAGACCTGCAGCTCTTACATACCCGCAATCGAGCAGGATTTCGAGCGCTGCCACGTTGTTGATGATGACGGCCCACGAGACAGCACTTGCGCTGCTGGGTAGATCATAGTTCCATACCAGAAGCATGAGCGGGAACAGCTTCGTGAAACTGGACACCAGCAATGCAGTGCTGATCAGAGCGGGATGCGGATAGTGCGGTATCAGCGAGGACAGCGGCCGCGGTAGACGCGCCGAAAGCAAAGCTCGTATCGGTAAGTGAAATGATGCGGACTCCAGCGTGCACAGTACGAGGAAGAAGATGTACTGCACCAGAATCGGCTGAGCAGCTAGAGGGCTGCTGGCGTCGAGGCCATCTGCAGTGCTGTTCCCGGTCAAGGACGAGTCATTTGCTGTGCCTGATGGGAATGGAGGTAATGGTGGTGGCGGCGATAGTGGGAGAGAAGGCGAATCTGATGTAGCCTTCTCGATTCGTGCCCAAGTCAGATAGACGTCGAACAGCAGTAGTAAAATGCCCAAGCGGATGATTGAGGGCTTCCATAATGTCAGCTTCTCTTTTCAGAATATGCATAGTCCATGTCTGCTGCTCACATCGAATCGCCCATCTTCCCTGCCAAGGCGATTGAATAGCAGGTGTCTGTAGACCTAGATGAAGATTCAGTATGAATGCCAGGAGCTTCGCCGTCCGGCTATGATTAAAAGATAGATACGTACTTGCGGCTTGATCAAGACCAAGTCGATGAAAAGCACAACAAAATCATGCTCGACATATTTATCCGCGAAGCGCTTACATCGCGGACACTGTGTCAAGCGGACACCCTTGCCCAGCGCTTTGTCATCGGCTTTGCTGTAGGTCGTGTATAATGTGGTGACCGGATAACGGCATTCGATGCATATCGGCATGATAATCTTGCATCAGACACGCTCCTTGCTTTCCGTGGTAACGTTATCGCATGTCCTATTGATCATGGAGTAAAGTACACGCACAGGCAGCTGTGGCCGACGCGCCAAGACGTGGTCGATGCCGCGGAAAGTCAAAGCGCGACTTCCAACACAACTCTTCAATCTGACTTCACGTCTTCGTGTTCTTCCCATGCATCGCCGAGCTACTCTACGGCCGCATACCGGATGTGCGGTATCTTTTAAGCATTCTCGCACATTCTCTTCATTACCCTGTACCTGAGCTTGTCGCGACCTTCGCCACGACTGGACCAACACAACGGGATTCTGGCCGCATCTAGGACGGAAGCTTACCTACCGCCTAATGCAGATGATGCTCCCAGGTCAAGGGCTACGGAAGAATTAGATCTCCGCGGTATCACTGGCTCAGTGCCTGTTCAGTGTTCTGGTTGCATTGCAGCTGCGTTCTCGAACGTGTTGGAGAACGCTTGACCATAGCCGCCCTGGTTCTGCGGGAAGGATCAACCTGGCGGTGGCTGACATGCGCGCTCATGCAACCACGGGAGCAGAACGACGAACACAAGCTCGGAAGACCTCTGCACCCGAGTAGAGCGCATGCCAGAGAAACGCATTTGTCGCGTAGCAGGCGATTGCTGATGACCACATTGACAAGGGCAGCCCGCGTGTGAAGATCCCGTGGCGACTCAAGTGTATTCCTTCAAAATGCATCACATGCACAGCTCCGGGGGTTTTCCGCCGAAGGACCAATACTCATACACTCGCTAAGAGCCAGATTTCCCAGTTAGTGCGCGTGGCTGCATAACAGTCTGCAGTTGGTTTCGCGGCCAGATTCTATTCGTCGTGCACAGCCGCCGATGCATTGATTGGGGCGCAGTTCCAGGGTGCATTCTCGTCACTGTTGCCCATCCTCTGTAGAAGGAGCAGATGACGGGTTGACACCATCACTGCTCTCCCAGCCGGTAGGTTTGCGATCTCTTTCAAAACGTTCACATGTTGCACGCTTTCGCATCAGATGGCTCTCCTGGGAGTACCATCGCACAATTCCATCAGGTACACGGCCTTGGAGGGTATGGAGGTCAACAACGCCTCGGACACGAATCGCGTCGAACAGGCAGGCCTTGAGCCGACTTTTGATAGAGAAGCAGCCGCACCCGAGTTACTTCCGACTTACCTCTGCCGTACACCTTCTCGACACTCTCATCACAGCCCAGAGCCATACTACGGATCTAGATACATCGACAGTAAACCAGGACAGGAAACAGACGATGGCCATATCCCCGCTTGGTCTCAAGAGTCGGGGACGCGGAAGTCCAAGACCTACTGTGGGCTTCGGAGGCGGGCAGTCATCGCGATTGCGGTCATCTTGACTGTGTTAGTGATCGTAGCCATCGTTGTTGGAGCCGTGCTAGGAGCGAAGTCGAGCGGAGGCAGCGGAGACAAGACGTAAAGGTTGACCGCTTGGTACCTTTGCAATGACGACTGACAGTGTTACAGGCAAGGGAACAGCTCTGTGTCGCCGCTCGTCATTCGCGACGGAGGTGGCCTTGCCACCGTAACGGCTTCGAGTGCTGTCCTCGCCTACTACCAAGCCGAGAATGGCTCAATTGTCGAGAGCCGGATGGTCAACGATACCGACTGGCAAGTGCAACGCGCAATTCCGACACGTGGCGCATCGCCTGGGACATCCATTGCGGCTTCGAGTATCACTCTGTATGGCACTTCTTATGTAAGAGAGACAAGGTCCTTGCTGAATTGGCGAACACAGCGATCATTGGCTCATACTTTGTGCAGGTTCTGGTCTTCTACACAGACAACGATGGAGAGATCATGATGACTAACCGCACGTCGTCTTCTCCCGAGCAATGGTCCGAGCCGATCAGCGTTCTTTCAAACGATGGCACACAACCAGGGACATCTGCGCTGCAGGTCAATCTATATCCCGGCTTCGGCGAAGATCCGGTCACCATCAGGGTGTACTACGGTAGAGATGCGCATTCCCTCTGTTACTCTCAGTTCTCACTGACATGTCACTACGGCAGGCTCCGCAACACCCGATCAAGGAATTCGAGAATTGGGTATGGGCAGCGATAATGATTACGCGGTGGCGTCCTGGAATGGGTTTGCCAAATACAGCTTCTTGAACCAAAGTGATCCGAACAGCGGCGTGGGAGCCACCAGTTTGAACGAGTTGGCACGACTGTACGTCCGGAATAGTACGACCGGCTACCTTGCCCAATGGGCTCTGGGCTGGGGCACAGAGGTCGAGGGATGGTGGCAGAGTAAGTTGACCTTTCAGCTCAAGTACCAGAGGCAAGGAACAGCATTCACGCTCATGCTCCTGCACACACAAACAAGAGCCAGGGATGAATCATGATCTAACAGAGAGACCAGCTGGCTCGTCTTCCTCGACCGATCCTCTCGTTGCGAACAGTTCGTCGATCACTGCCTGCAACGACCAAGCTTCTACCCGAACAGATTACGTCTTCTATCAAAGCATCACCGGTACCCTCGTTTGTGCTATCTCAGCTTCTGATCGCGGGTTCACAAGCTTTCACGTACTATCCGAAGCGACGCCAGCGGACGGCACGAAGTTGCACGCTTGGTACGACGACAACAGCGATGGTGAGAATGGCGATGGAGGAGCAACATTGTTCTACCAGGACAGTGGAGCCCAAGCGGCGTTGAAGTACCTAAAGATTCGTCGTACCGGGGAGGTGCAAGCAATGGGAAGTGTGAGAAGTTCAGGATGAGGAGGATATCTCAGCGAAGCTTCATCGGACACTGCACGTGTCGGCGAACACGACATCCATGATCCGTTCTGCCTGCCACACGGAGAATACACGTATGCAAATTCTGTCAAAGAGTGAAGGCTGAAGTCTACCCGTGTAGCAGATACTGCACTTGTAGGTGTAAATAGAGTGAGGTCGCGTGGGGTGAGCGACAGGGTCGGCCGCAAACACAGGGAGCAGTTTCAGATTCGATCTGACATTGCCAGTCGGGAACAGAAGCTTTGGTTGCTGGGATACCAATCCGGCTTCCTCAACCCAAGCAGAAGTCAGATTCCAGACGTCAGCTTCCATAGACCAACTGCCAAGCCTTCCAGATTCCTACTCTGCACGAGCCAACAAGGTCACGCCATCGACATCGGATGCATCCGAGTACGACCGACATTGGGGTCGAAGTGCTGCAGAAATTGCGCTGGAAGGTGGTAATGAGAATTGACAAGTCAAAACAGTCTCGCACATCGAAATGAGCACTTGAGTTTCGCCAATGGTCGAGATTTGTCACGCCAACCATGTCGAAAATCTTCACAGGTGCCAGCCAGCTGTGATTGAAAGGACAGACGTCATACCGCTCTTGACATGGGTGCTCTGTCCTGCCAAAGTGTCGAAGACGACCAACGCGGAAGTGTTCGCCAGGGACTCGTCCTGTCCAGCGGCTGCATATCATCTCACCGGAGTCGCGACGACAACAATGTGTAGTTCACCCGGACGGTCAGCTGGGAATGCTTGCATCTCTGGCGAACGTTGTGTTGCGGTGTAGCCCGATCCGTCAGGCGTGCCAGCTGCGGGTTGTTGTAGCAGCACAGCAGCCGTCCACGCGACATCTTAGCGGAGTGATAGGTAGGTCAGCGGGAGCGGCGGTGCACGACGAGCCAAGACAGTAACAAAGTATGAAGGGTGTGGGAGAAGAGCGGCAGAAGGAAGTGAAGTTCGCGTGTCGAACGGCGCGCCGATTCAGGCCGCTCGAAGCAGTTTGGTGCCCGCTTCTCCCTTGTTTCATCGCCGAGTGACCAGTGGCCCGTGCGAGGCCAAAGCCAAAAAGGCTGCCCTCCGCTCGGAGCCAGTTGTGTAGCTCGTTCTAACAATAGCATCCATCGAGAGACAACCTCAGAAAAGCGGCAGACACGCGTGCCAGCGTGCGCGACACCCCGACGATCGCGTTGAATATCACCACCCACGCCGGCCATTGCTGCGAGCCCCGCCAGCAGCACGTCGCGCGCCCGAGCACCCCTCGCGTGCAAACCGCGACGACGACCTACAGACTCTTTCCCATTGCCCATCGATAAGCGCCGAGTCTGTGGATGCATCGAGTGTCCAGAGCTTCACCACCAGCTTGGACCTTCGCGCTCGGTAGCGAGCCGCTGCGTGTGCACCGGTAGCCATGGGTAGAAGAAAGATTGAGATCAAGCCTAGTACGTCGCAGCCTCACACACTCGCCATCGACGAGACCTCACTGACCACCGTCTCATCGATACACAGTCCGCGACGATCGAAACCGAAGCGTTACCTTCCTCAAGCGCAAAGGCGGTCTCTTCAAGAAGGCCCACGAGCTTTCCGTGCTATGTTCCGTCGACGTCGCCGTGGTCATCTTCGGCCACAATAAGAAATTGTACGAGTACAGCTCGTCGGATATCAATGAGATCATCGGGAGATTTCAATACGTACGTATCTACACTGCGTGATAGTGGGGGAAAGAGCGATGGACTAATGGGACGCAGTATGGCGGCGCGCACGAACACAAGGGACCACAGGACTTTGCAGATAAGGCGGGCGGCGACGATGATGACGAGGATGGAGAGGGCGGAGACGACATGGGTGGCGATGAACATAGAGGGACACCACAGCCAGACCCGTCAATGATGCATGCCCACATGGCGAATCACCCAGGCTTTCAGCATGTCAGACACGGCACACCACACGCGTCTCCGCCAATGCACAATGGGGCCATGCCACAGTTCACGCGAGGCCCTTCGCCGCTTCCACCGGGCATGCAGGTTTCACGGCCGAACTCACGCAATGCACAACACCCTGGAGGTCCGCAGCATATTCGGAGAACGAGCTCGAATCTGGTTCCCCAGCATCCGCAAGGAGCCCCGCCGAGCTATGCCTACCAGCCTAATCCTCCCTTCTACAATCCACAAGCAGCACAAATGCAAGGTCGGCCGCCGCCAGGATCAGTACCTCCGCCCGGAGCATTCCCTGCTCCTTATCCACCACAACAGCCACAGCATCCTCCCATGCAGCAGCAAGCTTTCATGGAGGATCAACGACGATCCATGCCTCCTAACTATCCTCAACAACCGCCGCCACCTCAGCCGAACATGCAAAGACATCCCTCCGGCGATCATCTTGCACCTCCCGGACAACAAGCTCAACCCTCGCCTAGACTCCAGCAACAGCAACGGCCCACGCCCTCACCGCAACCACCACAGAATGAATTCCAAAGCCCACCCTTACCGCAGCCCAAGCCTTTACCAGCACACGCCAAAGTCAATAGTATATTCACACCAATAGACGACAGCAGATCAATGCTAGCACAGCACTGGGGTGGGCCTAGCAATGCAGAACCTCGTTCAGATCCGGCAGTCAAATTAGAAGGCGGTGGCCCTCGATCACAGTCGATAGATGTCGCTCAGATGCAACGAGAGAATCACGCCAAGGCTAATGGACTTTCGCCGAGACCGCCGCCATCTGTCCCGCCTCCGACCACACATTCCGCAACGCAATCACCCCAGCCACCTCATCGCACTGCCAGCACACCTACTATAGTAGGACCAGGTCGCAGTGGGTCTGTACAGACCGAGGCTAAGAGACCGCGGTTGAAAGTGCAGATCCCCAGCGAGCAGTCGGGAGATGAAGGTGGAACAGCAGAATCTGCGCAGGATCTCAACACCAGTAGTGAAGCGCAGACCGCCAATACGACAGCAGGTCAACCGCAAGTGCCAGCTCACGGGGTCGTGCTACCTCCGCCATCACCCAGTGCAGGTGCACTACTATCGGCCGGCGCACAAGGTCCACCTAACCCGTTTGCCAGGCCTGCGCCACCGATGAGTACCAATCCACATGCTGCGAATCGTGAAGCGAATCATATCGAGACGCCCTTGTCGGCACTACCGAGCAGATTCATGAACAACGAATTACTGCCCTCGCCATCTGCGTTCTACCCTTCGGACTGGAACAATAACATGCTGCCTTCGCCGTTCACCTTCCAGACTCCCGTTGCAGGGAATGGACCCAGCTGGCGGACCGAGGATGAGCGCAAACGAGGCAGCGAAGATCAAGGCGAAGACGGAAACGATCCGAAGCGGGTGAAAACTTAGCAACTTTCTCGAGCAGTCTCGATCAACGACTAAAGTACATGAATGGAGGCACATCTCCTATAGAGCAACAGCGAGTGCGGATCATGAAGGTGCTAATGACGAAACGATCCTGCATCGGATGAAAAAGGCGCAAGAAGAGATACATTTTTGCATGGAGCAAGCAAGCAGGAACGAAACCCCTTTTCCTTTTCGGAGACCTTTTACGTTGTGTTATATCATTATTAGCTTACACGGGGTTGTATGATTGCATTCTGCAATATGAGCGTGCTTGAGGGAAACAGATTGATTGGCACTCAACGATAATGATTCGTGCTTTTGGGAGGTTGTCGCTCCTTTTTCTTCGATTAGAGCTTGAGGGGAAGGTTATTGTCGGCGACAATATGGTATGGGATGGGCAGATGGAAACAAAAGGACGGAGGAGGCTGAATCAGAGCAGTAAGGACTAGCATAATGACAATGTGAAAAAAGACATATTTACCCTGATCTCTTGCGGCATTCTCGAGTCTTGCTAACGGATAAGTCCAGGGTAGACGGGTTTTGCTCTCGGCTGAATAGGGAAAGCATCGGCACAAGGTCTTTCACATGTCAACCACAGACGTTACTGGAGTGAATGAGAAGCAGGTAGAAGTTTGCCAAGGCCCTTTGAATTGTTTGCTTCGCAAGAAATAAAAGTTGCTTCATGGGCGAGCATTTGCGACTTTTCTTCCATCATTGAACAACAATACAACGAGCAACACTTCCCTTGCGCCTATACACGCCTTCCGTTCACAACAATACACACAACGACAATACAACTCGCCGCACCTACCGCTCCTGACCATTTACTCGTTCGAGTCACTCTCCTTCGACAATACAAGTAAATCAGCTCTACACTCCTTCGAGTCCTCCTCTCCCACCATCATGAACACCGACGCCACCAACACCGCGAATCCCTGGCTCCAAATCGCACACCTCGGCAACGAGAACGCCGCGCTCCACGAGCAACACATGGAGACTGCCGCAGAGATAGACGGTATTCTGGCGCAACAAGCCGAGAGGAGAGAGGAGCTCTCGAGTCTGAAGAAGAGGATGGAGGAAGTGAAGGAGGAGTTGAGAGGCTTGGACAGTAGGTTGGTGGCGAGAAAACTCTCGGCCGGGCAGATTGGGGAGGAGATGAGGGTGAACTCGGAGAGATTGGCGGAGTTGCAGAGGAGGGTGGAGGGGGGTAAAGGGGCGAGGGAGGGCGGTGATGGGGCGAGTCAGGTTGAGGATGGGCGTGGTGAGGGAGGAGATGCTGGAGAGGGTGGCATGACTCCGGTCGAAGGTCGTGGTGCTCCTGCTGAGGTTGTGCCTACAGAGCAGCAGGGTGGGGAGTTGGTCGAAGAAGAAGAGGATACCTTTGAGGATATCCTGGGTGCTGGAAACATCTTTAACCGGCAATCCTCTCTCCTGGACAACTCTCGCACGACTTCATCTCGGGAATCAGCCCTGTCAGACAGCGCCACTCTACCAAGCAACTCCTCCCGCCGGCCATCACAACCACGGCCAGAGATACGGTCGGCGATTCTACCGAAAGCTCGCCAACCCTTCCCGAACGGTAAGCCCCGTCCACCAAAGAGAGCAGCGTATCTCTCATCGTTCTCACCATACGATGCCACTGCCCTGGAAGCCGGGCACTATGGCCCCAGACATCTTCGCCCAGAGACGGCTCCAGCTCCTCCTCGTGCTCCTACGACTGCACGCCGCTCCAACACCACGCACAGTGATCCCTCGCCCGTCACACCTGCCTCAACGTCTCAGAGAACGAGACAGGGCAGCAACATTTTCACGGGCGGAGCAGCGGATACCGCTCTCTTGGCAAGCATGCAAGCACGAATCGAAACGACTTCCGCTCGATCTCAGCGGCTTCAAGATCCAGGACGCGATCGCATGCCATTCAGCCTGGATGAGCGCGACCTATTCAGACCGCAGGCAGATGGAGAGGGTGGTGATGGAGGTAAGAAGAAGTCAAAGAGGAGAAAGTTGGAGTAGGTCGGCTACAGAAGATCTACTGTACTGCTATGAATTCCACAAAAGGACTTGCCAGTTATCGATTTGAGCTACCACGCTACTGACTTCTTCTTTCTTTAACTCTGAGAGACCTAGAGAAACTAGTACTGATTTACCATTCAGAACAGAGAGTCCGTATGTATCGCAGGATACGGAAGCGTGACAGATGTCCTATGCCAAACATTGGAAAGGAATCAAGAGTACACCGCGCAGCAGGAACTCGTTGCTCTGCAAGCTCAGGAACGAAAACATCCGCAATCTCCGTACTTTCCAAGGTCTCCAAGGCCTCCAAGGTCAACGAGTTTTGGCTAGCCACAAGCCTTCGCTTCCCAATACTGAAGGTGATGTAGCTAGATTTCAGGACTGCTGCGCGCGTGGCCTGATGTTCAGTTTCCCGCACTAATGGTTGTCGCTATTGCGAGCAGAAGTTTCTTGGCCCGCGGTCAATGTGCCCGAACTCTCAAATGCGTGAATTCCGGGTGACTTTGCGCCTCGAAGACTATGTAGGTCGCGTGAGCTCATTAGAGTTGGATGTCGTGTGACTAACGAGGCTCGCCCAGGCTGCGGGAAAGGTGTCGCGTGGCACGAGTGATGTTAAGCCGCTTGTAGAAAGTTATTTTGCCACTAAATCCATGGCAGCGCTTCTTGGCTGTTGGCTATACCATCGGCGGGCTTCTTAAACGTATTGTTTTGTTCCAAGTCGGCTTGTATAGTGCTGTATCGACCTTCATGGCGCGACTAGAGTGTCATCCAAGAAGTGGGATTGAGAGGGGAGGGGACGACCAGGTAGAGAAAGTAGGAATGGTACGATCACTTTGTGTATATAAATGGCAACGAAGCCGCGATGAAAACCGTACAACAATTTTGAGAGAATCAAAGCCTTACAGAACACGCAACACCTCCTCTCTGTTCGATTCCAGCATCAGTACCAATACCATGCAGCTCGTTCACTCGACTCTCTTTCTCCTGGCCATCCTCTCTGGGTCATTTGTTAAACCCTCCCAATCATGCCGGACCAAGGTACTAGCAAGCGATCGTCTTAGGTTCTGAGACTGCAGCATTAGTAAGCTTGACGGTATGATTGAACTATTTTGGACGTAGGAACCTCGCTGCTCGGTTCCAATACTCCATCACTGTCCCCAAGGTTGACACGAAATTGAGGCTGTAAAGTTGTTTCGAGATACACAAATCCAACACTTGTCGATACGCGTAGCATCACAGCCATAACATGAGCTTACTTCTTGGCACATGGTGTAGCATTTGCAATGTGTAGATTAGGCGTTGTTCTGACGGTATTTCGCTCCAATGCAACACCTCTGTTGCACACGCGAACTTGGCATCACGTCCAATGCAAGGCTTCCTGCTCATTGTACTCAGATTCAACTTCCCGCACAGTCTGTTCTACAGGTTTATAAGTCGTAGAAATCGAAGCTAAATCTCTTACTCCAATCTTTCCTTGCATATCATCATACCGTGAATCAACAACAAGTTGTGCTTCTGCCACATCTTTCGGGCAGGGATCTTTGCCGGGCAGATTTGGCTCTGTCATGTTCACATCTATACTGGCGTTTTTCGCAATCCGGATGATTGATGAGAAATTTGCGGTGAAACTTGCTCCGGTATGGAACATTGAGACTAAGCCGAAAATGACGTTGAGGATTGTGATGCCGATTGCTAGGCCGTAGGTGAGCCAGAGTTTGGAGGGGTCGTAGGCGTAGATGTTCCCGTAGGTTTTGAAGGTTACGTCGACTGGGGGTGGGGCGAGTGGGCTAGAGGTGTTGTATCTGGAGAGGAGTTAGCAGCGGACTATTGTAAAGGTTTTCCATCACGTCTTACCTCAGCGTTTCAGATGAGGCCAACGACATTGTGGTATTGAAGAAGAGCTCTTCGAGCGCATTTAGTAGGGGCATTGTCGGGGCTATAGAAGTCCGTGGCCGAGTCAGGCTTAATCCTTGATCATATGCAAGCTCGGAAGATATATTCGGATAGGAAGTGTCCAAGGTGAAACTTTGACTCGTTAATATCTGTGCCAGCTCGATTGTATCAGAGAGTACTGTTGAGAAGACCTGAGTGTTTACAATCCACGGGTTGGGTGATGGTACCGTGTCCCCTGGCAATCTACCTCCTGGCATAGCACCATCGAACATTTGTCTCCCGGTGATAGATGACGCAAATGCCTCGAGGATTGCAGTGAATGACAAATCCCTGAAGGTCTTCCTGCTGAGTTCTGTTGTCAATTCACTAGGATCACTAAATCTTGTGTCACAGCTGTAGCCTTCGACCTTTAATCCGGTGTCTGATGAGTTCAGATAAAACTGATCCATAGATATGCAAGGGAACTCTTTACTCTGAGTCTCTGCGTCTGATACCACTTGCACGCTCTGGGTCTGTGCGACTCCCTCGTACGCGAAGCGCAAGGAGTAATCCAATGACTTGACTTTGCAATACAGCAGCGTTGCGTCTTGAAACATTTCGTCAATGAGGGGGTTGTTGGTCCATACGTTCTGCTGCAGGAGATAGTAGTCGTAGACATCCTTTGCACGAGGGAAGATCGTTACTCCAAGGACGTAGTCATCAATGCTTCCGAACATTGGCGCGGATGTCAATTCAGTCCTGTTTGTCAATGAACCCACTGAGCTCTCATTCACGCGGAAAGAGAATGGCAATTCCGTGCCGAGCCATGCCAGATAGGAGAAGACCGGGGTAGCAGGGCGCCTCGTGCGGCAGGAATCACTATCTTCTCCTGGATCTCCACAATAAGACTCCCTAAGTTCGAATCTAGACACATTCATGGCTTCTCTGATATTTAACTTCAGATCCTCACGGTAGGTTGAATTCATGTTCTCACAGCTCAAGCCGGGTGCTATCAGGTTCGTGGTCCATGAGGTGTTGAGGCCGGGTGGAGGTATCGAGAACATGCTGCCAGTGAGTGACACTGCGCTTGCAATGCGTGAGACCTCTTGATCAGGACCTGCATATTGCAATTGAGATCGGGAAGAAGTTTCATCTGAATCAATGACAACTTGGGTGAGCTTATTGAATGCGAGACTTTCAAAGGCGGGTAGCGATACATGGCACGGTTCCACACGCCATGGACGAATCTCGCCGAATGTCACAGTGAGCGCTGCGGGCGCTACGATAGCACATATCGGTAGCAGCCTGTTTGACTCCAATGTCAGCCCGGATCCAGCCTTCTGAGGCACGTACTTACCAGACAGTCACGGCAACAAGAGGAAGCAAGGGATGCCTCCAGTAGCTCGGTAAGTAGGCCAGCGAGAAAAGATTGCTGGTGCCTGAGAACCAGTTATCGAGCATCGAGATTTTGAAAGTGCCTTTATGTATGAGTCCAAAAATCAATTGGAAGTATGCTGTGAAAGTCGCCAAGACCAGAAACGACTTGACAAAGAACGCGAAAGCTGTCCCAGCCGAGGTGTTGATCTGCTGCGATGTGGTTGCTAGACCTGCGATTCTCATGCTCTTCGTATCCACTTCTGTGTGTTCTAGCGCTTCGTAAAAGGAGTGATGTCCGACCGCGAGAGCGACGGCCGCGATAAGAGAAAGAAGCATGACAGTCGGTGTTTGCCAGTGAATGCCGGCATGTCTTCGTTGTGTAGCCATCGGCCGTGCGAAGCTGTTGGATGAAGCCACCTCGACGAAGCGGAATTGAAGGCAGATTGTGACAGTGACAGAGTCGAAGGCAAGTGATACCGACAGCTTCAAGGGCGAAGCTGGTTATCATGGTTGCTGCGGATTGTCGTCCCCGCACAAGGCTGCGCACAAGGCTGAGAACCCAAATCAGCAAGCCAGACGGTCGGCCAAGAGAGGTCTCAACTGCTACTCGCTGTCGCTGTGAACTTGATCTTGCTTGGACATGAAAATTGATGCAGGGTCACGGGCTGAGGCTTTGTACGACTCGTAGGACTGGCTGGAGTAGAAAATTCCCGACTTGATAGGCTCCTTCCATCGGTCCCCATGCTGCTGGTGCGGCGATGATCCTGGCCTTTCACGGACGTTTCTAATGTGTGGCTGAGTCTCAGTACTAGAGTACGATACGTGGACACGGCGCAGTTGAACCTATCGTTAGAAGTTAGAGGGTAAGTCTTTCATGCTTCTATCGTCGTCCGTGCGCCAGCATGTGCGACTCGAGCAATCTTGGTCTTCATCTTTTCTGTCCAAGTCGTCCAACCCTTGTTGAGCATCAGCATTCTGCCGGGAGATGTCCAGCTCGGTGCATGAGCTCCAGGCTTTGCTTTCGAGAGGTTTCTTCTGTTTCTTGCGAGATGAAGTCTTCCAAACCTCGTCAGCCTTGAAGTCCGTCTCGCTGCATGAAGATAGTCTAGCAATCTACAGAACTCTCGTGCGTTTCTCCATCGAAGTAAGCTTGGACAGAAGTAGATGGTGTGAGGTGGTTGGTGTTCGCGGTCTGGCTGGTCAGCGCCCGGCATAGCCGTCTCGTGAGTGCCTGAGGCAGAGTGACACTGTAGTCTTGGCGTTCCCACTTCCTCACTTGCTCCGTGACTAAACAAGGGTAATCGTAATCATCTATTCCGCATCCCACAGATAATTCTAGCTACAGGTCACACTCGGATCGGAGACTATAGCGTCGGGAAGCTTGACGTTGTAATTGACATACTTCGGAAATAGGAAACTGGCTGCTCGTTCTCAGATTATGCAGCGAATAACTGCAACAATACACATAATCTTCCCAGAAGTACAAACGGCGACACGGTCCCGCATGAACGCTACAGCCTAAACCTTGCCGTCCTGGTTCGCACGCTTGTGTAGGTCTTCGAGTGGTGCCTCAACGAGGTAATCCATCTTGTCACTGAAGCTTGGTAGCAGCAAGCACAGGACGCAGCCAACAACACCAAACGGAGCGGCAATTATGAAGACCACGCGAACTCCATCAGCGAAAGCCTGCTGATACGCAGCTCCTGCTGCTGCGATGACAGCTGGTGTAACTCCAGGAATCTGCGCCACTGCTTCTCGTGCCCCGCTTGCGAAAGCCCCAATGAAGGCACCGATGGATTGCGGCGGCAGACCGGCTGGCACCACAGCCTTGGCAATATGTGACGGGATATAAGCGCCTAAGCGCTGGTTCAAGGCAGTACTATACGCGGCCACAAACATTGATCCGGCGAGAGTCCGAGAAGCGACCACTAATGCAGTTGCTGTGGCGATCAAATGATGCTGTACGGAAAGCTGGGTTCCGGTGAGGACCAGTACCAGAGGTCCAGCAAGACCGATACCGCACAGGGTCAGACTCCCAATGGCGACTCCGGACTGTCCTGGCTGCACAGTCGCGAGCCCAACAATCCCTCCAGTGTAAAGCGCAAAGCCCACGAACATGCAATACTTGATGTCTTTGAAGTGAGAACTTGCCCAGCCGTAAATGGCCGTGAACGCACTGCTGGCAGCGAAGAGTGGTAGCAGGCGGACTGCACCGCCTAGAGGATCTTGCGTGAAGAGGGCGTTGGTCCTGATCGGCCGCTTGTCAGTATGCGGAACGCTATCATTCGATCTTGCTCACTTACATGACAGGATAGAAGGTGACAAGAGCGAAGAAGGTAACTCCTTCGATGAAGAACAGGAAGCAGAATATAGCAAATGCCCAGCCATGTCTTCCGCCGCCTCGGAACAGTTCGTGTGGGAGAATTCCTGTTTTTGTGCCGAACGCCTCGTACAGACCAAAAATGATGAATGCTGCTATGCCAGACACGAGTGGGCCAAGCACCTTTGCACTGGACCACGCGAAGACAGACACCAGGTTGAATCCAGCCACGAAGAGAGCTATTGCTGCAGTGAGGAGAGCACTTCCAACCCAGTCGATCCGGCCGAGCTTGTTCATCAAAGTGGATTGATCGAATGTCCGCTTAGGCGGCAGATAGCCAAACAGGATTCCAACTACAGAAAAGCCCCAGAGAGCCATTTGCACCCACTATCCAGGGCTTAGCGAAGGACCAATCCGCGCTCATGTGCGTCAACTCACATAAAATTTTCTCCATCCGTTTGTGGAACTCTGTTGGGTCAAAGCTCCGACTGGAACTGGGTCAGCTAGGATAAGACGTGCACGATACAATGATTTACTCACTGACGAGTGGACCAGTGATGGCACCAAGGCCGGCAGCGACATTAATGAGAGCTTGACACAGTGGTCTCCATCGGCGCGGAACAATCTCCGACGGCACGGCATAGCTCAATGGAGCGGCGGCCAAACCAAATCCGATCATGAGAGAGGCCCCAATCAGACGAAAGATGGATCCAGAGTTTGGCGCAATAGCTGCTCCCACAAACGAGATTGTAGTCAAGACCACCATGACCGCCTTTCGAGCCTGGAACACGTCGGAAATAGATGCTAGCATCGGACTGAGCGCGGCTTGGACGAGGGTCACAACATTTGGGATCCAGTATCTCCAGATCGCATCTTCACCGAAACTGGCTCCTATGTTCACAAGCTATCGATACCTCAGCTGTTGCACCAATCCATGCTACAGGATAATGTTCATGTTCAAATCTACCTACCACTGTGGGCGGGCCGACCAGGGCAAGCAACGAGACGTACTGCAGAACGCACATTGCAGCCAGTGCCAGCCAGGTCTTGAGATGTAGTTCCGGCTCCTCATCTTCAGTGTAGAGCTGAGGAGCTGATTCATCTTGGCCATGCTCTCTGTGCTCCTCGTCGAAATCAGGTTTCTCCAGACTGTTGCGCGTGGCAGACATCTTGAAAGTAGTACTCGACAGTGTGCAGGGAATACAAGGCGATCGTTCGCGTACATGATCGTTATATGCTGCACATCTCACAATTGCTGCGACCGCATTCTTCGGACAACTCCACAGTCTGTTCAACGCCTCCAGCGGAGACGCAAGCCTCTCGAGCGCACGCGCTGGTGTGTGGACCTATAGCCATAGAGCACATGAGCCAGAAGCGGCTAGTAGACGCCACCCCCATCCGTGCGTTGCTGTGCACGATCGGTTCGCTATGCCGATGCAGCTACCGAGGACGTATCTAGTTGCGGGAGGCTGCCGGCGAACTGAACATCATCCGACAGCTCGGCCGTAGCTTCGGACAACAGATCAAATACTGCTGAACCCTTCCCGCTCGCTTACTGCTCAGGAGATTCCGAAGCATGAGATGGTATTGCAGGCGACGGTGATGATGCGCTGAATCTTTTTGTGCAATCTGGACCATGGTATGACTCGTTGTAAAGTTCCGTCTTCCGTGCTGAGGGAGTATAATGCATCGGTGATAAGAAAGAGATGGAATACTCAAGCCCAGAGTTCTGCTTGCACCTATCCACATCCTGCCATCGCGCACTCAGGCATGCTCGCAAACGTCCAAGAAACTCAAGGCTGCCCGTAAGGCTTGCATGCCGGTCCTCCTACTCCGATTATGGGAATGTAGCACTTGTGGCCTTCTCCATATGTGCCAGTGTAGAAGGTATGGCCACAAGTTGTCTATAGACGATTTTTGAGCACGCCAGAAGGAAGATAGGCATCTAACAAATGCGAGACACGTACGAAATGTGCTATGCTGTTACAATCTGCTTCAGGTCAGTCAAGCCTCGAAATTCCAAGAGACCTATTAGCCCCTTTTTACTCTAACAGTACTACTTAGAAGGTTAGCAGGTGATGAGTGACCGTCCCGAGTCTTTGAATAGCAGACATCCATAGGCTTTGGCGCTGGCATTCCGTGTGTGATTTCGTTGTGAGGATTGCGCCTCTGATGAAGGGCCCTTAGTGGATAAGCCACGTAAATCACCCGCAGATCTCAGAAGCAAAGTGGACAGAGTTACTCGACATGCAATGTGCTCGAAAAGAGAGAATTTCTCTGTTCGATTGAATTGCTGCGCGCAATGGTATATTACATCCTCGTCACCCCAGTTCGCGAAGGCTCTTGCCCGGAAGACCTGCTCGCTGGGAAGCGGGTTTCGTTTGTGCGTCGTTAGATCAATCCATGTCTCTCTAGGACAAGGTGTGTCTTGCGATAAAATACGATATCATAAAGGACATCTTCATTCCTAGGACCAGCCATGCTTCCTTCTCATGTGTCTGTGCCAGATATCTCTTCTCTTGAAGCCTTTCACAGCAAACTCACAGCCATCCACAGGACAGAAGAGCTGCCTCGCTCTTGCATGGACTGTGCGTTGGTGACGCTTCAGAGTTCGAGCCGCCGGGAAGCTCTTGTAGCAATGAGCGGCAAGGCAGTGATGATTTCGGCCGTGCTCAGTTGCTTGATGTAATCTAGTCAATGTCAACCAACGTACTCGTATGATCGATACCCAGTAAAGAGTGGGCGATACCTCAACACTTCGGCACCTTGATGTGCCGTTGGACATCCTGGTATATCGCAAAGCAATAGAACTGATGATGTTGGCATCGTCACATCTTGAGATTCAACGCGGGCACCTTCCGTGGAATTCAAAAGAAGGCTGTCAGCACAAAGTGCCAGGTTCTGACCATCGACGGTATCGTCTTGTGGCATAAGATTCGTCATATCACTGCCCACTGAGTCCGAAGTCTGCGGATCATGTTGGAGTACGACCAACAAGTTTTCTAGATCCACGGCGAAACAGTCATCCAAGGAGTTGGCATTTGAGTGGTCTGTGCTCGGCAGCAGGGAGAACAACCAGTCGTCACGTTCGGTCCAGCTTGATATCTGGTCCGTGGTGGCTATATCGAAAAAGATACTCGATGCTTCAGGTTGCCCGAGATCGACATTGCCCAGCTGCCAGGACATTGAAGCCTATGGTCGTGTCAGCATTGACACCGTGAACGTGATGAAGGACAAATCCATTACCTGTTGGCTTTGGAGATCATTCAAACCCACATCGTTGACACAGTGGTTTAGTGATTCGAGTGTTGTATTTTCCAGGTTGGACAAATCATCGAGGGGATGAAGGTAGTGTGGCTGAGATTTGATGTGAGCAACTTTGCGTGGCAAGCGTTGTGGGTTCTTTCGAGACTTACTAGAGGCACTCCATGATCAACTGCCAAGAAGTCATGGCGTGAAGTGATGTCTGGCACAGGTACATCAAGAGAAGGTAGCAATGGTACATAGGTGAAATTCGTAACTTTTTCACAGGCCGTGCTACCGGCCTGCGTGGTGGTAACATAAAAGAAACACTCGCAAAGAGACAAGCAATCAGGAAGGCCGCAAGCACTTAACCCCGGGCGGAGAAGTGTAGGCGGCGCATCGTCAGATCGCGCATGGTGTGCCGAGATTTGGTGACCTCGGGGGCGGAAGGCCGCCCCCGGGAAGGAGACGTTCGATGTTTGGAGGGTGACAAGAAGGTATGTACAGACAGTGAAGGTGGTGCGGGCTGGCCTTCGATATAAATCACGTCTGCGGCAGCACCGCCGGCGGCACATTCGTTGGAAATATTGCGGGGCAGATGAAGTTGATTGGCGACCACCAGCGCCACCAGCGCGGATTGTGGCTGCGTCTCTTGGCTTCCATGGAGCTTAAACAGTAAGGCTGTAGAGGCCGCCCAGCTAGTATGAGAGCAGTGTACAGTATTGCGAATGCTTGAAAATCGATTTCGTCTGTAGAAAAATAATCAACTCATTAAAACTCTTCTATTGCCGTATAAACACTTCGCAGTATCATATTCGACTTGCTCCTGCGTAAACTTCCGGTCTTGCATGTTGGAACTATAGAAAGAGGCAGCATAGATTCTTGTCCTGACAATATCTTCGTATATGCACTTCCGGAGCGCGGTGTAACAAGCAAGAATAAGAGAGGTCCCCTTCGCGAAAGGTTGATTTATGGATCGTTGCAGAGCAGAGCATCGCCGGCCTACCGATCACTTCAAGTCAGTACAAGTGCCTCCTTCTACCGACAAGAATCGTAAAGAGTCACGCTCACCAATGGCAAAGTGCAACACTTAGCCGCACTCCCAGTCTTTGCGCAAGACTCCTCAAAAGCGGAGACAGAGGATGTGTCCTCGGCTGTGTTGACATATTATATTAGTATCGAAGGGACAATTACTTTGAGTGGTCTGAGAATTCCTTACCAGATTCGCAAGTCAGATCCAAGACTCCATCGACATCGACCTGGCAGCAAAGAGGAGAGTCAAGAGCTGGGCAGACATCGGAAGGAGCGCGCTCGGCGAGCTTGGCGGGGATTGTGCCTGCGGCGGCCAGAGAAGCAAGAGCGAGGATGATGAATTGCATGTTGGAGGTATTCTTGCTATTGATATGTTGGCTCGTTGCTTGTTGGCTCGGTTGTCGTGATGAAAGTGATGATGGGAATGATGTCCAGAATGGCGTGCTGGTGATGGATTTATATATCTCCCCGTCGTCTGCTCTGCCTTCGTCGTCCTGCTCACTTGCCTCCACCTCGTCACCATACTCGCGGTTCAATCTATTGCTTTTTCACCCTCATGTCACATCTATCAGCTTATCTCTCGCCGCTGCGCTTGATATGTGATGGACACCGACGATCTTCTCTCCTTCTTCGGAGATTGAGGCACTATTTCCTCGCCGACAATATACGTGGGATGCCAACAGACAGCGCTAGTCAAGGAGAAGGGCTCATTAATTGATCTAGTGCGTCAGTACACCCTGATCCGAGTACCAGGTCGACGTAGATCTGAGATCCATCGAGAATATTTCGTCTCTTCTCGTCGTATGGCCAGTACAGTGGTCGTGTCCGGCTGTGAGGTTCGGACTCGTTCCCTGCAAATCCGAGGCGTGAAAGCTAATATTGAGCGGGTATAAAGTCTAGATAGACCGTTGCTGGAAGTGATCGTCCGGCCGCCGGAAGATCGGCGGGTGCGAGACGTTAGGGTCAGCAGAAAACAGATGGGCGTGCGTGTCGTCCAAATCGTTGCAGCAGTATCTTGTGCTGACGAATGCAATCCCACCATGTTCTTTCCGAGGCATCGTTGTAGATGAATCGCTTGTGCGGCCGATGTTGAAATATTCGAGCTGCTACAACCTAGTCACCAAAGACTTTGCAGCTTATCTCCCAAACAAGCATATCAGCGCGAATCTTGTCATGCGCCATGCATTCACAAAGTGGGATCGCATTTCTTGTCTTTGTGCAAGCCTCGTATAGTCCGAGTACCAAGATGCTGGTGGGCAGAAGGACGTTTGTTGCCAAGTGCATCAGAAAGATAAGTATCCGTTGATCGACAGCGACCGTAGATGTCGCACTTGCCCCAAGATGAAGTCGACCTCCACGAAGTGCGGCTATGATGCGGCGAAACTCTAGCCTGAAGTCTGATTCTTCCCTTTTCAGGATGTTTGGGGACACGATAGCAGACAACGAAGCATCGGGTCAATCGGATTTGCCGGGAATGCCCGCCGTCCCCATGCGTTGGTTATTGGGACTCCGGACCTGCAGGATCGCCGCATCTCGCATCGCTGGCCGATAGGTTGGTGGCAGTATCTTCTCAAGTGCCGGAGCCTCATCCGCGATATAACATGGCAGCCCTGTCGTCATCTTCACATGTGGACAGGATGCAATTGGAATGCGACTTGGCGTCTCTTTGTGGTGAGATTTAGGAAGTAGGAGATAAGGAAAGGTACTCATCAAACGGCGAAGTGTCGCACGCTTTTTTTCAGCGCACGCAATCAGAGCACGTGACCGAAATGTCTGGGGCCAACTCATTTAGACAACCACTTGCCCCTGCAACTAGCTTGCCTCGAAGCTCGAATCGCGGGATCATGTCTCGCCCGCTGGCGCTCAAATGTCCTTCAAGATTACTTGCCTCGATAGCCGCGATGCAGTACTTCCTAGCCGCAGGACTCCTGCAGCTGGCTGTTGCAATGTCCATCTGGACACCGAATCCAGGACTCGCCATCGCAATCACGGGAAAAGTCCTCATAGTCCACAATAAAGGTCACCTGGCACTTGTGACACTGACGCCGCCACTCTCTTACCTGGGTTGGCACAAGCCCAAGTATTTCGTTCCGTTGCCTGGCCGCTTGCGCGACCTCGATGGCAAAAGTGACGTTCTCGGCCATCAACGCGGCAAATGGTGAGTTCTGTCCCTTTTCGCCAGTAAAAACGTCTTCTTTGACAGCATATCTCAGAATTGCTTTCTTGATTGCCTTTGTCGGTTCGACTGCTTCGAACGTCAGGCGAATAGCGGCCACGAGGTCGTCGTCGGGTTCTTTCAGAGCGCCGATGGCCTTGACGAAGTTCTCGGTAGCCATCTCTTGTAGCTTTTGCAGTCCGTACTTGTCGGCGAGAATGCAAACGTGGGTATGTGCGCTCAATGTCGCATTGGAACATCCTTCCATGAGCTCGTAGTTGAACTTGTATAGGTACTGGACCAGTGCATCAACAGCGACTACTGCATCAGCGGAAAGATCGAGTCTGCTTTGGTGGGCTTCCTAACGTCGAGAAATCATTAGCATCGCCGCAGAAGTCAACCCTGACGTGGCACGAACCATCCACTCTCCGCGAATAGCTGATCGCAGCGCTCCTCCGTGGAGGGCAAGTATAAGCCTGTGCAGGCGCCACTGGTTCTCGCCGCAGGTGATGGTGAAGTCGCAAAGTTGCTCGTTGTCCTGCCGGGCAGCCGCGAGTCCTCTGGTGAACTCCTGCGACGGCCACACCATCGTGAATGGGCGTGCCCGTAGTGATCGCGGTTGAAGATATCGTACGGGTCTTGTGCGGTGGAAGTCGGCTTGATGAGCTGTGCGGTAGCGGTCACTTTGCTTTCGCCGTTGCCATTGCGTCACTTCCTTGCAGCTCGCTTCACTTCCGGCACCACTTAATAACCCCAACTTGCAGAATCTGCGGCGCCTGCCTGAGGCGATCGTGTCAACATTTAAGCAGTTTCTTTGTCATTTCAGTGGTACAGTCCTCCCCAACTTCACTCGACTCACTAACTTTCTGCAGCTGAAAACCGATATCTGATGACCTCAATTTTTGCCAGCCAATACTCGAGCTCGACCGTGGTGGGAAAGACTAATACGCATAGTCGACCGATTCCCAATCCCAGACCCTGCGAGCCTCGCTTTCGCAGTAGCCATCAGGGCACACCATACTCTGCTCCTTATCTTTGTTGCGTTCCAGATAAGTGGTGTTGAGAATGAAAGTCCCGCCACAGACTTCGCACTCGAACCGTTCCTCCCCGTCTCTCGCAGCGATGACTCCCTGTAATTCATTTCGACGCATAGCTGCCTCCATGAAGTGGCGAGCGATAGTCGGATTGCCGAATACGACCTCAGTGAACCTAGAATCCTTATACTTTTCCTCTGCGAAGAAGTCTTTGGTGCCGACAGTGTGCTTAAAGATAGCTTCCTGGATGCCGTTGGTCGCATCTGCTGCGCTGTATGCAATTGCAAGAGCATCAGCCAAATCATCGTTCGGTTCCTCGAAAAACCTAATTTTGTATTCAAATTTGTCCTCTGCAAGCTCTGCAAGATTGTAGAGCCTGTACTTATCCGCAACGATAAGAACTTGTGTGTGCAAGCTCAGCTCGCGGTCAGACTCAGTTGTGGGAACTTCGTAGTCAAAGCGGTAGAGGTACTGAATCAGCGCGTCAATGGCTGAAGCTGGATCGGCTGAGAGATCAATCCTGCCCTGTTGCGCTTCCTAACAAGCAATCGCAATGTGTCAGCAACGCGTGCATTATGAAATCGCGGAGATGATCACCTTCCAATCACCCTGACATGCCGCAGCCAGAGGTCCCTTGTGTAGGCGTAGTATGAACTTGTGCACACGCCACTCACGATCGCCACAGGCAATAACGAAGTCGGTCAAGTCTGCGATATTCGCTTGTGCAGCACATAGCTCGGTTCTGAAAGTGTTTGGCATGCTCCGCAAAGGGCGCTCCGTCGTGGGAGAACCGATAAGCATCCTGTCGTGTTTGGAGTGATGATGATGAGATGTTGTCGCAGAGTTCGGAGCAGATGAAATGCACAGAAGCTAGTTCTGCTCGACCCAGTCAGTTCACTTCGCAAATCACTCCACCACTGCGCAGCAGCCTGATGTGAGCGAGCCAAACATCCTAACTCACTCACCTCACTCCCTCTCAAAGCAAGAGCGCTCAATTAGCACTCCGGCCAAAATTCCCCTTCAACCCAAACAACCTGCCTCCAAGCAGCCTCACACTCCCTCCAAACCCAGCCTCCCTCCTCAACCCCCCACTCATTAACCAAATCCCCCAACCTCCTCACAAACCCCTCAAATTCCTCACTCGTCCAATTCGGAATCAAAACCCTCTGCATAACATCCCCTTCTCCCTCCTTCTTACCACCCTCTTTCTCCAAAACCCCCCTCGCAAACCTCCAACTCCTCAAATAACACTCCTCCGTAGCCCAAAGCACAACCAACCCCACAATAACCGGTTTCCCACCAGCCACACACCCCGCGAATAAATCTTTATAACATCTCGTCGCCCTCTGACATTCCACCTCCACATTCTCCTCGTCCCCACCTTTTCCACAAAGCACCTCATTCTTCCACCCCTCCCCCTCGGCAACATCTTCAAACAACCTCACCTCCCGTCTTATATTCTCCAAAGCATCAATCAACACATCCGTAATTCTCCATTCGAGACTTTCTTCCCGTTTAGCGTGAGCTGGAATTCGGATCGAAGAGAGTAAGGAGCCGATGAAGTTGATGTATGAGAGGGCGTAGAGGCGGTCTTGAGCGAGCCAGGTCTGGAGTTTTTGGGTGGGGAGGGAAGCTGTGGCTGCGAGGGAGAGGAAAGGATGAGTGGTAGCTTGGGTTAGAGATGATGGGTCGAGAGAGAGCAGGTGGGTGGTTAGGGATTTGCTTGAGGAGGGGGTAGCTGGCGGCATGGTTTTGGTGTGAGAGAGGATGGGAGGAGGAGGAGGAGGTGTTGAGAGTAGAAAGGTCTGCTTCGGGAAAGGAGGATAGACTGCTCGAGACTTTCTGTTGCAATCAGTAAGAGTCGAAGCTCAGTGTGTTTTTCACCACAACCATTGAAGCTGGAGATGACGTCTCGCTTCGCTCCACCTGGTGAAAGTCAGAAACCCCGCGTGGGGTAGATTGATACGAGCTCCAGCCTCGACCTCCGGCTGCGGGATTTTTCAGCAAAGAATGATCGAACAAGGCGCAATTCGCATTTTGAAAGCCTCTTATTGCATGTCAGCTATTTCGTGCACACTGTATGGCGTACTACCTGAGTCTCCCACGGCCGTCGCGCTTGTCAATATCGTCCTCCGCTTCCGGAGTGCTCGACTGTAACCTCTACTCTTCTATCACCTGCGTCAACTGGATGGCAGGGACACTAGAACTCCATGGCAGCAGATGCGCGTTGGGAACCTTCTCTTAAGCAGCTTGTCTTACACACTCGCACGACGGAGCACAAACTCCGCGTCACTTTTGGTGGCTTCCTTGGTCAAACTTGAAATTTTTGCTGAAAGTGTTCATTTAGCTCAGCCGTAGCCGGCGGCGCCATTCAGACCATTGATGTCGCTCCCGTTAGGAATGCCGAAAAATTCGAACCAGTCTCCTACATTGAGAGTCGTCGGCACAACCGGCCCGCCAGCACTACTCGAATTGCTCCACGCGTCATCTTGCTGAGAACTATTGCCCATATTCAGCTGAGACCACGCAGCTGGATCTTGCTGATAATGCAAGGACTGTCCTTCGCCCATCGACATTTGGCCTTGCATTTGTGGTGTTGACAGCGGATGCGAAAATTGCGGATTGGAGTGCGACTGTCCTCGTAGTGCCGGATCGACCATCTGCTGATTAGGACTGTTCGAGGTGACCGGGAAAAGACCATTCGTTTCAGGAGGGAAGAGCTGTCCCGGGTCGTAGTTCTGCCACAAGTCTTCAGAAATCTTCGGCGAGTTCCGCGTGTGGAGGAAGACATCAGGAGAACCCAATCGCGACCAAGGTAGTGCGTGGAAGGCGGGTGTGGTTGGTCTTGTGTTAGACCTTGAAGCTCCCATGAACGTATCAGTAGCTTGGCGCAAAGGCGGGCTTCCAGCAGACATCTGTGGCATCTGTGGTGTCTGCTGGGGGTTTTGGCTAGCACCAGGCAGTTCGCGAGAGGGGGTAATGGCTGGTGAGACAGGCCGTGATCGCTCGTATGACATTTGTGGTGCAGGCGGGCCATTGGCGAAGCCCATTTCCATCTCATCGAATTTGCGCTTTTGAGCCTCTGCGGCATCCGGCACGACAGGCGTACCCTTACTCGCCTTGCTGCTTGCTCCATTGTGTTTGCTCTTGGCGTGGCGGCGACCTGCAGCTTTCTGGAGCCTATCCTCGAGGTGTTTGTTGCCAAGGATCGATTCGAACAGGGTGTGGACCATCTTAGCGACCAGCCAGGTTTTTGAAACATCCTTGAGCGCGTTCATGCAGACCTGTAACCGCTGTTGTGTTGCCGATACAATTGATTGATTCGATGACCGCATCTGATACACATGCATGATCAGTGCAGAGAATAAACTGTAGACACTACGACTGTTGTTAGTCTTTACTGCGCGTCCGATGGTGATGGCCACATAACTTACATGAAGGCAGGCGCATAGCGAAGCTGTTCGTGATTTTGCAGTGCTTCGATGATGGATGTGATCATGGCGGCGGCTTGGTATGCAATAGTCCGCGAAGGGTACGCAGTCTCTTCCGGATAGCCATTTGAGGGGCGCGATTCTGGTGACCCAGCTGGTGGCATGTGAGCCCTGTGCAAAAGACACAGTGTCGTACTGTACGAAATTAGCCCGTGATCTCGTCGTCACACCGGATTTACTTACTAATAGTTTGAATGTAACAATGCAGACCAGAAATGGTGTCGTTGTGGCTCCCACCTCACCTCCTGGGGACAGTTCTGGAGCCAATCCGCGAGTGCCATGTCGCTATGTGTCAGGTCGAGTGCATTGTTTCGTCGTAATTTGGAAGCGACAGAATACTGCTGGGACAAAACTAGGCCCATGATCTCGCACAGCTTGACGTAGTTGAGAAAGAACTGGACGTGGATTGGATCGGGAGGATATTCGGCTGGTCGGTCGGGCTCGTCGTCGATAAAGTCGTCAGGTGAGACCATCTCAACGTCAGAGTCTTCAATGTTGATGCAGACCGGACGCCCGAGGGCCACAGCGACAGATCTGTCACGCGTGAACAAGGTCCACCAGATGCGCTTCCAGAGCCTCTTGTCGGTCTTGCTGAGTTGCGAGCCTTCGACGCTGTTTCATGTCAGTAGTCAGCTCCACAAACGGATGTTGAGATACAGACCTTCGGTGCATTCCGGAACCCTGTGCGACAATGACGGCTACTCTGCTCCAGTAGAAAACATTCTTTGTTACGTCTGCACCAATGTCAGACTGAGCAGGAACTGACCTATCCATTTTTGCCCTCTCCTTACCCTCTGGTCCTTCCCAATACCATCCCATGAGGATGAGGGCTTGGACGATTGTGACTCTATCATCTTCGTAGTTGGCGTCGTAAAGTGCCTTTGCACGCTTGTAGAACGTCATTGCCGCAGGGGTCGTAGATCCATTCGCGTCCATGAGCTGTGGGTTATTGCAGACTCGTGAGCCGGCGAGCAGAATTGATTGTAGAAGCAGAAGTGAAGGGGGATTCTTGGAATCACGATAACGTCGCATAAACTTGCTCCGATTGATGACCGGCACCACGGGAGCAATCCAGGTGAAATATGCGTCCACCAACTCATCGCAAAGCTGTCGTGGAGGCAGTAGGAACGCTCCTCGTTGGTGCAGGATGTCAATCTCGACGTTATCCAATTCGTTGATCCGCGCTCGCGTTCCTCTGACATTCTCCGGCAAAGGATAGTGAACCACGTCGGTCGTCCCGTGTCGATCCTGGACCAGCAATGACAGATTCGAAGACTCGCCGAGATATGCCACGCGACCAGCTTCCTTAATGGGGGCGCGAGCAAATTTGGGCTTCATGAACTGCGCATAGGTGCCATTGGTAGCCTGCTGACCAGCATAGTAGGACTCGGAGCCCTCCACCTTCGGCATCCCCGCTGGAGTGTTCATGCCGATCTGTTCGGGCTCCACGTCGCGGGACATGACCATTTCGCCTCTGGTGGGGAATGTGGTGCTCGTGGTGCTCTGGGGCGCGGCGGGTGAGCGGTCATCTTTGATCGATTCTGTGCGGTCGCGCTCGCTGTTTGTCCTGTGATCAGCCACTGCTGCCTGCACCTTCGGCGCATATGCATCGCACCTTTCGCTATCCTTTTTCGCCGCCGTCTTCTTCCGCTTAGGAGTGGGAATTTTGCATTCGATGGAGAAGGCCACGCAGTTGGTGCATGGCACACCGAGACTAGCGGCATCGCAACGGACCTGCAGACGTGAGTTTCCGGGCATGCGCGACGCCGACGATTGAATTTACCTTGCGCGCATGGCATGTCTGCAGAGTGTTAGCATAGCACATAACGCGTGTACACACTGCAATGCACTCACTTCACAAGCTCGCGATGCGCGTTGTCTGTGCATGCGCCGTTAGCCACGCTGCGCCCCAGCACCTCGTGTTGTCTCACACACATACCGTCGAAATGATGGATGTCCGGGGATCTGATCTTTAGGTGCGGCCGAGGATGTCGCAGCACCAGCACCACCGCCGGGCGACACGCCCGTCGAAGATGCTGGGTTCGGCGGATCGGGATTGGAGGTTGCGGCGGCGAGAGGGCGCGGTTCGGCCATGGTGAAGCTTGAATGGCGGGCGCGTTGTGATAGTGACGGGCGCTGGTTCACGTTCGCAGGACTGCGCTGGCCATCGCCCGCGGCTTCCGACAGGTGCGACTCGAGCGAGGCTTCGTCGTCGTCGTGGTGTGGTGCTGGTGTCGCGGGCTGCGAGCGCAGTGGGAGCGCGAGGTGTAGCTGTGCAGAGTGCATGTGAGCCGGCAAGGATCCAGGCCACTAGCGTTTGCGGGGATCTTGGGATTATTTACAAACATGTCCGCCACCAGCGCTCCGCGTGCCCCAGTGGCTGTCTATATGCTCTGCTCATATGCTGCCGCCCGTAGCTTGGCCGTCATGCTGCCCTACATCATGCTGTCTGCTCCGGAGCGCCCCGACTACAGCATCGCATCACTCGCTGATCTCAGAGGTGAAGTGCAGCTGCCAGAGATGCCTCGGCCATTTTCGACCCTGCTTCTCTGCTCTCCCACCTGCTTCCGCTTCCTCACTACACGCACCGCGTGGCCGCGATCACCATCAGGCAACCACCCAAGCCCTTCGCACATCTGCATCTCGGCGAAAATGTAACTATTCGCCGCACGCGTGCCTGTTGGATCTGGGCCCGCTACCACGCTAGCTAATGGAGCCGCCTCTCAGGCCAAGATGCATCCGGTTCCTGGCATTCGTGCTATATGCGCCTCTCGCACGCTCTGGAGAGCCTGGACGCCACCTCTCCACAGAAGCGCCGACATACTTGCCTGATCCAGTCAGGCAGGCGGCATCCAACGACCACATTCTGCAGGTCTGCATACGATCACCAACACGCGACTTCAACCATGCCGATTGCCAAGCTGGATCCAGATCCGAGTGATCGCTCATCAGGCCTGCGTTGTACCGTCCGGCCTTCAATCGTGAAACGAAGCTCTGCAGACCCCAGATGAGGCGTCAGACGGTGTGCGAGCCTCCTCCACAACCAAGCAAGCTTCCCGTTTATGCTTGAAGTACTGGATCGCGAATTGTCCCGCGTGCGACGCCATGGCAGGTTTTTGGCATCATGACAATTAGCTCTCATTGGGGCTCGCCGACTTCAGCCGCATTCGGTAACGAACCCGCCAATTGCATGACCCTCATTGGTCATCGCTCGAACGGCAGACAAACTTCACCTGGGTCTACCTCCACGTGGAGCTGAGGCACGACATTGAGATGATGAATAATGATCTCCTTCTTGAAAAAGTATACGATCGCCTGTGAAGACCTGCAACCACCGCCTGGAGCTGCCCAGGCATCCGCACTTGACCCGCCAGGTCAAGTCTACTAATTTAGTGCCTTGCCATTACCACAGCAGGGGATCCAGCCACGACTTGCAGCGATGTCTTCGCAGTCCAGATGTGATTATCGCACTACGGCTGCGTGCAGCCATGCGATTGCTGCATACAGCATGGTCGTAAGCTCGTGACGTCCGTGGAAGGAGATCTAGTGATTGCCGGTCACACTTGGAGTGAACAAGCTGACTTGTGCAAACCGACCGACTGTCGTCAATAATAGTCACAGCTCGCAGAATGTGAAGAAGACCATTTTGCAGCATCCCCAACAATTATAGCTGCATTGCTCCATCCCCAGCTCGCTCAGCGGGAGATCTTTTCCCCAGCGACCTCGGCACGATTTGCCTCGTCTAAGCCCCGCCATAGCATGTCGAGACGAACAGTTCGACAAGGCCGTCCCTGCTTGGCGAAACCCATATCATCAAATCTAACGTAGTGCTTCTTGATTGACTCAGCGGACACTCCGTGTCAGAATTGACCTTATAAACAAGTGGAGCGGACAATGCTGTGGAAGTCAGAACACCCGGATTTGGACAGTAAGCGAAACGCACACGCCCTGGCCAGTGACAAAGCTGATTTCCGGCCAAAGTACCTAGCAATGTGACGACTTGGGAATGGGCATTTGAATCGAAAGAATACTCGCCTACACAGTACGCAAAGCCGGAAAATGTTGGCTTCTACGAGAATGCCATCACGAAGGAACGCTTGAGCTACTCTCAAGTCAAAGATGTTGCAACGAAACTAAGCACTGCGTTGGTACGTGACTATGGACTTCGATCTGGAGAGACAGTGTCCATTTTGGCCACCAATACCGTATGGTACCCAGTCGCTTTGTGGGCCACGATCAGAGCCGGTGGACGCATAAATGGAGCATCTCCGGGATACAATGTGGACGAGATGACTTACGCATTGAAGACTGCCAAGACGAAAATATTGTTCACTCTGTCGAATTCGCTGGATGTTGCTGTCGCCGCTGCCAAGAATGCGGGCATCCCATCAACCCAAGTGTTTCTGCTCGAAGGAAATAGACCAGGCTTCAAGAATATCCAAGATCTCCTTCAGATCGGCTCAAGTTACGCTCCGGATCGCCCATATAGCATACCATCAGGGAAGACGAACAAAGAGATATGCGGCTACCTCAATTTCAGCTCTGGCACAACAGGACTTCCCAAAGCAGTGATGCTTTCACACCACAACCTCATCGCCCAATGCCATCAGCTTCGCCAGCTGCAAGTCGTCGAACCCGGAGAACGTCTACAAGCACTTGCCGTCACTCCGCTCTTCCATATCACAGGCCTCGTCCGATACATCCACTACCCAATCCTCATGAACGGCATATCAATCATGCTCCCCTCCTTCGACATGGACTCCATGCTCCGCACCATCATAACCTACCGCATCCGCGAACTGATCCTCGTCCCACCCATCGTCATCCGCATCGTCAAAGACCCCATCGTAGCAAAATACCTCCCAGACCTCCAACGAATCGTCAAACGCTGGTCCTCAGGCTCCGCTCCCACCCCACCAGAAATCATCACCCTCCTCCAAAAGAAGTTCCCCAATACCGGTTTCCGTCAAGGCTACGGCGCTACAGAATCCACAGCTTGTATCTCCTGCCATCCACCCTCTCATTACGATTATAAATACGCAACTACAGGCGGAAAACTCTGCGCGAATACAGTCGCTAAAGTTCTATCCCTCGAAGATCCTACTAAATCTCTCGGACCGAACGAAACTGGTGAAATCTGTGCTCGTGGCCCGCAAATTGCAATGGGATATTTAGATAACCCCATCGCTACAGCTGAAACTTTTGACAAAGAAGGTTTCTTCCACACAGGCGATGTAGGATATATCGACGACGAAGGTCTCATTCATATCTCCGACAGAATAAAAGAAATGATCAAAGTCCGAGGTCAACAAGTCGCTCCGGCGGAATTGGAAGATGTGTTGCAAGGGCATCCTGCGGTGGAGGATGTTGCGGTGCTAGGAATTGAGGATGAGTATTCGGGGGAGAAACCTAAGGCGTATGTTGTGGTTAGGCAGGGTGTGGTGGGGAGTGAGGGGTTGGGGAGGGAGTTGTTGGAGTATGTGAAAGAGAGGAAGAGTCGGTTTAAGTGGTTGAAGGAGGTGGAGTTTGTGAGGAGTGGGGAGGGGATTCCGAAGAGTCCGACGGGGAAGTTGTTGAGGAGGGTTTTGAAGGTGGGGGATAGGGATGGGAAGAGGGTGAGGGGGGTGGTTGTTAGGGAGGGGGGTGGGGAGGTGGGGAGGGCCAAGTTGTAGGGGTGAAGTGTGTATACAGACGAGTACCAGACGTGGACCTGGTCATGGTAGCAACTCCTTTCTCCCAATGCTGTGACATTTCTACCTTACAAGCTCTTCGTGGCATGTTGATGCCTCAGGTTGACCACATTCACGGAGAAGCCCGTGCACACCTTCCGCCACGCTGGAGAACAGTCCGATACCAGCTGCTGCACCCGCACCTGCGAGAACAATGTGAGTTGCCGACACGTATCACAGATCGGCTCGCTCTGTTTTCTTGCCAGAGCGCTCTGGTGATTCGATTGTCTTGTGTTCATATCATTCCTGGAGGGTGGTCAATGATTCGTCCCTGCCCCGCTGCAGCGGCGCCGAGGCGTCGAGCTGAATCCTCCGTCTCTTGCTCTCGCGCCTAGTAGGTCATGGAGTAACCAGACAGCAGCAGCATCATGCGCTTCCTCGAAGCTCTCGACGGCGAAAATGTACGCCTCACCAGAGACCTCTCCGAGAATGAGACCCCACGTCGATACGCTATTTTGTCGCATACGTGGGCCGAAGAAGACGCAGACGAGGTCACTTTTTACGATATGCAGCAAGGAATTGGTGTCGATAAACCTGGCTTCGAAAAGATCAAATTCTGTGCCAGTCGAGCACGACGCGATGGGCTCAAGTACTTTTGGATCGACACCTGTTGCATTGACAAAAGCAACCCGTTCGAGCTTCCGAAAGCCATCAACTCGATGTTTCGGTGGTATAAGCAAGCGGAGAAATGTTACGTTTATCTTACAGATGTTCCACGGGACTCCAAACAGCCATTTCTGGACTCTGGAAACTGGGAAGAAGATTTCCGCCGGAGCAGATGGTTTCAACGCGGCTGGACTCTGCAGGAGCTCATTGCGCCTCCTTCTGTTGAGTACTTTTCTAGAGACGGTTCCAAACTCGGGGACAAGGCTAGCCTAGAGGGGCCAATTCGTGATATTACAAACATACCTGTCGCGGCACTTCGTGGCAGTGCCCTTTCAACGTTCAGCAAGCAAGAGCGGTTCTCCTGGCAAGATGGTCGGCAATCGAAAGAAGAGGAAGACATCGTGTACTCCCTTCTTGGAATTTTCGACGTGTCTATGCCAGTCATCTATGGTGAAGGGAAGCAAAAAGCTCGAATGAGGTTGGAGCGCGAAATCGACAGTGCTCGCAAAGGCAGGTACTATTCGCGTGTGCCTGTTCATCGTGAGTTTGGGCCAAAATTTTAAGACTAACGCCGCTTAGGAACGGATCACGAGACGTTCTCGGTTGCCCTTGCACTTCCTGAAGTAGTCGAAAGTCCGCATTTCGTAGCACGAGAACGCGAACTACAAGACATACAAAGGGCTTTAAGAAGTGATGGCGCTCGCCGGAGTGTTACCCTGCATGGACTAGGCGGGGTTGGAAAGACGCAATTAGCAATTGCATATGCCACACGACATAGAGCGGATTACTCTGCAATTTTCTGGATCAATGCTAAAGACGAAGACAGCGTGAAGCTGAGTTTCGCTGGTGTCGCAAGGCAGATCGCCCGCGAGCATCCTTCCGCGATTGAGGTGTGCAATGCAGAAAGCAGCTCGAATCTTGACGAAGCTGTTGCTGCTGTGAAATCGTGGCTCAGCTTGGCAAGCAACAACCGCTGGTTGATCATCTATGACAACTACGATAATCCTAAAACACCAGAGAACGCGGCTCCCTCAGCGCTGGACTTGCATAATTTTGTTCCGGAATCACATCAGGGTTGCTTGCTAATCACAACTCGGTCCTCGGAGGTCAGTTTCGGTCAGCGCATGCGAATTCGAAAGCTAGAGTCGTTGGAAGACAGCTTGGCCATATTGTCTTATCACTCTGAGCGACGCTCACTGCTAAATGGTTAGTGAAGAAGTTTTTCTACTAAATCAGCACTAACCACAATAACAGATCCTGGCGCAGTAGAGCTTGCGAAGAAGCTAGATGGGCTGCCTTTGGCCCTGGCCACGGCAGGAGCTTACCTGCGTCAAACACCTATGCCCTTTGCACAATATTGTCATCTCTACGAGGCTTCCTGGGCGAAGCTACAGAAGACTAGCCCAAACCTTGATTCATACGAAGATCGGAAGTTGTATTCGACTTGGCAAATTTCCTTCGATCAGATCCGACAGAGGAATGAAGCCTCGGCCGAGCTCCTACGACTATGGGCCTACTTCGACAACGAAGATATCTGGTATGACCTTCTCTGCTGCACGGACGAACGAATTCCTGCATGGCTGCGCAAGTTGACCAACGACGAGCTCGACTTTCACAGTACAGTTCGAGTGTTGTGTGATCATGGAATCGTAGAGGCAAATACTCCCACGCGTGGCCAATCAAGTGGCTATAGCATGCATAGCTGCGTGCACTCTTGGACGAGAAATGTTTTGAACGCCGAGCCGGACGAGGATATGCCAAGGACAGCTCTCTCTTGTGTCGCGTCCTCAGTGCCGCTCACAGATTCCGATCAGTGGTGGGTGGTCCAGCAGCGCTTGGTAAATCATGCAAACAGGCAGCTGAACGGTAATCAAAATGCCGGACAGGACTCAAGCTGGGCATATCACAAGCTTGGATACTTCTACAGCGCCCAAGAAAAGCTAGATGAGGCAGAGCAGATGTACAAGCAAGCAATCCAGGGGAAAGAAAGTGAACTAGGGCCGGATCATCCGTCTACCCTGGACACAATCAACAATCTAGGCATCCTTTATCGCGACCAAGGCAAGCTGGTAGAGGCAGAGGAGATGTACAAGCGAGCACTTAACGGAACGGAAAGAGCGCTAGGGCCGGACCATACGTCGACTCTCAATACCGTCAACAATCTCGGCGTTCTCTACAGACACCAAAGCAAGTTACCAGAGGCGGAATTATTGTACCGGCGAGCATTACAGGGCTACCAGAAAGCGCATGGGCCAGATCATACGCTGACGTTAGACACAACCAACAATCTCGGTATCCTCTATAGAGAGCAAGGCAAGTTAGTAGATGCAGAGCAGATGTACCGCCGAGCGCTACTGGGCTACGAGAAGGTGCTTGGGCCTAATCACACTTCGACGCTGGACACAGTCAACAACCTTGGCATTCTGTACAGAGAACAGGGCAAGCTATTGGAGTCAGAGCAGATGCATACGCGAGCACTACAGGGGATGGAAAAGGCACTTGGGCCGGACCACAGGTCCACGCTAAGAATCGTCCATAACATTGGCCTGCTCTATACTAGACAAAGCAGGCTGCCAGAGGCAGAGGCAATGTGTCAGCGAGCACTGCAAGGGAGAGAGAAGACGCTCGGTCTAGATCATGTTTTGACGCTAGAGACAGTCTTTTGCCTGGGCGACCTCTACGCCGACCAACACAAGGTGCAGGAAGCGGAGCAGATGTATCAGCGGGTAGTCTTGTCGCCGAACCATGCATCTATACGAACTCGTGCTCACTTCACCAGCTTCGAGCTAAAGTTGAGGCGACTCACAGCGGAGCTTTCTTCGCCACAGGACCTGCAAGCATCTGATCGACGCCGACATGAAGAGCTGCAAACATCAAAGAAACGCCGGTTTGAGGAACTACAAACATTTGACTGATACCGGCACAGTATGCAAGGTGGCGACTCGGCAGGAGATCGTTATTCTTGTCGCATGGAGTCGAGATATCGAGGAGGGATATGCTGAGAGGCTCCATGCCAGCGCTCCAAGCGGTGCATTTGAAGCGACGCTAGACAGTATGCAGGATGCAGCAGCACTTGATGACCGCACTTGTGGGGGAAACCAATCCTCAGTGGAACGGAGAATGCATGTTGTTGGATGAAGGAAGTGAGCATATCTTGAATGTGGCTTCTGCGTCAAGTCTGAATCAAGACGACATCGCGTTCGCTGCCTGCTGACGACAAGCAACCATAGCCAACGATCATTCTGCTTGGTTGCCTACGGTCGGCGTAGGTCTGGGACGTTGTCTATAACGAGGCAGGTAGTTGCACCACTGGCACGCGTACTGCCATTTGGCAAGCCCGGCCTCGAGGCTGAGCGAACAGAAACGGCCGACATGTGCCGTGTCAGCGCAACAAGCCCTTCACGCTTAGTCCGGCTTCTACTCGGACTTGGCTTGAGTGCTTATAGTGTTGCCTCTACTGCGGTCGGAGCTACTTGCGAGGCGGTGTGTGTAGACCGACTAGCTTGGTGACCGCGAGACCGAAATATTGCGCCATCATGCTGGAACGTGTTTGAACGTCACTTTGAAGAAAGCAGTGGTGAAAGCAGCGCTCTTGCCATTGCCAAAATGCGATTTCGTGCTTTCCCGTGTCCTTCGAGAAGTACTGCAGCTCGACAAGCTCACCAAACCATAAATGCCGAGAAGCACTGTCTTATTCCCGGTCGAATTCCATGTCAGCCACGAGGTTTCAGCGAGAGCGGCCGCGTCGCTAGCATCCTGAGCAGTTCCTGCCAAGTCGAATGGGTTGTTCCTAGTTTTTGCATCCGAAATACAGCAATTGACCTGTCGTCTGTCTCGGGTCGGGTAGTCTGGGTTGACGTTCAACAATTCACAAGAAGATCCTCAGGGTCTGCGGGTGTCATGATCCCCAGGTCATCCCGGCCGTTTTTCTGCCGTGAAGAAAATTACAGTTGGAGACGTATCGTGTGGAGATGAAGATGGGGAACGAGAAAGTCACGAGTCGATGACTCCAGACCAACTCCATTCCGGCGGGAACAGCATGTGACAAAAGGCAAAAAATGGTCGTTTCTGCAGCAAAGGCAAAGGGTGGACATGTGACAGAGAGTGTGAGGTCAGACCCTCCACAGTCGCAGAGTCGCGGCACCTTGTCGCTGGGCTCAATTTCGAGCTGCCACTAAACTCTTTTCGATTGCGATGCACGTTCATTGGCTCCTTCGTGGCTCTTATCTCTTGACCCTTCCTCGTGTACCTCTTTTCGACTTTCTCTTTACTTAATGGAAAGCTGATTTTACGCAACACATTCCATGGAAGTTTGCGCTTGTGTTCAGCATCTCAAAGATCGCTGCCGGTTCAAGGCACGTCAGATTGTAATTGTGGTAGGTCTTGGGGTCAGACTGCGCAGAGTTATTATTCTCGCCCGCGCACAGCGCTCGCGTGCTCTCCGGCTGCGTTTCTTTCTGGCTGGTGCTGAGGCATTTTTACTGAATTGTTTTGTTGCGTCTTTTCGTGGTTGTTGCCAGTGTCGAGGCAGCGATCTGCAGTCTTGACGAGGCATTTCTTCCATCCAAATGACCCCAAAGACTCTCGATCATCTCATCTTTCTCGCCGCCCTGTGCGGTCCTGCTGAACACGCCTAACTAGTGCTGCTCGGACTGGCCATTATCCCCGGGTTCGAACGGACTGCGCTCCTCCTTATTGCTGGCTGCACTGGTCACTACTGATAAGCGATCATCTATTCGCCGCACTGGATCTGGAGATAACTGACACCTGGCTCCTGCATATCGCGCCGTGCAACTGCTGGATCGTCCTGCTGACAATAGCCAAGCGCGGCCTGTCGTGCCTATCTACATATTCACCTATCAGCACACTACGTCAAAGCCCTCCGCCACTCGAGCGGACATGGCTACAGCGATCGCCATTGCCCCCATGGCCCCACGACCTTCTCCTCGCCCCATTGCCGCCTGGTCCTCTCCCAAACAACAGACCACCGGGGAAGGCAAGGAAAACCGCCCGGCTTTGAAGCAGGTCCAAAGCACCACACCACCTGCCAAGCCCAAGAGAGAACGACCCTGCGACGGCTGCAGACGCCGCAAGTCCAAGTGTGTGCTGCAAGAGAACCGCAAATGCGTTCTCTGCGAGTTCCACAAACAGGAATGCACGTTTGTGGAGAACGCACAGCCCAGGAAGCGCAAAGCGCCGGACGATGCATCGAAGAACGATAGCAGCAGCCCCATGAAGAAGAGTAGCCCTGTCGCTCAGCGTAAAGCAGTCGCTGTTCCTCCTGCTGTCAGGGCCGTCTCTGTTCCTCATTCGGAACCCATCTCACTACCGGTGTCCAGTCAGCCCCCGATGCGGAAGCCTTTTGCAGTGGACGAGTCATTGAGCTTGCAAAGACATCGACACTGCAAGTATTTGGGACAGACGACGCCATTGGATGCTTCTCTAATAGGGCTGGGAACGTTCAATGACAAGAACGAGACCCAGTCACGGCTCGGCACGCTTCGTCAAGTCACGAGCACCGAGTACTTTAGCACGCATGACGATGCCAGTGTTGCGATACCTGATGATGAAGCTCGTGCATTGAAGGAGATTGAGCAGGTCGTTGGTAGTCATGGCCCTGCTCTCATCGACATCTACTTCCGCAATGTGCATCCCAGCTACCCGATCATCCAGAAGCAGGCCTTCCTCGATCGACATCGACATGGCGACCGACACTTCAACCCACCTTTACTCGCTGCAATGTACTTGATGGCACTTGTCTGGTGGGAACATGACCCGGCACTTGCTTCACATCCAAAGCCAGATGTCACGAGACTGGAATACATCGCCATGGCCAGCTTGACGATTGCCATGCAGAGACCAAAGATCTCTGCTGTGCAAGCAGGACTTCTGCTACTGCAACGGGCAAAGGCCAGCACATGGACATTGACAGTCCAGCTCGTTGCACTCGGCCAGGACATTGGCCTCCACCTCGACTGCTCTGACTGGTCAATACCACGTTGGGAGCGATTACTCCGCAAACGCCTCGCATGGGCACTCTACATGCAAGACAAATGGAGCGCCGTAATCTACGGCCGCCCATCACACATCAACGCCTCCGACTGGAACGTTCCCCAACCCACCGAAGACGACTTTGACGAAAGCATCGACTCATCCAACACCTCTTCCGAAGAAGTCGACTCCTACTCCACCAAAGGCCGCATGGTCTTCATGCAAATGATCACCCTCACAGCAATCATGGCCGAAGTCTGCGAAACCTTCTACAGCGAAACAGCAAAAGCGCAATTCGCTCAAGCAGGCCGTTTCGCAACACAACTCGTCCTCAATCGTGCAAAACCTGTCCAATTGAAACTCAAAGACTGGATCGCCAAACTTCCTGCATCTTGCAAAATGGATAGTTTCACACCTGGCACGCTTTCTCCGCAAGGCTACCTCCACCTCGCCTACTTCGCAACAGAAATCAGCATCCATCGCCGCATCGTGCAATCTCTCGATAGCGGTAGCACCCCTCCTCCCACCTCCTCCACCACCCAACAATCCCAACAACAATCAAGCTCCATCGACCCCTATCTCCTCTACATCTGCCGCAGCGCCGCCAAAACCCGCCTCATCTCCGCCTTGGACTTCGTCAACCGCCTCAAACCCGAACACTTGAACGCCTTCTGGTACTTCCCCAGCTCTTCAAATTTCGCTCTCATCGGAACTTTCGGCGCTCTATTACAAACGACTTCACCAGGAAAAGAGGAAAGCCATTTTTATGCTTGTAGATTGAATGAGTTTCGTTGGACGTTGACGGTTAGTAGGAGGAAGGCTGGGTGGATTGAGAGGGCTTTGGAGATGTTGGGTGCGACGGGGGAGCTTTTGAGGGGGTTGCCGGAGAAGCCGAGTTTGGGGCATGAGAGTGGGTTGGGTGGAACTGGTGGGATGGGGGGGATGCAGACGCAGGTGCAAGCACCGTTTGGGAGGTTTGAGAGGAGGGAGGAGTTTGATGAGAGGGAGGAGATTTATGAAGAGGAGGAGGATATGGATATGGAGTGATGTTTCTTCTCGTGGGCAGGATGCTATGCTGAGCACCACAGAGTGCGTTGCAGTAAGACCTGCCATTTTGGTAACGACATTTACGATAGACACATGATATGTATGCATGGCTAGAGGGTTTGGGATATAGATTTACGACATTGAGTCGGGACAACAGGGAGCGAGGAACACATTGGAAATGAACAAACGAGCTTGATCGGAATATGCATTTCTCTCTTATTGTCATTGTCATCAATTCTTCTGGTATCATTTGGATTTATCTAAGCAACAGTGCATTTGAACGGAAGACCACAAGGTCCCTTGCCGTCATCATCCTTCTCTTGCGGCGCAGAAGATGATCCTGTCTGCTTCTGTTGTTGTGTTTGTGTTTGCTGTTGTGATGCTTGTCCTTCCGACTTCAAATTTCCATTCCCTGCAGCAGCAGTGGTCGTCCCTGCTGTGCCATTCTCCTGCTTCCCCGCAGCGCTGCCATCTAGTCACGCAAAGTTGACGCGAGCCACGGCCTCGTAGAATTGCTTTCCGTGAGCTTGAGCGAGCTCAATCTCCTTGGCTGAAGGCTGGCGAGAGCCGTCGGCGCCGGAGAAGGTTCCGGCACCCCAAGCGGAGCCACCGCGGACTTCGGACAGGTCGGCGAGGAGGGCGAAAGTGGTCTTGTAGCCAAGTGGGACGTAGATGAAGCCGTGGTGGGCGAGGGTGCTCATGGCGGCGATGGCAGTGGATTCTTGACCTCCACCGAGAGTGCCGGTGGAGATGAAGAGACCGGCGTACTGTTGCATGTCAGTATGTCATTTGCAAATCTATGATGATTTCGAGGATGGCATACCTTGCCCCAGAAAGCACCGGTCTGCCATTGGCCACCAGTGCGGTCCCAGAAAGCCTTCCATTGTGCTGGGAAGTTACCATATCGGGTTGGGATACCGAAGAGGAAGGCATCGTATTGCTCGAGCTGCTTTGGGTCGGTGAGGACTGGGTAGCTGGACTTTGCTGGTGCGTGCATCTTGCCCAGGACCTCGTCGGAGAGAGTCTCTTGGACTTGGTAAATGTCGACCTGGCCGCCAGCGGCCTTGATGCCCTCGGCCTCAGCCTCGGCCAGCTTGGTGACATGGCCGTACATGGAGTACTGTTGCACATTGGTGGTCAGTTCATTCTTCTGAAGTGAGTTGAAGTGGGGTGCTGTTGAGCACTTACGAAGAGGATGGCGATCTTTGGAGCCATTGTGAGTGATTTCAGCTGTGTTTCTTGGTAGTAGTAAGTGTACGCGAGAGGAAGAAGCAAGAGTAGTCAGCGGGGACAGCGAGCTGAAGCAGGCCGTTCCGCTTCTTATACAGCTTTCTCGTTGCAGCAAGCGCTCCTGCTGCTCACAGCACCATCAACACGCAACCGAAGCTTCGTGCATCATCAGCGCCGGAGCGCGCATCCAGAATGCCCCAAAGCAGGGTATTAGCCGCACGAAACCCACCACACTAGCTGAGAGGGTATGTTTACTGGAATTTATAATGATGCATAAGTGCATTACCGAAGGCGTGCCTGCGGGTGATCGCCGGGCCTGGCTTTGTGATGCTTTGTCAATGGCTCGGCGAACTTGTACGGACCAATTCCGGATCGCAAAGCAGGTAAATCGCCCTCAAGACGCTGCAGTTTCTGCTGCAAATGACGACTGGTGCGAAGCTGAACACGAGCGGCGTGTTGCGAGCCCATGTCGAGCTGATGATTGATCGGGCGATGGAAGAGACGACTGCTGGCGGTCTGGACTGCATTTGCGAAGAGTGGGGGAGACGTCGTCGCTTTGGTTGCGAAGCTGCAAGGCAACTCGGCGTCCCGTCAGGCAGGAAGCGGGAGTGCCTGCCGATCGGAGACTGAGCCGGCAAGGCCAAAAGCTGTGGCAGTGACGTGCTGCGAATTTTGGCAGCATCGAGCTTTACTTTGCGAGTGAGGTGAATCGAGCCTACATCCAGACTATCACAGGACCAGAGCCAGCAGTGAACTCAGTCAATATTCTCCGCCAGCTGCAACCGAGTGCCGCCAAGCTGCGGAACCTCAGCAACCATGGCCGACGACGAAGAAGATGACTACCTGAACATGACCTTCGAAGAAACCCCAGCCAAAAAGGAAACTTCCCTCCAAAGAACAGCCCGCCTCAAAAAAGAAGCCCTCGAGCGCGGAAAAGTCAAATCCAAAGCCGAACGCGCAGAAGAAGAACGTCAAAAGCTCGAAACAGCCCTCGCCACAGAACTCGACAGTTCCAACAAAGGCGCCAAAATGATGGCCAAAATGGGTTTCAAAGGTGGCGCGCTCGGCAAAACTGAAGGTGCTCGAACGCGACCGATTGAGGTTCAAATGAAAGAAGATCGAGGAGGTATTGGGATGGAGAACGATCGGAAAAGGAAAATTCGGGAGGCGGCGGAGGCGATGGATGTTAAGGAGAAGAAGGTTAAGCTTACTGCGGAGGAGTATCGGGAGAGGAATCGTCAGGAGGTTGAGCAGAAGAGGTTTGAAGGGCAGATGTGGTCTGCTATGAGGACGCTGGAGGGGTTTGAGACGCAGAATGAGGCGAGTAAAGTGGAAGATGGTGAGGTGGGTGAGAGTGAGATCAAGTTGAAGAAGTCGTCGAAGAAGGAATTGCCACTCCGATCTGTGAATCTTTTATGGCGCCCTCTTGTCAAGCAGAGACTTGAGAAGGAAAGGGAGCGGCGGATGCGTTATGATCTGGACCAAAGTCTGTCACGACACAAGGACTATACGACCGCGGACGATGATGATGACTTGGCGTATGGAAATGAGGTTGAAGAGGATCTGGAAGAAGAAGATGCAGAGCTGGACGAGTTTGAAGCTCTGCCTGTGGAGGAGAGGCTGGCGAAGATATTAGCTTTTCTTCGCGAGAAGTATCATTATTGCTTCTGGTGCAAGTACCGCTATGCGAGTGCGAAAGCCATGAGTGAGGATTGTCCAGGGCTGACAGAGGATGAGCATGGCTAATATACGCTTCGAAGGAGGCGATCCCAAGTAGATAGACGAAATGAGCAGTTGTGCAATGCACAACTTTATGCAGTCGCGGCCGACCAATCACAATTCGTCAAAGCGCGTCTCCAAACGCGTTCCTCAACTTCCAGTCTTCATGCTCCCTCGCCATTTGTTCTTCATGCAATCATGGAATACGAAAAGTGCTATGTCTTTGAGCCAGACGAAGACAGACCAGCCAAGAGAAGGCGTACAGAACCTCAAGGCCTGCAAGCATCCTGGCATTTGAGAAAGAAAGCGTATCACCAGGCATGGGGCGCCCAACAGCAGCGCATCAACGAGAGACTCGATACCATCAACTCATCAACAGTCAATGAAATTGCGGACTTTCTGGACGAGTCTTCTGCAGCCGAGAGTAGGACGCGCATCCCCACAGGCCTTATTCTCGCCGGGCCAAATTCTGCTTTGCGCAACTCCATTGCCTCTCAACTTTCCAGTCTGAGCACAAATTCAGCGACGAAGAGATGCTTCGTATCATTGTCGTCGGGATCTGGCTCAAACTTGAAAGCACTGCTCAAGATAATCAACCAGAAGGCTACCTCAGCGACAACCACGGACGACGATGGCGACGAGCTGGAAGAGACCACCTCATCTCGCAAGGGTCCAAAAGGACTGAACTACGACTTGCAAATCCTGTACGACTACGTGCAGGAACGAAGACTCCAGCAAGTCGTGATTGCCTTTGAAGACACTGAAGCCTTCGATCGCGACCTGCTGTCTGAACTGATTGAAATTCTGGCATGCTGGCAAGACCGGATACCTTTCGCTTTTCTGCTGAATGTGGCCACCTCCGTGGAGTTTCTGCAGCAGAGACTGTCTTCGACTGCGATCAGATCTCTTGATGGCAAGCTATTTGATGCAGCAGTGTCGACAGATGAAGTCGAGCAGGTTTTCGAAGTACTCACCAGTCCAGAATCGGAGCTCTGGCTGGGCCCAAACCTGGCGTCAATGATACTGGAGCGGCAAAGTGACTACATCCAAGGCATAGATAGTCTGGTTCAGGCCACACGATATGCCTACATGTCACACTACTATGCCAACGCGACGAGCCTGCTGCTGGACCCGAAGATCACGTTCAGAGACGTTCCAAAAGACCACTTCGAAGCCTTGCGCAATCTGCCAACTCTCCGCGACTATGCAAGACAACTGCTCGATGATGGAGAGACGGAGCAAGTGCGAGAGCTTCTTGACTCAGATCAAGCACTCTTTGACTTTGCGAAGAAAAGTGTCACGGCTGGGCGGCAATCGCTTGCAGGCACGATGGCAGCAACAGAAGCAATCAGAAAGATCCAAGCATGCCTGCCATCTACTCAAGTCTCGTCCAAGCCGAGCCTCTATATCCAAGCCATGTCTGGCAAGCTCACCGACTCGACACTCATCCGGTCACTCCTCTTGATTCTCCGCAAATCGCCCTCGGACGTCGCCCTCAAAGTCATCGAACAATTCCACTCCATCACCCTATCCTCCTCAGCCGAAACAGAACTCCTCACAATCGAAAAGGAACTCAAATCTCTCACAAAAGACCTCCAAAACTCCACCAAACCCCTCCGCAGCGAAGACGACATCAAAAACTCCACCCTCCGAACCACAGTCGTCGCCCAAAAAGTCGAACTCAGCAAACAAAAATCCACCCTCTCCAAACAAGACGCAGCCTACACAGCCCTCGTCCGACGCTTATCCACTCTCCTCGAAACCTATTTCTCCCAACACCTCATCGGCGTAAAAGAACTCCCCCTCAACGAAATCTTCGTTTACGATTCTCGAACACCGTATAGAGAAGTTTTCATGCCTCGACCGCGTCACGCAGTCGAACGCGCTCTTGCTGCTCCGCACGATTATCTTGATTGCGAATGTTGTGATCCGGGGGCGAATGAGGAGGCGACTTTATCGGGTACGCAGCCTGCTACGGCGATTTTGTATCAGCTTTATTTGGAGTCGGGGAATTTGATTAATGTGCATGATTTGTGGAAGGCTTTTCAGGCGGTTATTGGGGATGAGGAGGGACGAGATGGAGAGGCGAGTGAGGAGAAGACTATGGCGTTGTTTCAGCGTTCGTTGGCGGATTTGAGGTATTTGGGTTTTGTGAAGAGTACGAGGAAGAGGGTGGATCATGTTGCGAAGGTGGCGTGGAGGGGGTTGTAGTGTGTGGTGTGTATCATTGTCTATTGTCTTCCTCTGCGGTACGATATGTGATGCAGATATCGAAAATTGTTGTGAGCCATTTGTTCCTACCTTAAGCTTCGCTTGCGCTGCATCTCTGCATCCCGACTGCCATTAATGACACGCTGCGGACTTCGTAGCACTATTCCCCGCTCCGCTAAACATCAAATATCCCACAGTAGCTCCCACGCCTACAGCGATCATGATCCAGCCATTATACGTCATGAACAGGAGCCTGGATCCTCCGAATCAGCACATCTTGCTCGTCCCCACCCAAACATAGTAGCCCGGGAAGAGCGAAACTTACATAATAAAGAATGAATAAAAGACCTGAATACCATAGAGAATTGCCTTGACCAATTTCCCTTTCTTCTCCTCGGAAACGGATTGAGTTCCTGGGATCCAGAGGAGTGAGCTTCGTTCGTTGTGATGAACGGAGTGTGTAGATGGGTCGTTCTCAGTGTCTGGGAGGGTGACTTTTGGTTTTGAGGAAGAGGGTAAGTATCTCATTTTTGAGAAAGATAAAATGGTTTTGAAGAATTGAAATGCGCTATCGTGGAGATGTCTGGGGATGTGATGATTCTGGAGTCTGATCACTCTGATCCAAGCAAACAGTGCATGGTTCTTCCACCTCTTTACCACAGCATATACCATCCAAAGAAAACAGAAAGCCAGAACACAAAACATGAAAAGCAGGGAAATACTCACGTCCACCAGTCCTCCTCTCCAACTGCTGTTCGTATCTCCTACTCGCCTCCCGCACAGCTTCATAACCCGCCGTAAGCGCCACTACAGCAGCCAGCGACCAGATCAAGGACCACGCGCCGGAAATCCTCCAGCTGGAGAATACGATGCAGAGATTCGATGTGTCCCATGTGAAGAGCATGTTCATGTTGCACATCATGGGCTCGTCGGGGGACCCGTGGCCCATGTGGCCGTGGTCCATGCCCGGCATGCTGCTACCGCTACCGTGGTCCATGTGCGCGTGTGGATCCATCTTGGGGGTCGAGGTCGCTTGGGTTCTTATGTGTGTTGTTCAGAGGGTGAGAGGAGAGGTGAGGTGAAGTGGGATATGTATGTATCAGCTGAGGTGGGCGAGATTGGTTTAGTCCAGTAATGAGAGTGCCTTGGACAATAAGTGCTCATGACCCTTGTCGATCCGGAGTCGAGACGAGATCACATGCTGGCGTGCGTGTCGCTGATGGGGTTTCTCCGAAGACCGATGAGTTCCAGGGTCCAGCTTCGAGGCTCCACATTAAATTTTTGGAGAGTCAAGAGCAGTGCTCGAACCCGACTGTCAATCTTTCGCTGAACATCTTTGTGATTCTGACATATTGCCCAAGATGTCTTCCATGATCACGTCCACAGCATGGGTGCCTCGCGGCCATGCGGCGGCTTTCCCAACGAAGTACAACATGGACGACGAAGAGTACGCGCGAATCGCGAAGCTGGCCAAGCTTGAGTTGGACGATGCGAAAGATGATTTGGAGAAGGCGAGAGAGTCGCTCAATAAAGTCAACATGGGCGAGGTTACAGAAGAAGAGGCGAAAAAAGAGATCGAGAAGGACGACAGCGACAGTGACGATGATGACGATATTGCCAAAGACGACGACCTGGCCGAGTACGACATGGAGCACTACGATGACGAACCAGATCTGCCAGATGCAGAAGAGGAGGAAGAAGGGAACAACGGCATTTTCAGCAACATCAAGGCGTTGGCGTACCATGCGGATGGAGAGAAAGATCCGTATCTGACACTACCGGAAGGTGAAGTCTCGGACGATGAGGAGAGGGAAGAGCTGCAAATTCTGCCCACAGACAATATGGTGTTGGCGGCGAGAATAGAAGACGAGGTTGCGCATTTGGAGGTTTATGTGTACGAGGACGAAGCGGACAACCTCTATGTGCACCACGATGTCATGCTTCCTGCTGTGCCGCTTTGCGTAGAGTGGATTGGAATGAAAGTTGGACAACCAGATGCTGGAGAGGGAGGCAACTTCGCGGCTGTTGGCACAATGGATCCGGATATCGAGCTTTGGGACTTGGACATCGTGGATTGCATGTATCCAAATGCTGTGCTTGGGCAGGGCTCACAGCAGCAAGAGGAGGCGCCTAAGAAGAAAAAGAAGAAGAGCAAGAAGGCGAATGAGAACTATCACGTCGATGCTGTATTGTCATTGGCGGCGAACCGGAACCACAGGAACTTGCTTGCGAGTGCTTCGGCGGACAAGACGGTCAAGCTGTGGGATCTGAACACTTGCACAGCGGCACACTCGTACGAGCATCACACGGACAAAGTATGCGCGCTCGCATGGCACCCAATACAATCAGCGATCCTTCTGTCTGGCTCATATGATCGAACCATCGTAGCAGCAGACATGCGAGTCAAGGATGGCAAGGTACCGCGCTGGGGTGTGGAAAGCGACGTCGAGCAGATCAAATGGGATCCTCACAACGAGAACAACTTCTACGTCAGCACGGAGTCCGGTGTCCTGCATTGCTTCGATGCCCGACAACAGCCTTCGACACCAGAAAAGAGCAAACCACTCTGGCGTCTCCAAGCACACGAAAGCGAACTTTCAACTTTCTCTCTCAACCCCGCCGTTCCAGGCTTCATCGCCACAGGATCAACAGACAAGACAGTCAAGTTGTGGAACATTACAGAAGAGTCCGGACCAAGCATGGTTACATCTCGAGACCTCGAAGTCGGCAAGGTCTTCTCTGCGAACTTTGCTCCGGACAAGGAGATCGCGTTCAGATTGGCTGTGGCAGGAAGTAAAGGCGCGGTGCAGATCTGGGATACGAGTACGAATAAGGCTGTTCGAGAAGCTTTTGCAACGAGAGTCAAGATGCCCGAGGGAGATGTCAAGGAGAGACTTGTGGGGATTGAGCGCGATGATGAGGTCGAGGAGGAAGAGGCGGAGGCGGAGGAGAATGGAGGTGAGGGTGGATGGGAGTCGATGGATGAGGATTAGAAGGTTGCAGCAGAGGCTGTCGCATGCCTCAGTCATTGTGCTGGGGAGTCATCGCTGCTGTGAGCTGCCGTCATGTCAGAGCCTTGAGAGAATCCGGTGGCGATCTTGCCAGAAACAAGCATCTATGGGCACATCGCACAATGTCGACCACACGGGATGGCGGACGGCATGAGAAACGTGAAGTTCGAGCAGAGCCTGGCAAAGCAGCCGCTGGGTGGGATCCTTGAAAGCTACGGAGGACAACATCAAACGCAAGTCGATGTTGATGTCTCGATGCAGCGTACCTTTGATGCAGGGGTGTACCATGTCGCAGATGTTGCTATCGAGATAAAGAGATATTGCTGAGGTCGAGGGTCGGTGGCCTAACCTGGCTTGTTCAATTTATTATTACAACTTCAGCGATAGGCTACTCCACATTCTCGATAGCATGGAATCACAGACAGAATAAGAGCATTATTCTTGCATACATGAAATGCAGGAAATTTGTGTTTGGTAGCAACATCGTCGACTATTTCTAAAATTCAGCTTGCATACATACTCCCCCAACGTCGAATCTTGACAGTCTCATGTTTTTGCATTTCGCACGAATTCATAACTGCGCCATCTCAACGATTCCAGCTAAACATAGGTCAGAGAAGACGATGCAACTGTTTGTAGTGCATGTCTACACTATTTAACACAATTGCCGTCACTTGCTTGAAGCCCCCCTGTGCAACCCTAGGGCTATTTCGCGAATCTCAACATATTTAGAGGGAGGTCTACCCGCGCTGGCCAATCGGCAGCCTTAGAATCAAAACACGCGTAAGGGAAGAGCGCGATTTGCTGGCACGCAGCGTCCTCACAAACATAGTCTTCTGAGGCACAAACATATTACGAGCAAGTGTATGAGCTTTACCCAAAGAATCTGCAATGCAATGGTTGAGGGTATCCAGACGAGAGAGTAAAAGACGCGTCGAGACGTGACCGCGATAGACTGTGGTTTTGGCATCCAAACATCGAGCGCGTCGACGCGCCTTTTTCCACGTTCCACTTTCTTCACTTTTCCATCCTTATCATTTCAATGCCATCTGCTACATTCATCTGCTGCCATTCTCCGCTACTCTATCGAACAGATGCAGCTTGGTGTTTTTCGCGAACATTTCTGAATACAAGCGCTGCATATCACACGGCACAGTCAACACTTGAGAAGGCCATGTTTTGGCATTCTACACGAAGTCGGAATAGCTTCACCTCTATGATTCTAATGATTAGAGGCTGAAGAATGTGGAGCAGCAATCAACCTGTCATTCATCCAGGCCCCAGTCTTTGCGGCCCGTGTCTTGACTGGCAAATCACATCTGACTCAATCGGATATCCATGGACAGCAACCTCAATTGAAAGTTCGCGTGTGAGGAGATTTGATGCACCGGTATTCCAGCCTGGAGCTTCGATTGTCTCGTAGCTTCTGACACGATACTTTGCTCGCAACGAATCCTTACATTGACAGTGCGGCGCAGTGTGTATCAGAGCACACCGAAGGCTCATCGCGAGACCAAAGGAAGGCTAGGAGGAGACGCTTGGTAGACACCTCAGGCATCCCTACTCGTCTGCGAAATTCTGGCCCACACCTGTAGCATGGCGTTGTCCAGGACCAGCTATAACGGGCTAGATTCCTTGGCCGTGTTGCTCAAGACTCTTGAACAACGTGGCACACGGGCAAGACCGAACTCTAGTGCAAAAATGGTCAATTTTATTTCCATGCAACAAGCCTTCTGGGGTAGCGTCTGCTCGCCATGTGGTCTGCTCTCAGCCACAAGTCTGATAGCTTTGAACTCTTGCCTGTTACTTGCTGTCACGCCTTTTTGACTTCCTTCGCGATTGTACGAGAGTTCAACCATAACTAGACGTCGTCGCGGCCCGGCAGCTCGTGATCAGCCATGGAGAGTCTCGCATGGCATCTGAAGGCGGGCTGGCGGCGGGTAGCTAGCCTCGCTGCATGAGACCATGAGTATGGCTCAATGACTATGCCAGAAAGAGTCCAGCTGGCGAAGAGGCGTTCCGTTACCCTCTTTCAGAGTCCTCATACACCTGGCACCGCGGACCTTCGAAAAATTCGAGCCCCAACTACGAATCTTGAGATAGATTATGTCCCCCGAGGGCGGCTGGCTTTCGTTCCGCTCGCGTTCTCAAAGATCGTATACCATCGTCGTACGCCGTGGTTGCAATTCAGACGATGCTATCGGCCGGGGTGTGGACGCTCTGTCTGTCAGCATTGGCACATGGCTCACAACACACATCCGCAGATATCGTTAGGACGAACTTGGATACGCCGCTTCCCGAACAAGGCCATCCAATCCTAATCCCAGCAATACATCCGCATCTCAACAAACGCGACTTGAACCACCTTCAGCCTTCCAATGGAACCTCGATATTCTTCACAGAAGATGTACCGGCGTGGCGACGGGAGAAAGTGATAGCAGCTACCATCACGGCGCAGACACACTCGTTGGCAGTACCTCTGGATCATTCCGAGTGGATCAAGTCGGTGGTCTGTCGCCATGACTCCATGACGATTCAATTCACACATCGGGACGCTCTTGACCATGTTCGGAAACGATGGACAGCTGGAGAAATCACCTTCATCTCTGCCGCAGTAAGTTGCAACACTGCCAATTCTGGACAGCTCGGATTCTTTCGCGCTTCTGCGCTGGACTTTGATGCTGGGAGAGCCATTGCGCATGCTACAGGCCGACTCAGCGAATTCAAGGACGCAGTCAGTGACTTTGATATCTCTTGGGGTACATTCGATACCGGCAGCACAGATCAGGCGCCCTTGCATCGTCGCCAATATGGTTATCAAGCTCCTCCAACAATACAGCCAGGCAAGTTCCTGCCTTCGTGTGATGCCGTCCGCATCGAGAACGCACCACGCACGCGCATTTGTCATGTCCGAGGCTCATTGAGGAGGACATCTCCGCTAAAACGAGCATATTCCTCACGAACGTTGACGAAGAAACAATGCGCACGAGACTGTCTGTCGAATAGCAAATGTGCATCATTCTCGTACTCGCACGCTCGCAAGCTGTGTTCTCTCTACAAAGATGGACTGCAAAAGCAAGGCTTCACGGCAGCCAAAAAGACTTCCCGGTCCACGACATTTTACTACCAACGAAACTGCTGGGGCTGCCAGGAACAGCGCTCGAGAGTTACCACCACCACTTCCTCGACGAGGAAAAGCACGGCAACATCATCGTCTACAAAGTCGTTGATTTCATCTTCTACGACATCGACATCGAGGCAGACCACCACTTCTAGTAGCAGCAAGGCATCTACGACTAGCAGTCGGACAACGACGTCGAAAACATCGTCTTCGTCCACTGCTTCCAGTACCACCACGAAATCTTCCTCTACTGCTACCGGGAGCAGCACGACATCATCCTCGTCTGCTACTACTACCAGTAGCACCTTCAAATCTAGCACCACGACATCCTCGTCTACTACATCTAGTAGCACCTCCAAATCTAGCAGCACTTCAAGCTCAACAACGACAGATCCGGCAGCATCTGTGGAGACTGCGACTTCTACTGGTCCGGATGGCAAACCAGTATCTTTCAAAGTCTTTCGCGGATCGTTCGTAGTCGGTACTGTCCTCGAGACTTTCAATATCCCACGCAAGTTAAGGGCACGCGCAGTGGTATCCGACAGCGCCGCTGAGTTGGCTTGCCTCGCAGCTTGTGCTCTGAAGGCCACATGCCAAGCATGGGAACTGAGGGCCAGTGATCAAGGTGCACAGTCATGCACCCTGAAGACTGACATAGGAGAGACTAAGGATGAGGGCGGTTGTGTGCTTGGTCTTCGAGTTTCACAATTGATAATCTCAACTAGCACGAGTCACAGCACGACATCGAGCTCGTTCAGCTCCCTCTCCATAACGACGACTACCACGTCTACAGTGTCCTCGAGCAGCACCAGCGATATCTCACATGGAACCTCCTCGACCACTTCAACCACTTCGCAGACGCAGATGCCGACGACTCTTTCCACTACCTCGAGTTCTCCACCTCGACCTTCGGTCAGTTGCTCCACTGCGGTCAATCTGTTTGATAACCCCAGCTTCGAGCGTACGCCAGCTAGCGGTAGTGTGACGGAATGGACAATTACACCCGGCAGTATCGAGAAGGGCAATGGCGTGTACGTTCCAGCAGATGGAGAGCATTTCGTGTGAGTGACCACGAGAAACCTCGCGCTGAGTATTGTGCTGAACTTACTTGCAATAGGCACGCATCATTCCCGTGGGATGTGAATTCTAATTTCGACTACCTCAGAATGCTGATCTTCACCAATGACGATCTAGTGGGCCAGAAGGAATTTGTCCTCGGCTTCAGCTATGCTATTGGTGAACGTCAAGGGTTTGGCTCCGGCAACTGCCAAATGAGAGCCGACTTTCCCCTGGATTCTACACCTGCTCCGATCATAGATCTTGGCCCAGGTACTGCTGGAAAATGGGTTCGAGTGGAAAGAGTTGTGAAGACGGACAGAATCCTCTCGGCATTTAAAGGCGCTGGCCTCCTCGTACGTCTGGGATGGCTGCGCGAATCTGTTCGAACTGCACTGACCCCTATGTCTAGGACTTCCAGGTTAATTGTACGCAACCAGGTCTGACCAAGGTTGACTTATTGCTGGATGATTTCTCGCTCACGCAAGGACCCAAGGAGACCTGTGTAACTGTAACACCAGCAGTCGGCACACCGACTTCCACGCAATCCGCCTGCCCCGAGCCAAGCGTCAATATACTACAGAATCCTAGTTTTGAGCAGCCAATCGCCTCGATGGGGCGATATCAATGGTTGGGAAATGGCTTCGCGCGTAGAGAAGGCGACTCGGTGTATTCCGCTCAGGACGGAACAGCATTCTTGTAAGTCATTATCATACTCTCACCTGGACTCGTCAACACGAGCTATGTCAATCAGCGCTGATGTAAATGCGTAGCTACAAGGACCCTACAATACTCATCTATCAAAACCCACGACTGGTGCTTTTCGGCACGCATCCTGATAGAGAGTACCGTCTCAGATTTTACTGGGCATTCGGACAACATCAGACCTGGGCGGCTAAAGGGTGCCTCCTCAGAGTGTACTTCAACACGAACGGCCTGGAGCTTACACAGGCCGGTACGACAATAACCTTCACGACGCCCCAACAGGCAGGACATTGGAATCTGTGGGAGGCAACTGTGCAGAGGGTGCCAGGTTTCGAGAGAGCTCGCCTAGTGAGTGGACTTCAACCACGTATCTTTGTGCAGAAAGTCTGCTAACCAGTGACCTTCTTCGGCAGGAAATTGACTTCCAATGCAGCAAAGGTCTCGATCAAGCCGTGTCCGTGGACTTCATGCTGGACAACTTTTCTCTCATGGACCTCAACGAGTGCCGCCCTCCGGATCGCACTGCGCCTCAGGCGCCGTCCAATACTAACACACGAGCGAGCAATGATCCAACTGCAGCATGTGCGCGAAAACCTTCAACGTTCCCGTTGAATGCGAATGGCGGAGAAGGTGCAGGTGACGTGTACGCCACCACCTACGACTTCTCGCAAACCGTGCTCAACAGCCCTTTCATTCCATGCGGGCCGACCTTCGACAACGAGCTTGACATGGCATACGGCTTTCTCAAGTATGAGCCCGGCGTAGCGGGCAACGTGACCGGCTTGCGGGAGAGATTGGGTATCTTTGGCTTCGAAGAGGACTTCTCAATATCGCAAGTCATCGATGGCATTGCCGGCCTGATGAGTCTTACGCAGGCCACTGAGGCACTGGCCGGTTTCTTTGCGGATTTGCAACGGCTTGTCAACGAAGCGGTTGAAACGATAAAAATGGTGGTCGATACCTTCACGACCATCAGACCCTCCATTGGATTCACGATACCATTCGACATGAACCCTTTCAAGATCGATTCCTCTTTTGGAGAAGGCAATAGCATTCCTCTGTATGCGTTTGAGGTCAAGGAAGAAGAGGTGGGCGCGGCGGCATTCTCTGAGTCGAGCTCCAAGGCAAGGACTATTGCCGAAAAGTACGCTATCCAGGACCCGAAGCCACGACTAAATGTCTGGTGCGTGGATTGTGGCGTGACTGGCTCGTTGAATGTCGCAGGGACGGCGAGTATCTCTCTGCTCAAAGGTCCCACCTCTCTGGCAGTCGAAATGGATGGTAGTATCGGTGTGGGTGTCCACCTTGGCATCGAAGCCATGGTCGAAAAGGAGTTCGAATTTCTCAAGAAACAGCTCTACTCTGCAGGGCTACCGGGTCTTTCGATTCCTGGTATTATCACGCTCGGACCGATGATCACCTTAAGCGTCGATGGCAAAGCTGGTGTGAAAGCCCTGGGTAGGGTCCTTGCGGGTGCGAAACTGGAATTTCCAGAAATGAGCGTAGTGTTGGATGTCATCGACACGAGTAGGACTGGACTTTCAGGCTTCAAGCCCACCGTAACCACGACATTTGAAGCAGTGGGCGAGCTCGAACTCTCGGCATCAGTCGGCCTTCCCATTAGTGTCGGCATCGGTATCGACGTGCTCAACGGGCTGTGGACCCAGGGTATTGCGGTGGTTTCCAGACCGAATCTCGGCGCCAAAGCCCACTGGAACACGCCGATGGCACAAGACGAGGACAAGTGTGATGGTATCGATTGGGAACTCGGTCTTGGCGTCGAGTTCGAGCTTAGCGTTTTCGAGAAGTCGTATGCCCTTGGAGAGTTTGAGGGCCCCAAGCTTGCGGAAGGATGTCTTGGAAATGAGATTCCAGAGGAAGGAGAACCGACACCGATCGAGCCCGCCGATCCTGAAGAGAGCTCGACTCGATCCGTCGAGCCTGTCGAGAGCCCGATCTATGAGCTGCCACCAGTGCCGACGCTCCTCCAGGGTCAACCCATAGAGGACTCTACGCCTTTGCCGGCAGGCCAAGTTCGCATCTCGGATGTGACCAACTCAGCATATCTTGTAGCTGGCGACGATGGCAGCATCTACCTCGGTCCCGCTTCGAATCCCGATGCAGTGTTCGACATGTCCTCAAATGTGACTTATGGAGCCAAAGGAAGGTTCCTGGCGTGTAAGTCACGACTCTATTGCGTGGTATGTTTCTCACGATAGCTGACATTGACAACAGGGCATCCCGATAGCATGGCTGCCTACGGAGTTTCTCGATTACGCCTTGTGGATGTTGAAAGTGGCACGCGAGGCCAGAATTTCGCCATGATTGTTCCTGGTGAGCGGAACCTTTACACGATCAGGGGAACCAGGTGGGGTCCCACGAGAGCCGACCTGACCTACGGCCTGGTGTGGTGTAATTCTCCTGCGTATACTGCAGCCAAGGTCTTCCTGGTGCGAACGCATGAGGCTGGTACAGCAATGTTGAAATCACCCGATGTGCAATGGCTGGTCACTGGCGCTGAGGTCACGCAGTGTGCGCCGTTGATTCTGACGCATCCTGGTTTCACACCGTTGATGACCTAAATGTCGTTGATGATTTATGTAGATCCAATGGAACTTGATCCATGTTATTAAAGTCGAAGCGCATTGACATTCTATGCCCTTCGAAACCCTGAGGTCTAGCGATTCTGCAGCGAACTACCGCGGTGCGTCTTCGTATATTATTCAACTCTACAGACGCGCAGGCCTCACAGATCTCGATGTGACTGCCTCTCTGCTTCTCTTTTTTTTTTTTTTTTACTTTCCTATCATCGCCCTTTGCAAGCTCTCCTGCTGCTATTCTCTACTGCTTTATCTAACGAGCGCAGCTTGGAAGTCGTCGTAAACTTTATTGAACACAAGCGCTGTATCTATGATGAGGCAAAGTCAGCGTTTAAGAAGCCTACGCTTCTGGCATTCTGTATCAAGTCGGGATGGCTTTATTTCAACGGTCCTAACTAATTCAATGCTGGAGAATACGAGGCGACAGTCATCCTGTTATTCGTCAACGTCTTGTGAGGCTGCTTGCGCTAGGCATGCCTCTGGATGTATGCATGGATTACATGCAAGCGGTCGGGCGCAAGGCTATGTGGAAAACTTGTCATACCAAGCAGAAGCCGACGCAGGAGCCTAGATGTTCGGAGCCGAAGAGTCGCATCGTACAACCAAGCCTATGGTACACTCCATACCACTACCGCGTGCAGGAGTGCACAGATTTGTGAGCTGAGTATCTAGGTCCGAAGACTCAGGTTTGTGGCATGCGAATTCAAGCAATTGAAGCCCGTACTTAGAGACTGTACTGCTAATGAGATATCTCTTTCATTGCACCCTCATGACCAATCCTCTGGTTCTGAGTAATGTTGCGTCGAGCCCGAACGATATGAACTTCGAAGCCACACTGGCCACTGCTCAGTCAGATGAGGAAGCATTGTTGTGTTTGCAGAACGCCAGACGATAATCGCTCGTCTTAGTGTAGAACAACGTGGCACACTTGGCCTTCTTGCCAACACTATGTTTAGCGCAGTAAGGCTACCGCCTTCTAGCATAGGATATTGAAAGGACGCATCAAAGTATATAAGAAGCGCTCTCAGTGCCCGTGAAGAGACATCATCAGCACCACAATCGCTTCTGTCTCCCGCAACATACCTTCTCAATCCAATTCATCCAACAACATGCATCTCCACTCAGTCTTGGCCATCGTGCCTCTGTTCTGTGCAATGGCTTTGGGCGCAGCCATCGCCAGCGACAACACTCATGAGAACTCGGCCCTCGTCGAGAGAGCTATCAAGCCGCCGGTAAGCGTTCATGCGCCATACAGTGCCGAACCTATGCTGCGAAGCTAAATTCTACCGGGCCAACGGTGTTTGTGGAGGCAGATGAGGCAGCTCACGTCGGATACTGGTTAGCACCGAGTTGCGGCACTAGTCGCAATACACACGCGACGTCCCCATCTGTGCAGACGTAGGAAAGTGCGAATGCTAGTAGTGCAGAAATGGTATCCGTTTGGGATATTGCAATGTTGTAAGTCACCATTCCATTAGACGAGGTCTCCATATCTGGTAATAAGCTGCTTACTAACTCGTTAGTATTTGTAGAATAAATTCAGGAAGTGCGTTAACAGAGAAGACATTATAAGTAGGTTCTAGCATACGCAGGCCAATTGCCCAACTTCTGGCGGCAACGGGCAGAGCTTTTGTCCTGACAATACGAATGTAATTATTCAAAACTGTTGATGGGCGTTCCGAGGGAACTTCAGTGCATAAGATTGCTAGGGAGATTGTCAGTCCTTACCGTTGCTATGTGCTTTGTGCTTTTGGAAAACGTCGAGAGCTATGTCGAGGAGATACTGCGAGTCTGGTGATAGGCTGAAACGTATACGAAACTTGCAGCTCTGAATTGTATCTTTCTGGTGCCGCGTCTTGACTGGCTGATCAGAGTCGACGTAACGGCGGTCGCGTATGGATGGCATCTCGGAACATGCGCTCACGTATGAGAAACTCCAGTACACCAGTACTACAGCTTAGGATCCTGGGCCTAGTAGCTCGTCAAAAACAAATATCCCACAATTGAAGGTGCAGTCCGACATTTATCAGAGAAGCCGACAGCTGCCGAGACTGTGAGGCTGCCTTTCAACATGGGCATTTCAGGAAAAATACAACGATGACTACTATAGCATGCTGATGTATCTACGAGTATGAGCAAGATGGATGTCTGTGGAAAACGGAAGCGGAGGACGCGTTGAGACGTGAAGTCAGGCCTTGGCAGGCAGCAGGCATCACAAATCTCGACGCGACTTTCCCCTCCATCAACCTCGCATCACCATCCTTTGTGCAAACCATCTCGTACGCTCAGCTGCTGCCATTCTCTGTTGCTCTATTGAACAGATGCAGCTTGCCCTCACCTGTCCACACGTACTTGTTCGACAGCGTACCGATCTTCTCCACCCACACCGAAAATGTATCGCCATCCTGGATGAAGCCCGGCGGGTTCATGAACAAGCCTACGCCGCCTGGAGTACCCGTCAGGACCACCGTACCCTTCTCTAAAGTCGTGCCGCGCGACAGGAACGCGATGATCTGTGGTATCCCGAAGCACAAGTCCGATGTGTTGCCTTGCTGTCTCAACTCGCCATTGAGATAGGTCTTCAGCCCAAGGTTATCCGCGGCGCCCAAAACGTGAGGTGCAACCAGCACAGGACCCAGTGGTGCAAACTTGTCGACAGACTTGCCGTAATTCCACTGCGGTACTTTGCCTGCGAGCTCCGGATCACGCTGCCAGTCTCGCGCGCTGACGTCGTTGACAGCTGTGTAGCCTCCTACATAATCCAGCGCGTCTTTCTCGGAAATGTCTTTGCCTGTCTTACCGACAACGAAGGCTAGTTCGCCTTCGTAGTCTAACTTCCTAGACACCCATCTAGGAATCGGGATGTCTTCGTCGTGGTCGGCTACGGAGTGTGGTGGCTTGGTGAATGTTGTAGGGTAAGGCGGTAAGGTTCTGCTTGCTTCTAGGACTACAGAAACACAGTGACAGGTCAGCGGAAGACGCTCAGTAGTTATGGTAAGTGCTCAGGTCGGGGAACACTGACTGTGCGACTTGTAGTTCAACCCAATGCACCTGAAGCCTGGCGTGTTTTGCACTTCTATGGGCCCCAGCAGCTTCTTTACAGTATCGGTCCTGTCCGTACGTGTCAAAGTGATCGGCTCACTGCCCTCCAAGACAGTCACTCTGAGCTTTCCTTCGCGAGCTATTTCGTCAATCCGATCAACATCGTTGGCCTCGATGATTGCATCGCCATAATGGATTTGACCATCTTCGGCGGAGACATATCGAACAAGTCGATCCCACGAAACTTTGACAGGGGCCATTTCTGCTGCAACAAGGATAGGGGAATTTGATGGTGCTGAGGAGCTTCGATCTGAGATGGTGTGTTTGTGATACTGTTGACGTGCTACAACTGATGCTCTATAGTACGTTACTTTCGCTGCTCTGGAGCTATGATCGGGAAACATCGTCGAAGGTGTGACCCAGAATGTGCGGAACAGCCATACTGTGTCGGAAAAGGACCCCTGCTCGGAAAGCTCGCTCGGAACGCCGACACTTTCACGCAGCATGGCAGTCGCATGAGTGCATGCTCATGCGAATGACGATCTGCTTGTACAACGCAGTTGCGCCCGCATCTGGAGGCGTCACAAGCTGCTATATACTCTATGCCGGCGATTGATTGTCGTTGGCGATATCAACAAAATCACCACCCTGCTTCGTAACCGGCTAACCATTTTCGGCCTAGCTCACAAGTCCAGCCAGATATCACAAGATGCCTTTGCCTGCCGACGACAAGCGAGTTCGAATCTTGAAGACTGCTTTCGTGAGCTATAGTCACGCAGATCTGGCCAAAGCTCGTCAATTTCTCCTCGACTTCGGCCTCAAGGTCGAGAAAGAGGAACCCGGCAAGATCATCTTCTTTCGTGGATACGGCTCTGAACCCATATGCTACGTAGCCCGTCAATCAGAGAATGGACAATCATCGTTCGACGGCGGCGCATTTGAAGTCGAGTCTCGTGAAGAATTAGAGAAAGCGATCAAGCAAATCCCAGGCGCCACAGAAATCTATCAGCTCGATGGCTATCCTGGCGGTGGCGAAGCTGTCACTTTGACCGACCCGGCAGGCTACAAATGCCATCTGGTCTATGGGCAACAACCTCGAATACCCGATCCGCCTCCACGAGAGAAGCTTGTCCTCAACTTCGAAAACGAGAAACCTCGTCTCGGTAGATTTCATCGCGTTCCGCCTGGCCCGGCACCTGTCTATCGCTGGAGTCACGTAGGAGTTGCATACCCCATCGGCACTTTCCAGGAGATGTTCGACTGGTACACGAAGAATTTATCATTCGCGCCTTCGGATATCCTTACACGGGATGGAAAGCCTTCGACTTGCTTCTTGCACATTGATCGTGGCGAGGAGTTCACTGATCATCATGCCTTTTTCATCAAGAGTGCGAAACCCCACGCGAAGCCTGATGTTGCGCACGCGGCGTTCGAAGTACATGATTTGGATGTGCAGCAGTTAGGTCATCGGCATTTGGAGAATCAAGGATATAAGCTATGTTGGGGCGTTGGGAGGGTAAGTCACAGTCTTGTGAACGTTTTGCCTCATGCTGATCGATGGTGCTCAGCATCTGCTCGGAAGTCAGATATTTGACTACTGGTTTGATCCTAGTCAATTCGTCGTGGTGAGTTTTTCTTCCATCTCCGAACAACACCCTTATCATGACAGCCAATGCTGAGACTCATCTTCCTAGGAACACTATGCGGACGGAGACATGGTAAACAAAGATACCCCTGTTGGCAGTATTCCTGCGGGACCGGAAGCTTTGTCTGTCTGGGGCCCAGCTGTTCCAGCCGTGTTCTAGATAGTCGGACTTGTGCAGCTTTGGTAATGCATCACATTATGTTCACCTGCTCTCTTTCATCTCAAATTAGATAGTTGAGTCTGGTTTACAGGGTAGACGGCCTTGACTCTATCTCATCTCAAGCTCGGCGTGCTAGGATGAAGGGAGGCATGGAGAGTTGGAGTTCAACGTTCAAAGTGCTAATTTGTCAAAGTGTGAAAGTGCTATTTTGTGATTTTGTGATTTTGTGATTTTGTGATTTTGTGATTTTGTCAAATTGTTAAAGTGTGAAAGGCTGGAAGTGTGAAAGGCTGGAAGTGTGAAAGTGTAAAGCCGCTGCGTAAGTCTCTGAAGCGTGGTCATTACATGCCACGCATTGAAATGCCTCTTGATTCTCTTTCCCTGCCGGAAGGTTCTGCCGCACTCTTAGAAGATGTCCTCAATGGAAGCTAAGGTCTCGATCAAGGTGTGCAACTTGACCGAAGTGCTTCACCAAAGCTGAATATACTAGGATGAAGTACGAACAATGGATCTGAGTCAAGAGTCTATAACCAAAAGCTGATGCTGGTTCGGGACGCTCTTCTATGCTTCACTGGGCTATCCAGTGTGGTGGCTTCTCATTCGCCTCCGCAATATCCAACGCAACAAACACCCGTCCGATCATGTTATACGCCCCGATCAACGTTGTTAGCTCCACAATCTCCTTCTCACTGAAGCCTGCCTTCCCCAACTGTTCGAACACGTCATTAGGAACTGCAACAGCTCTCGACATATGATCTGCATAATTTAACGCAGCCCATTGCCGTGCATTCAAAGGACCTGGGGAAATCAAATGTACTGCTTTGACGATCTCAAGACCACTTTCGCCGGGAAAAGCTGCCGAAGCGAGGAGTTTCGGCACGTGGCCATTCCACTCGTGCCAGGCGCCGAGGACGAGACATGTGCGGCAGATGGCTATCTCGAGAATGTCGTCTGTGAGGGAAGTTTTGGTTCGGACTGCGGCGAAGAGGGCGTTGCAGCCTGTTCGTGGACAGTCGTTGTCAGCGTTGCACGGAGAATGAGGGAACATCAGAAAGAGTAGTGTATCGGAGCAGGACTTACCATCTGCGACTTTTGGAGCGTGTAATAGTGTCAGATCCAATGGTATCAGACCCTTGGCTCCTCGACGGGCTTTGATACGTTCCACTATAGCTTCATCGTCGGCTTCCAGGCCCGTAGGAGGGTTGGAAACATAGTTGAGTCGCATATTGAGATGAGGTTTCTTGAGCTGAGATTTCTTGGAGTTCTGAGTTGTTGTGTAGACCCGTACTCCAAAGCTTCGTCAACTCTACCAGTAGCCATAGCACATCCTGGGGGTGTGGCACATTAATGCCAAGCCTTTCGGAAATCTGGGGATGTCTCGTTCCGAGAAGTGTTTCGGAAGCATGTCAGGAGTCTATGCAAGCTCGATCACTAGCTTCCATGTCGCCGGGGCTGCTGTAGTAAGCCGGCAGGTCAGCAGAAAGGTCTGTTGGCATTGAGAGCGGAATGAGAGCTGGTCTCGAGAGCTGTAGAACGCTGCAGCTTCGCGAAAGCTGATGTAGAAGTGAATCTTCCTTCGTGATTTGTCGTTGAGTAGCATCTTTGCTGTACCGTTGTCTGATAGTTTCCACTGGTCCCTATTCACTCATTCGTCAAAGTTACAAGATGGGCGATTATGCTCCTCGGGATCAGCTGCCTGGGGCGAAGCAGAATGGTACACACGATGTCGATGTCATGATAATTGGGGCCGGGCCTTCGGGAGCAACAACAGCACTATTGCTGAGCAAGCTCGGCATCTCGTCGCTGGTGGTGTCTCGTCACTCAGGCACGTCCCCCACGCCTCGTGCACATCTCTTCAATCAGAGAGCGATGGAAGTGATGCGAGACGCTGGAATCGAAGCAGATCTGCTGAAAGCAGCGACTCCTCGACAGTATCTACAACATACGTCTTGGACGCATTCTTTGAATGGTGAAGAGTACGCTCGTCTGTACTTCCAGGGTGCAGGCTGGAGTAGGAAAGGTGATTATGAAAGAGCAAGCCCTTGCGAGATTGTCGATCTGCCACAGATGAGATTTGAACCAATCTTGATTGAGAAGGTCAAAGAGGCAGGTGTGGAGGTCTTGTGGAGGATGGAGTTTGTAAGCCAGATCGAAGTGGATGGCGGTCGTCTGGTCGAAACTGTGTTGCGTGAGCGGGATACCAATTTGAAGCGGCGCGTTCGGTCCAAGTATCTCGTCGGCGCAGATGGAGCACGGAGCGTTGTACTGCAAAGCCTTGGGATTCCTGTTGACGGGAAACAGTTGAACTCAGTGTTCAACGTTCACATCAAAGCAGATCTGAGCCGTTTCATACAAGACAGACCCGGAGTTCTCAACTGGGTCTTGAATCCAGACGCACCTCAATGGTCAGCAGTGGGCAATTTCCGGATGGTGAAGCCATGGACTGAATTTGCAGTATCGATGCATCCAGCCGTCAAGGAAGGGGGTGTTGCGTTCGAGCCAACGCACGACGACATCCGCGCTCGACTGTACCAAATGATTGGAGCAGACAGAGATGTGGTTGGCGATATCGAAATCCTGTCGGTATCCAGATGGCACGTCAACAATCAGGTTGCTCGTGAGTACCAGAAAGGTCGAGTGATCTGCATCGGCGATGCCGTACATCGACATCCTCCCATCAATGGACTCGGTAGCAACACATGCATCAGTGACGCAATGAACATTTCCTGGAAGCTGGCGTATGTCATCAAGGGAGTCGCGCATCCGAGGATCCTGGATACTATCACGTTAGAACGGAAACCCGTCGGCGATAGCGTAGTACGAAGAGCCAACGAAGGCATGGAAGAGCAACGCCGACTATGGAAAGTCATCGGACTGGATAAAGAAGAGCGAATCAAGAAGCTTGAGCTCATGAGTTCTGTCTCATTAGCTGGTAGCAAGCTAAGAGAAGAATGGTGGAGCGCCATAAAGACGAACGATCGCGAGGGAAACGCCCTGGGTATTCAGATGAACCAGCAGTACTGCGCATCGCCCTTGTCAGTGACAGAGTCTGACGACACCGAAAAACCAGATGTTGTAGAAGTCGATCTGGAGATGGACCTCGTTGTCTCCACCTTTCCCGGCTACCATCTTCCACACGTCTGGGTGGTTCCAATTGGGCAGTCTCAAAGGATATCAACCTTGGATATCTGCGGGCGCGGGCGCTTTACTCTACTCACCGGGCTAGGAGGCCATTTGTGGAAACAATATGCCGATACGATCAATGCCAGGCGGCCAGGACTCGACTTGCGGGTCGCGTCAATAGGCTGGCGCCAAGAATACCATGATGCATACGATGACTGGCGGAATATCAGAGGAGTCGATGATGATGGCGCAGTGCTTGTTCGTCCAGATCATTTTGTCTGCTGGAGATGTAGATCTGTAGCGTCCGTGGGTCTAGGAAGACTTGCGGAAGTGCTGGAGCAGCTATTGCCGGCGCCATCGTGCGCGTAGATATCCTTGAATCCCATAGCCTCTGTGACCTGTGTATCAGTGATTGGTGGGTCATATTGAAGACGTGATGTTTCGTGTTGCACAACGCGGGCTTCCAAAGCCCCCGATGCCGTACAAAGGCTTGGCAAACAGTTCCGAGAAGGTCCAGGTTCTCCGCAGCGGGACCAACCCTATGCACTCCACGTCTCCTAGAACATGAAATCTCACCTGGAGTCGTTTCCCTTGGGCTGGCCCAGCGCCACCGGCGCAAGTGCTACAAAGATCGGACTCCTGCTGTGCTGACGGCAGCCTACGGCTCGGAGATATGTGCCGACCACCATCATGATGGGTCTGCGGTATTCTGGACAGTAATCCTGCTTAGTTGCCCTAACATCCACGAACCGCATTCACTTGCCCATGGCAAACGGAATGGAAGGCCGGGAAGGTCGCCCTGGACCGCAAAAGCGCTCGAAAAGAACGCCATATGCTGCCAAAGCATGGTAATTTCGTTTGCCAAAGTTTGATCTCTATCAGTCGCTGACCAGTAGTGGTAGTTACCAGTGTCAGCAACGCAAGATCAAAGTATGTTCAAAGACATATGCACCTAGCCCAAGGCACTGCTGACCTGCGCAGTGTGAAGGCGGTCTGCCGTGTAGAAACTGTTCAATTAAAGGCCGAGAATGCTTCCTGGTTGAAGAACCGCCAGCTCCGGCTCGCAGAGCCTCCACGCCTCGACGAGATGAGCTTCCAGGGCATGCGCGGACCAAGCGCCGGAGCTCCCATCATTCGTCCTCGACGAATGCCAACGCTTCACACATCACGACCACCGAAGTATATCAACGGCTGCTCAATGTTGAGCAACGACTCAATGCGTCTCTGTCTCAGAGCGCCTGGGCCTCTTCAAGCAACGGAGATCTATATTCTGCGGCTGTCATCGCGGATCATGCATCACCGGAGACATGTCATGACCATGCAAGAGAACGACAGACGTTTGTAGGAGAAGCTTCGGTTCAGAACGAAGACGACGAGATAACGGAGTCGCCTACGAATAGTCCGATGGCTAATCGCAGGCCGTTGACGCCAACAATCCGATCTTACGATGATCGTAGCAGCAGAGGGTCCACAACCTGGCTCACAGATGTACTCTCCTCATTTGACGTTCGCCCGGACTCACTAGACTGCAAAGGTCTTCTCAACGTCTTCTTCGACGAAGTGGCTATGATATATCCTTTCATTCACCGCCCATGTGTCTGGAATACCTTCGAATACCTTTGGAGTCGCTCCTTGCAAGTCACTTTGGAGGATTTGGAGGCTCATGGCGAGAGCAAGCTTACTGTTGCCCTATTGTTTATGTGCATCGCCTTAGGGCGCTGCACAACTTCGCCTCGGACACCCAGTGCAGAAGCTGCGCATTCAGCGGGCTGGAGTATCTACAATGTCGCAGTAGAGCTCATGCGTCCCTACCTTGATGTCACATCGGACTCGCCACCGTCTCTACACAGTCTTCAGGCACTGACGATGATGGTAAATACCTCAGTGGTACAAGTCGCGCTGTGTCAAGTCTAACCTTGAAGCAGGTCATTTACTTATTCCGACTCGATGCTTGCGAAAGGGCGGAGCGCACACTTGCCCACGTCATCTCGAGCGCTCATATACTGGGCATATACCGCACAGAGTTCTATGTGAACATGAGTGCTTTCGACGAAGAAATGTTTCGCAGGCTGTGGTGGTGTATCTACCTGCAAGATCGCAGGATGTCTCTCGAGAGCAGCCGTCCGTTCCTCATCCAGGATTCTAACATCGAGATTGAGCTTCCCTTAGATGTCAGCGATGCTTGGCTCGAGGCCTATCGCCGGACTAGTACGAGCATCGCATCGTTGCATGATGAAATCGAGAAAGAGAGGAGTCTCGAGAAAGTCACGATCTTGCCGTATCTCGAGGCGCATGTATCCCAATCTCGAATCGCAGCTGATGTCTGGAAGGCAGTCTATAATAGCAAGCAGGCCTCTTTTGGCAGTTCCAGCATGGTGTCCGAGTACCTGGACACGGCGCTCGACAGCTGGCGGCAAGAAATGCCTACGAGAATGCAATACCAAGAATCGCGCGGCTTCGAAGAGCAATTTTCCGACGTCCCGTGGTGGCAGGCGAAGCAATCGATGTTGCTCTACGTGGTAAGCATGTCGACTTCTTGTATGGAGGATAGGATCTGACCCAGCTTCTTACAGCGCTATTGCCTCTTGAAAGCGATTATTCGTAGAACTCCGAGGATTCCAAGAAATGGCTCCACGAATAGAGAGCAATTACCTGTGGATATGCAGTGCGCACAGCTCGCTGCAGCTGTGATTCGAGTGTACGAGAAAATTCCGCAGAACCGCGCCAGGCAATCATTCGCATTCATACACCCCATGACGAGTGCAACTATGATCCTGCACAGCTTGATCTCTCTACACCCTGGGCTCCGTGAGTCCTATGAAGCCGTTCTGCGTACGGGCGTCGATGCCCTTGTGGGCTACTGCCAGAGCACATGGGTCAGTGGCAAAATGATCAGAACCACGTTCAGGTTGAACGCATTGGTGCAAAGGACTCTCGGAATGACTCCCGAGCGTGGTGATGGCAAAAGAGACAAACAAGGGCAGATTCAACTCGCTGGACAAAGTCAGAGTATACCCTCCGGTCCAGCAAGCCAGCGACGATCAAGTTCTTTGGTAGAGACCCAAAGTGTAAGACCACAAACAGCGCCCAATAGAGGACTTCTATCACCGCCAGTGAGCACTGCGTCCGCTGCGCAACGGAACGACCTCGCATATTCTGGAAAGAACGCGGAACACATCACAGAATTCCCCTGGAACCCGCTACATGATTCAGACGAGAATGCGATGCTATTCCTCTCACAGTCGGACTTCTCATCGCTGCAATTGCCAGACTGGGCCACACTTGACTTCGACTTCGAGCATGTGGGCAACAGGCACGCTGCCAATGGCGATTCGCAGTACTCTAGTGGAGACCTGTTTGGTTTCGAAGGCTGGGCTACTATGTGAACTGTCGAGCAGTACTCCGACGCTCTCATCTACGCAGACTAGCATAGATACGACTACATGAAAATGTGCAACGCGTACGACTTTCAGAATGGTCAGTCATCGTGCTCCAATTTATGATCTGAACAGTACCATCGTCTTGAGAGAACGAGTGGGTATAGTCGCTACCATTGTCGTAACCAGTGATATCCATCTATCTATCATCTTCTCTGCCAAGTGTGAATGGTCGATCGGTTGTGCCGCGGTAGCCCTTCTCGACATCGTTAGACACGGGCACAGTCGCTGGTTCGTGCTCTCCCGCGGATTCCTTAGTAGCAGACTCCAGCTCAGCTGCTGTATGCTTAGCATTAAGCTTAGGCTCGCCTGTTAGGACTCTCGACTCGCTGTCGCTTCCGCTGCTTCTGGTAATTGCATCGGAAGATGCTGAGTAAGCTGATGCTGTTCCTTCAGACTCTGATGAGCTCGCGGGCTCGCTTTCCTCTTTACTAGCTACGCCCGTTGTGACACTCTTGGGCGAGGCGCTCTCATCGCCCTTATCACCCTCATCACTGTCACCGCTCTCATCGCTCTCAGAAGCAGTACTCCGACTTCCTGGGATTGCGAAGCGTTCAATTGTAATTGTACGCGTCTTTCTACCTATGGTTCTGGTCTCTTCTTCTTCCCAGATCTCAAGTATGTTGACGTATTCACTCGGAGAGAAGATATTGTTCACAGCGCGAGTGAAGAAAAGTGCCATGTTCCCCCACTCTTCACTGTCCACCTTTTCGGAACGACGAAGCTTCCTGTTGAAACGGTCGTGCACATCTTGCATCTCTTCCTCGTTCTATTCACTCGAATCCATAGTCTGATTCGCCCAGGAGACCGTATTATAAAAGTTTCTGAGGCTGCCGAGTGTCTGATGTCGCTTACGCCAGCCGTATTTGGCAAAGAACTCATCAGTCTTCCGGCCGTTGCCAGGCGGAATGTAATCAGGATATTGAAGTGCGGGCCCAGGCTTAGGCTTAGTCGTTCGACTGCGCAAAGTGCGCGAAGATATGGGCGTCATCTCCGGCGACATTGTGATGTAGCACTTTGGGGAGGATGAGGTAACCGGCGATGGGTCTGACAAAGGCTGGCCGATTGCAAAGGTCAGGATTATTGAAAGAAGACCAATGTTCGAGAAGTCACGCACGGAAGCCGTGCTTGCCTTGCGGTCACAATCGGCAGTCGCTATGTTCCCCACCGTGCTTCACTTCCCTTCCACCTTGCTAGCTATCGTTGGGGAGCTCCTTACTGTGCTTTCACTTCCCTTCTACCTTGCTTGCCGTCGTTGGAGATTTCCCCACTGTGCTTCACCTCCCTTCCACCTTGCTAGCTATCGTTAGGGAGTTCCCCATTGTGCTTCCTTTCCCTTCCACCTTGCTAGCCATCGTTGGGGAGTTCCGGACCCAGCCTTAACTATCGACCAGCACGCTCGCTATTGGAACTAGCAGTACATGCTGTACATATCAAAGCTCCTGTTTTATGCCCGACTGCAGTCCCTCTTAGGTGGTGCTAGAGTCTCTTAACATAGTGGCAGGTATTGAAAGAGCTAGCCGATATGGGATCATCGAAGTTTTCCCTACAACGCGAAGAGCAGGTTGGAGAGGTCAGCTTTCGAACGACTACTAAGTATGCTGCGCGGTATTAGCAGAATTGGAGTTCTGTATGCATTTTAACCAAGATTCTCTGCCATTAGATTCACTGTGATAAGATAATGCAATAACATGCGTCCCAACAGCCACACCGTGTTCTTTTCGGTCACTGCATTCTGCCCAACAATATTAGTGAACGACTAGTTCACGATTGAAGCATTGCCCTTCGACGTGCCAGCAGCAGGGTCGCCGAATGGAGACTATAGTTCATTCGTCCCGGCTATGTAATTCCGCTTGTGTAGCCCTTCTGCAAGTCCGATGTCCAGCGTATTAGCTGCTGCCTACCTCTTTTCGAGGGTAAAGGCATCCTCGTTCTCTTGCACCTCTTCCTCGCTCCCCGCCCATCCCATCAAATGTGCGGACGGAGCATTTTTGATCCTGCTGGCAGCTGAAAAGTGTCCTTGTGATGTCCGAAAGGTCTATCTAGCATGGGTCATCAGCCTCTGCAAATGCGCATCGAGAGATGCTTTCAGTGGCTGTCACTGTCCCAGAAGTCGCCGGCTTCGATTGCCATTGCCTGTATCCTTAGAACAATCTTTCGACGCTCTTATTCAAATGGACTAGAATCGATACGACTGCATAAGATGGTGCAATGCGTACGGCCTGCAGTATGGCCAGTCATCGTGCTCCAATTAATGCTGGTCGAATGCAATGTAACAACCGTTTTGTGGGAATACTAACGTAATGCAAAATCCACATGGAGTACTGCGCAATGCTTCCGGAGTCGGGTTGACGTAGTCGATCTAGCGGGCTGAGCTACCGTTGGTGATATACGCTTTCCGAAGTTTCATTCCGAAGCATTATTGCTTTCGGCACCACGGACCAGAGTGAAGCCGGTATGACTTCCGCATTGAGGCGCTTAGACCACTGGCGATAGAAAACTTGGAATAGCAGGTCTATCAGAAGGATTACCCCACTATCACCTGAATAGAAACTACCATCGTTAACCCATCGAGCCCGGATACCAGCACTCCATCCACAACATCACAGCATGCCATTCACACAACCCCGAGTTGCCTTTGTGACAGGCTGCAGTGGCATCAGTGGCAACGCGATCGTCGAGTATTTAATCAGACAACCGAAGTCAGAATGGTCTCGTATCGTTGTAACCTCCAGAAGCCCTCCTCGGAACTACTGGCAAGATTCGCGAGTCGAGTTCGTAGCTCTTGATTTCCTGGAGCCAGTCGAAACTACGATTCAAAAGATGTTCTCTTACTGCCGAGACGTTACTCACGCATTCTTCACCTCCTACGTCCATACAGATGATTTCACTAGGCTGGCCGAGTTGAACGTTCCGTTATTTGAGAACTTCTTGACAGCGATCGATACTGTGGCAGGAGGCAATCTGCAACGAGTTTGTCTACAGACTGGGGGCAAAGTAAGTCCATGCATGGATGATAATGTGTGCACTTCGGAAGAAGGCCCGACTTACGGCTTGTAGAACTACGGCGTTCATCTGGGCCCATTTCCGGCTCCCGCGCGAGAGACATTACCTCGCTACGAAGACCACGGCTTGAACTTTTACTACACTCAAGAAGATTTCATGTTTGAGCTGCACAAGCAACGCAGTTGGTCATACAACATCATTCGACCTGGTGGTATTATTGGCTTTGCGCCTGCCAGTAAGCGACGTGCCAACGTTCATAATCGATCACTCAGCTTTTGCTAACCTGTCGTCACAGAGAATGGAATGTCCGAATCCATCACGCTCGCGCTCTACATGCTGATCAGCAAAGAATTGGGCGAGGTTCCACGCTTCCCAGGCAACAAGCTCTTCTACAACTCCTGCGACGATAAATCTACTGCCGAGAGTATCGCCGACATGTCTGTATGGGCCGTCATTCAGGAGCATACGAAGAACGAAGCTTTCAATCATGCCAATGGCGATACTTTCGTTTGGAGGTACCTTTGGAGGAATATGGGAAAGTACTGGGGTTTGGATGTAAGTGGTTGATAGACATGCCGCTGGACCAAATGTATTGAGGTAGTTGTACTGACGGTCGAGCAGATCCCGGATCAGACTACATTTCCTGAGATCAACGATGATGGCAAGATGGCGAATGAGTTTCGTATGTCGGAATGGGCTGCCGATAAGAAGCCTGTTTGGGACCGGATATGTGAGAAGTATGGAGGCTCGAAGGATGCCTTTGGGAGCGGAACTTGGTAAGTTCTCTGTTAGCTGCTTCTACGTCTGCATGCTCACATCTGGCTGAGGGGATACTTCGACTGGGCAGTGGGCAAGACATGGCCTACTACAATGTCCATCACGAAAGCGCGCAAGTTCGGATGGAACAGATATGATGATACCGAGGAAAACTACTACGAGACTTTCAGAACGTTCGCAAATGCTGGCGTCTTGCCTTCTCGGCGCGCAGTGCTGGGCGCCAACGGAGACGATTGCTCTGCACCAGTTAAAGCGGAGGCCAACGGGCTTAGGCATGTTGACTCGGCGATCACGAATGGAGCGAATGAGAGTCAGAAGGTCGACATGTTGGAGAGGATCGACTCGAAATGGGCCAAGGAAGACCATATGTCCGTGACCTCGCACGATTCGGCAATTGAGGTAGTGTCCTAGTTTATAGTTTACCAGGTACCAGTGCTTATCTTGTGACACGTTTGAGACGGCACTTCGACATCGTCCTCTCTCAAAGACAGTGACCCTTCGCAGTCACACACGCGTCGGTCTTACAATCGCTGCAAGCCACGCTGCTGCGGCATTGCTACACAAGCCCAAGACGTGGAACGAGATAAGAGGTTCTGCAAACCGTGGCGAAGTCTGACATCGGGCTGTGTTCCGAATACAATACTCAAGTGCCGAAGTACTGAATACGATATGCAAGTGCCGAGCTTCTGAAATGCACACGGTTCCACGCGAGGATGAGAAATCATGTCGGAACCATGCTTACCTCTAACCATGTTGACACGTTCCGGGGACGCCACCATGTCGCCAAGAGCCCAACCACGCGACAGCCCCATGGGGTAAGCCTGTATGCCCCCGGTAAAGGTTCCCCGCGTGTTCCGCAAATAAGTGCGCATATATTAGAGTTGGTCAATGGCCATAGCTGAAGTAGGCCGTCTTTGCGTGAACGCAGATTGTCAAAGATGGAGAAAAGTACCCAAGATTATTCGCCAGGAAGCAGTGATGCAGACCATCTGGAGTTGAAGCATGAGCCGACAATAGAACCAGTACCACAGGAGCTGCAAGTCAATGGTGGCATCCTGGTGGACGTCAAAGATGGTGATAAGGCGACCAATTTAAAGCTTGCGCCCGATGGACATGTGCGTACTCTTTGTACGTCTCATTAGAGAAGACACTAATCGTTCCCGTAGACCGTTCTCATTCCTCAACCGACCGACGATCCAAACGATCCCTTGAATTGGTCATGGAGGAAGAAGCATGCTATATTGTTCGTTGCTGCGTTCGCTGGCTTCGCAGCAGACTATACTTCCACTTGGGGACCCGCGGTCATCTTCCCACAAATGGAAGATTTTAACATCTCGTCATTCCATACCATGAATCGACCGAACAACCTCAATGTCTTGGCTGGGTAGGTAACGCTTGTTCAAGACTTCGAAGTACAACGCTGAGAAGTTCGAAGGGCTCTGGGAGGTCTGATATGGGTGCCTGTGAGCTCATGGTTCGGACGTGCGCCGGTATGTCTAAATCTCGATCATTGACGCGGCAGACTGTGTCTAACTATTGCTCAGGTGATGTTCTGGACGGCGATAGTCGGATTTGCGGTCTCTTGCGGAGCGGCTGCAACCTCCTCATATGGAGTCTACTTCGCGATGCGAGTCCTGACTTCACTCTTCCTCACGGCTGGCCAGACAATGACGATTGCGGTCCTGAAGGACATCTTCTTCTTCCACGAGCGAGCGCGAAAGATTGGGCTATGGGTGAGTGATTATCTTGGTGCCTCGGATCTGTTCAACCTTGCTGATTCATACTTCCAGGCACTGTTGTATATTGCAAGTCCTTACTTCGGACCTCAATACAGCAACTTCATCCTGCACGGTACTGGAAGTTGGACTGATGTTGCTTGGGTCGGCGCTGCAGTCGTAGCCATCAACATCATCTTGGTAGTACTGATCATCGATGAGACTTGGTACGATCGGACCAAATCCTCCCATGAGCAGCCAGAGCGAGCTTCGGGCTTGTATGGCAGATTTGAGCGCCTGGTGTAAGTCGTCCTTTCGGTGCAAAATGTCACATGGCTGATCTTGTTTGCAGTGGTATATGGCAAATTCGGCATCACAAGGAGTACTTTCCGAGTCTGTGGCCCACGTTCAAAGGCTTCTTCGAGATCATATATCAGCCAGCATTCTTCTTGGTTGCTCTGAATTAGTAAGCTGCCTTGCCTTGCGCAATTACTTCACTGCTGATAGGTTCGAAGTCTCATGAACTTTGCTTGGGCCATCGGCATCAACATCAGCGGTGCTATCTTGTTCACTCAACCAGAAGCAGCTGGTGGCTATGGGTACAATTCCAAACAGGTCGGATATCTGTACTTCACACCAATCGTAGCGATTTTCCTAGGAGAGGTCTTCGGCCACTACTTTAACGACTTCATGGCCAGAAGATACGTTCGCAAGCATGGCGGTGTTTTCGAGCCCGAGGTCCGAATCTGGACCATTCATATTGCCATCCTGTTCATGGCGCCTGGGCTCATCACCTTCGGATACGCTTTGGAAAAACATCTGAACGTGGCCGCAGTCATCTTCGGTTGGGGCATGCACACCTTCGGTCTCATGGTCATGTCTGTGGCGAACATCGCCTACGGACTTGATTCATATCCCACCTTGCCCGCAGAAGTTGGTGGTTGGCTCAATTTTGCTCGATTGATGGGTGGCTTCAGCGTGGACTACTACCAAACTGATTGGGCGAACGCAGTCGGTTACGATGGCAGCTTTGGCACTCAAGCTGCCATTTCGGTGGCTTCGCTCGTGCCGGCCATCATTGTGCATATCTGGGGAAAGCGCCTGCGTGCAATGGGCACACTGGCCAAGAAATAGGTCTCAGCAGACAGAGCAGACGCATGCTCAGGAATTGTAGACAGTGTCTCGGAAGCGTTGATGTTTTGATATGAAGGCAGCCAGCAAGAATTACACAGACGTCAAGGGGAAATTGCGAATGACGAATCACAGTGCCAAGAGAAACCAAGGCCCACTTTTCCTTCACCTCCTCTCCTCCGTCATGTGCTTCCTCACGACCAACATGCCATATTGTCCCATTGCCAACTCTGTTGTTCATTTCGCCCCTAACGTAGCGATGACAGCATCTGCTTGAGTATGGGTCACTGGCGCTGAACCTGATCGACATGTGTCAATCACAAAGGTGCATCTACAGCAATGCCGGGCACTACACGAGCGTACGCATATTCATTGCGCTACTATCTATTCTGCCAAGCACGATAGTCTCTCATACTGAGCTCCTCAGCCTGTAGATGCCGATTGCCTACAAGGTGTTGACCTGAAAGAACAGCGGAAGCCAGATCCCGGAACAAGTCTCGGAAACCCCAGACGGAAAGGTCTCTCGGAATAATGCCTGCCCAGCATAGTTTCGTCTAGGTCAACGCCCAGAATGCGGAGTCTGGAGAGCAGTTGCACGAATGCGCGGTCATCCGAAGTAAGCTAGGTTCTATTGCCCATAACAATCAAAGTTGCCTACCGACAGCCTGGAGACAATTGTGTGAGGAATCCTCCTACAGGCTTGGGCAGTCACAACTCGCTACATAATGTTGTTACTATCGCCTTTGGTTTGGCTCGTAGCAAGCGCCTTGCTTGTTTTTCGCTTATTGTTCAGCCTACGATCACGTCGTCCCAAAGGCACACAAGATCTCCCTGGCCCGTCGGGTGAGCTATCGCTGTGCCAAAGCAGTAGGTATCAGATACTGACCACTTTCAATACAGGACTGCCATGGATTGGCAGTGTCTTTGATCTGAACAAAGGCGAAGGTGGCTACTTCTGGTTCAAATTCACGGAATGGAGCAAGCAATTCGGACCGATCTACCAATACAAGACCTTTGGCAAGATCAATGTTGTTGTCAATACAGAGAAGATGGCGAATGATCTGCTGAGGGAGCGAGGAGAGTTCTACAGCTCACGAGAGAGTCTTCCGATGGCTTCTCAATTATTAAGTGATGGATATAAGGCTCTTTTCCTACCTTATGGAGGTACGAAACCTTTGCAGTGTCCTCTCAGTGTCTCATACTGATAAGAGTCGCTCGACAGAGAAGTGGCGCCGAGTGCGAAAGCTGCAACACCATGTGACTCAAGTCAATGCGGCAAATTCGTACCAACCACTACAGCAGCACGAATCAGCTCGTATGGTGAATGATCTGGTTTCGAATCCTGGAGAGTACAAGACACTATTCCGTCGGTATGCCTCGGCCCTCATTCTACGACTCACCTACGGCATCGAAGTGCAGACAGGCAACGAGGATATTGTCCGATTAGTTTACGAGAATCAACTCAACGTCGAACGTGTCTCAGCACCAGGCCAGTACCTAGTCGACGTGTTACCCATCCTGATGTGGCTGCCAACTTGGCTTGCGCCATTCAAGCAAGAGGCAAAAGCTCATCGCACACGTGAGGTGAACCTGTTCTCAAATCTAGTGAAAGGCATCGAGCAGGACATAGAAGCAGGGAAAGCAGGGCCAAGCTTCACTCGTACGTGGCTGGAGAACAAGGAAAAGTGGGCGCTGGAAGATCTGCAGGGAATATATGTCCTCGGAGGACTCTACTCAGCTGCCGCTTCTACGACTGCCTCGCTTGCAACGAGCTGGTTACTGATGATGGTTTTGCACCCGGAATGGTTCCAGAAACTCCAAGCACAAATCGACGAGGTCGTAGGACCTGATCGACTCCCACGATATGACGATCTTCCAAATCTTCCGCTACTTCGAGCAGTGGCCAAGGAAGTTGCAAGAATGAGACCGGTCACTGCTGGAGGTGAGAAAGCCCTCCATGACATGCGACTGTTAATTAGAATTTGCTCACAGATGGTGTAGGAATTGCGCATAAGTCTACTCAGGATGATGTCTACAATGGCTACTTCATTCCCAAGGGTAGCATTATCCATCCGAATCTCTGGTGAGGATTTCCAGGCTCAGACTATGATTGCCTGTGAGACTAACGTAGCCAGGGCTATACACCATGATCCAGCACTCTATCCAGATCCGTTCACTTTCAACCCCAACCGCTGGCTATCTCCCGACTTCCCAACCACATATAAAGAGCCTCTAACAAAGTACCCAAACATGAACAACTTCTCAGTATTCGGTTTCGGTCGACGTCTTTGTCCTGGAGGGCACATTGCCGAACGAAGCATTTACATTCTATCTGCTCGGATGGCATGGGCTTGTAATATCAAGAAAGCTACTGATCCGAGTTCTGGAGCACCGATTACGCCCCCAGAGTATAACTGTGAGTGCTAAACTCGTTTGATTGAAGGAGATTAGAGTGACTTTGCTGACTTTTCACAGACGTCAAAGCGTTGAATACGGAACCTCACCCATTCCCGTTCCATCTCGAGTGTCGGAGTGAGAAGCATAGGGAGGTCTTGCAGCGAGAAGCGAAAGAGGCGTCGGACGCGTTAAGCTGTGGGGGCATGTAGTGCAAGCAGAGTGAGCAGGCCCAGACCTCGGGATGTCATCTGGTACCATTGCAATATTTTACTTCGCCAGCATGACTCTCAATATCCCGTTCCAGTGCCTCGAACGACATCGCACTGCGGTATACGGCTGTATGGCGCTCCAGTGAGCCACTGTCCCTCAAGTACAGGTCTCGGCAGATCTGCCCAGAAACGCTGCACTCTCCGGCTCGCCGCCACAAACCTCTGCCTCACTTGCTCAACACCTTGATCAACCAAGCGACCATCTCTCTTCCTCCACTCGCCATCAATGAGGACATGCTTGATCTGTCCAACGTGCGAGTGCATGACGATGGCAGCCACAGGATCATCAAAGCCAAGAAGGCCTGGCGCTGCACCATCGAAGATGGCCACGTCAGCCTTAGCTCCCACTTGCAAAACGCCCAAGTCTGGTCGTCGAAGTGCAAGGCCCCCGGATCGTGTTGCGAGTAAGAAGGCCTGATTCGTTGAGATTGGATTGTTCGCCGGTACGCGCCAATTTGCTCGCTCTGACCCATATAACTGATCGCGGCCACGCTGAAGCCATAGGCGCGCCTGAGAAATGAGATCTCCGGACTGAGCGTAATTTGTTCCCACACTGAGTGAAGCTTGGTCGGATATGTGGATTGATCGGGTCAAGTCTGCTCCATGACTCATCTCGTAGCCAACGGCTGATGAGATGTAGTGATTGAGTCTGCGAAGAAGCGTTGCATCTGTGGGAGTGATGCCATTGCTGTGAATGAAAATCACTGGCATCGAAAGGTTGAGTAGACCGAGGGAAGCGAGTAGGCTTGGACTGTTTTCGTTACCGTCAACGCCGCCGACAAAGTGTGTTTCTAGTACTGTCGCGTTCGATCCCCTGCTCAAGAGTCAGCTTCCATGGTATCTTTAATTTGCTCCAGAGATGAAGGAGCCGTAACATACCTGATGAACTCAACAACCTGCTCGATCTCTGCTGGTGCCCCAATGTCGAAAGTCTCATACGCCAAGCCCATGCTGATCAAATTGCTCTGCTCCTGGCTGTGTACTTGAAGCTCTCTCCAAAGCTCAAATTGGGCCTCCAAAGTAAAGTTGCCAGGCTTAGTCCCAATTTGTGGAGCAAAGATGCCACGAATACCGCTGTCGAGATGAGCTCGATGCGCAGCTCGAGTGACTTCCTCGTCCCATGTTGCAGATGCATGATCCACAATTGTTGTTACACCTGCACCGATGGCTTCGAGAAAGCCCAGGAGCTGCGAATCGTACATGACATCGCCATCGTAGACTTCAGCCAGTAGTGTGGTGTTCGTCCAGTGAGTGATGTACTCTGCAAGGGTTGCGTTGCCTGCTACGGTGCGTTGCGCTGTCTGCCATGAGTGCCGGTGGGTGTCGATGAATCCTGGGACAATTATATCTCCAGTGGCGTCGATGCGTTCGATTCTGGTCGTGACATTACTGGTGTTGAAGCTTGAAGTAGGAAAGATGCCGGCGATTCGGTCGTTCGTGATCAGAAGTGAGGAATCCCGAAGGACCAGAGGACCCCCGTTCGCCTCATCATAAGAGACTATTGTTGCGTGCTCGAAGAGGGTGGATCGTGCGAGAGCGAGCAAGGGGAAGATGAGACTGAGCATGCATTGCCGCCACGAAAGAGAAGTATGAATAAAAGATATGATTTGCAAAATTCGTGATCTCCTTCCCAATCTGTCGGAGAAAGGCGATGACTTTCAGAAATCTTCATCTTACCAGTGCTTGTACTTATACAGTCGGACGCAAACTGCATCCAATCCTTGAGAGGCCATGAAGGAACTAGCACGTCAGTAATTTTCCGCAAACACGTCCTAGGCCAAGAAGTTGCAAGCTCTCAAACTGGCGCTCATCGAAGCCGTCGTCTTCCATGGCCGGCATAGCCAGGAATATGGAATCTGTGCTTGCGCGCAAACGGACTTGGGAGTTGGCGGAGTGTGAGACCGGATTTAAGAGAGGCAAAAGTTATGCCGACCAGTGATGTTGTCCCGACATCTGAGGCTTGGTGGCAGGAAGGCTCGTCAAAGCACACGTCAATATTTGATGTGCGCCTTGCTTGGGGTCCGAACTCTGTACTTGCAGCTGTTGCTGAAGAGGAGAAGGGTGAGCAACGCGCCACGAAGCGTACAATGCGCATCTGGCAGCGACCGGCACAGCACGGCCTTGACTCGACGTTGATGAAGCACGATGTGCAGAGATGGATCAGCAAGCCATCAAAGATCCTTAGTCCACGCGGAATGGGCCACGATCGCGGAAGAGAAGGACAAGTAGAGTCAGCATAGCTGCCGGGCCACCATTGGTCTCGTCCACGTGCGGACAATGCCTTACGAAGCGGTAGCCATACGGCGGAAAATGGAGCATACGATGGAGGGAAGATACATGCAGAAGTTCTCAATTGTCTCCTGTCAAGTCGAAGCTACTGTACATGCGGTTGCTCTTTTTCGGAAGAGCCATTAATGCAATGTCCATCTGGAGCTAAGTGCGCTCAGAGGACTTCCAGCAAAGCGAAAGCAAAGTCTATCAAAAGCAGTAACAAAGTCCTCGGTCGAGAGCTGTGGAGCCCAAATGACCTCTCAGAAAGCAGAAAAGAAGTGGGTGCGGCGCAACGGAAAAGAAGCGTGTCAAGCGCAATGACAAATGCCGCCATATGGAGCCGTGAAGCTCGACGAACAGCTGAGAACGCAAAGTGTGTCAAAGGCGGTGACAAGCGTCGCAATGTGGAAGTCGGAAAGCATCTGCTGCTCGCGTCAGTCACGCCTCATTTGAGAGTATGCTGAATGGATCTTACCAAATGGACCAATGCTGCAAATCTCACGCCGCTCTGTCTGGTGTTTCGTGTGTCTTCTGAGCAATATGCCAAAAGCAAGCAGTCTCGTCTTCAAACCTCGTTCCAGTCGGGAAATCGAATGCCTCTGCATTTCTTGCAGAGCTTGCAGACGGTAATCTCCGAAGAGACCTTGCGCGTACGAAAGACCCAGTCGTCCAACACGTCAGACTCGAAGAAGTTGAGTAAGTATTCGCTGATGTCGCACGAGGCCTTGGGATCTATTGGATCGTCAAGGAATGGGTCGTGTGGGTAAGTGTTCAACATCTTGGTGTTCAGACGATGGATTTCCTTTCGGACTGTGCACTCGCACAGCTCGTAGCAGATGGCTTCGTGGAACCGGGGCCAGCGAGCTTCCTGGCTCAGCTCGAACCATTTGCTCTTGGAGAACTGCGAAACTGTCAGCCCGATTGTGAATTAGGAACAAGAACGGGGATTGGAGACTTACGTGTGGTGGAAGAAGAGTGAACATGTGGCCGTTCCACCCCATGAATTCCTCGTTGCGCCAGAGGGGACGGAGCAACTGGAACTTGAATTTCTTCACCAGGTCAATGTAATGACCGACGCTGCGAATGTAGTTGCCGACGCAGCGCTGGTGCACAACATCTGCGTCGAAGACGAATGCATCGTGCTCGGCGAAATAGATTGGGCCACATTCGGCGCGGATCTGGCGACAAGTGTTGATGATGCCGGGAAGGTTGTAAGTCGCCTTGCGGTGGAAGCAAGGTCCTCCGCGGCACGTGAAGGGCTCGAGGCTGACCATCACCTCACCGTCAGGCTCGAGAACGGCTAAGCGGTAGATCTCGTTGCGGATCTCGCCTGGCAGCTTCTTGAGTGTTCCAATGTCGGACTTTGGGATTGCCCGCTTGCTCTCTTTGTGGGCAGTCTGCATGCGCTCGAATGCCTCTTTTGCCATAAGCAGCTTCTGGCCGAACTCGCTGTTGATCGGACCAATTGCATCCTTCTTGTCGCTGAAGACATCGCCATCGCTGAAGACATCGCCATCGAACTTGAAACCCTCCCCAATTTTCCTATCTGCCGATTTGACCTTTGCCATCAAGCTGCCGCCAACGCCGCACACGCCGAAGCCAACTTCATCATAACGCGCGAGAAATGGATTAGACAAACCTTTGACTGAACCGCCTGGCGGCAAATTCGGGAACCACTGGGCCATTTCTTCGACTTGCTGGACGCGGTTGCCGGTCTTCCAAACTTGTGATCGGCGCAGCTTACGAAGCTGACGCGACTTCTTCTTGAGTGCAGGTGGAATGGGGATCTTGAGGTGCCGGTAGCGGCGGTGGTTGTGGTCGAAGTGACGAGAGTTTGGGTTGGCAAGTGGTGCCACTGAGTGGAGTGAAAGTTTGGAGTCAAGAGGAATTTGCGAAGCGAGAGCGGAAGAGCTCATTTTGACTCGCGTGCGTCACGTGTAGGTCTGTTTGTTGACGTGCTCGCGCTCTCGTGCAATAGACTCAACGGCTTGCAGGTAAACAGGGGCGCGTGCAGGGCGCGCAATGATGTCCGACAGTCGCGAGGAGAATTGGTGAAGCTGACAACTCGAAAAATCTTGAACGAGCGCTGAAGTTGAGCGCGTGTTCTGTGTTGTTCGTAACATCGAAGCAAACAGCAGAGCGAGGTGTAGATGGTGGTGGAGATAAAGGGGTGGCGCAAGTGAAGGCAGCTGCGCCAAGTGTAGCTCGAACCTTGTTTAGCGCGCTTCACTTGCACCTCTACGATCACCGCCGCGTCGGGCGGCTTGGTGACGATGGCAGGCGTGCAGCGAGACCCGATATTGCAGGCCATGGATCGTACTCAGCCGTTCTGGACATCAGAGAAGTGAGTCTCGCTTCACTTCATCTTGCAAATGCCGAATCTGAAAGGAAGCAAGATCGAGGTCCATTGCACCATCGTAATGAGCATCACCTTCATCAGAACTCTTTCCGTGTCATAACCCATTCAGTTGCTGGGCGCATGTCGCTCCTGACTTAATCCTGACATTTCTGCTTTCCAAACCACATACTTCACACGTCAAACACCAACCACAACTCACTCACCAGCTAGGCTATCTCACGGAACAGGAAGCTTGATCCGCCAAGACATCATGGTTGGGCTGCCAAAAGAGATGACCGCTGAGGAAGCGGCCGCTGAATTGGCATGCGAAGAGCTTCGCCAAAAGTGGGCCGAAGAGGAACATCGGCGCGAGCTGCTTTACATCAGAACTCAGCAGGAACGTGAGCTCAAAATGCAGATGCTTCGAAGCCGCGCGCAGTCAAGGGCTTGTGTCGACCTCACTACAGACAGCAACGACGAGGGAGATGCCAAGATCAAGACAGAGCTGCATAATGATCACGAGTTTGGATCTGGATCCGCATATCAGTCAACGCCACCTGCATTGCAAGCTTTGCAGACGCCGGCGCCGTCTCGTGCCAGCACTCGCTCCATGCCCAGAGTAGGAGAGCAGATGTCTGTGCCAGCAGCAAATACTGTCCGACAGGAAAACAACTCATTCAGACCAGGTAACAACTTCGCCGGATTCAACAACAAATTTGCAGACTTCACAGGTCCTTATCCCGAGCAGCTTCCAACGATCATCAACGACCCGAACGGTATCCCCGGTCGAGATTACATCGAACTGCGGTGTGGAGAGTGTGGAGCGAATTTCGGAAGAAACCAGACATTCATCAAGGGCGCATGGGGTTTCTATGCACACTTGAGGTCCATCCACGGCAAAAAGTATCCCAAAGGCACACTCCCGTCAGCCGCGCAGCTCGTAGAAATGTGTGCTTACAGAGCTGTGTCACGATCAGAAGTCGAGTCTCTTCGTCGACAGAAGTCTAAGATTAAGCTCGTTCTGAGCCCTGGCGCAGAAGCTGATCATCCCTCGAAACGGAAACGCAAGAAGGACGAAGCTCAGGGCAATACAACCAAAGTAAGCCGGAGGGCCGCCAAGTCAACTCACAGGGACAGTCGCGCAAAGTCAACATTGCATGAGAAGGCCCAAGAGATGGTGCCCACAAACGAGCGACGTCAACGCGGAATGCGGCGCAAGAGACGTGTGGTTGACAGTGGCTCGGACGATTCTGAGGACGCCGACGCTCGTCCAGCAGAGAGCCCAGAACAATCTCAACCTACTCATTTAAGCAGGCGTAGCGATCTCCGTTGCTGGAGACGCTCGCCACCACCGAGGGCCTTGAGGCAGGAGTCCAATGAGCTGCAAGAGCAGTATGCCGACGAGAGACCCAATGGGGAGTGGACTGGCCAGAGCATGTTCCAAGAAGAGAGTCTACCATTTGGCGCGGAGCAGAATGGGAAGCACCCAGAAGACACTGCAGCTGAGCTAGAAGAATCGACTGGGGCAGACTACCCATGAGCTACGTCGGAAGGCCGCCAGTGGCACAAGCCGTGTGCGAGCAGAAAGGTGACATCTTTCTGGCAGGCCGAGCACAGCTGCAGTCTCCTACGAGCGGGCGATATGGCTGAATCTCAGCGACATTGCGAGATGTATGATGTATGATCCTGTTGTAGACTGAATGGACATTTCTTATCCACTCTTGCGATCGTCATCGAGTTCCGTTTTGTTGGGCACGATGCTCAGCGAGAGACCGGCTCAAGCTTGCTCGAGAAGTCGAGCTGTCGCGGGAGGAGCTGCTAGCATCGCTGCGTCCTCGAAAGCAGATGGTAGTCGTTCGCAATCTAAAAGTAAGAGGCTCGTGAGAGGTGAAGTGAGGTGTCGACGTAGTAAGCAGACCCTTTGCCGCTAGCCGGGCGCTCGGACGTTTTTGGACCCACACAGCAGAACAGATCTTTTTGAGTTGCGAACTGAGAAAAGTGCGCTCCTCTGCTCTGCCATCTTCACCCTCTCTCCACCACTCACTTCTTCCACACCACACATACAACATGGCGGACGAAGTTTACGACGGTGCCATTGGCATCGATCTCGGAACCACATACTCATGTGTCGCCAACTATGAGGGCGCCGGCGTCGAGATCAGTACGTGCAGCGCACAGCGCCAACGACGAACCATTGAAATTCGCATCTAACAGTCGCCAATAGTCGCCAACGAGCAGGGTAGCTTCACCACCCCATCCTTCGTCTCCTTCACCTCCGAGGAGCGTCTCATCGGTGAGGCCGCAAAGAACCAGGCCGCCATGAACCCAGAGAACACCGTCTTCGATGTCAAGTGAGTGCGAAATTCGAGAGAAAAAGAGGAGGCGAGAGAAAACAACATACTGATTGGCCGCAGGCGTCTCATCGGTCGCCGATTTGATGACCCAACTGTCAAGAAGGATATCGAATCATGGCCATTCAAGGTCGTTGAGGAGGGTGAGAACCAGCCAAAGGTCCAGGTCGAGTATCTCGGCGAGACCAAGACCTTCTCTCCTCAGGAAATCTCCGCCATGGTCCTCGGCAAGGTCAGCGATTCGCGAAAGCTACATTGCCAGACAGTACAGGACTAACAATACGCAGATGAAGGAAGTTGCTGAGACCAAGCTCGGCAAGAAGGTCGAGAAGGCTGTCATCACTGTGCCAGCTTACTTCAACGACAACCAGCGTCAGGCCACCAAGGACGCCGGCTCCATCGCCGGACTCAACGTTCTCCGTATCATCAACGAGCCAACTGCTGCCGCTATCGCCTACGGTCTCGGTGCCGGCAAGTCTGACAAGGAGCGCAACGTCCTCATCTACGATCTTGGTGGAGGTACCTTCGATGTGTCTCTCCTCAACATCCAGGGCGGTGTCTTCACTGTCAAGGCTACTGCTGGTGACACTCACTTGGGAGGTCAAGATTTCGACGTGCGTAATCAATTCGCTGTGTTTATGTTGAATGACGACTGACCATGCGCAGACCAACCTTTTGGAGCACTTCAAGAAGGAGTTCCAGCGCAAGACCAAGGTACGGAGCCACTGAGAGTTCCGATGGCCAAAGATTATTGCTGACAACCAAACAGAAGGACTTGTCTGGCGACCCACGTGCCCTCCGTCGTCTGCGAACTGCTTGCGAGCGTGCCAAGCGTACTCTGTCCAACGGTACCCAGACCACCATTGAAATCGACTCTCTATTTGATGGGGAGGACTTCAACAGCCAAATCACCCGTGCTCGTTTCGAGGATATCAACAGCAAGGCTTTCAACGGCACCATCCAGCCAGTTGAGCAGGTCTTGAAGGACGCTGCTATTGAGAAGAGCAAGGTTGACGAGATTGTGCTTGTCGGTGGTTCTACTCGTATCCCACGGATACAAAAGCTCCTCAGCGACTTCTTCAACGGTAAGAAGCTCGAGAAGAGCATCAACCCTGATGAGGCTGTCGCCTACGGTGCCGCTGTCCAGGCTGGTATCCTCTCTGGAAAGGCCACCTCCGCCGACACTGCCGACCTCCTTCTCCTCGATGTCGTCCCATTGTCGCTCGGTGTAGCCATGGAGGGCAACATTTTCGCCCCAGTCGTCCCACGTGGACAGACCGTCCCAACGATCAAGAAGCGAACCTTCACCACCGTTGCCGACAACCAGCAGACCGTGCAGTTCCCAGTGGTGAGTATCTCCGGATTTCGCGCCAGTTCGATGCAGCCAGCTGACAATTTCACAGTTCCAGGGTGAGCGTGTCAACTGCGAGGACAACACTTCTCTTGGAGAGTTCACGCTTTCGCCAATCCCTCCGAGTGCGTATTCCCAGCTTCCTGTTGAAAATGTAGACTAACAAATTCTAGTGCGCGCCGGAGAAGCCGTCCTCGAGGTCGTTTTCGAAGTCGATGTCAACGGTATCCTGAAGGTCACCGCAACCGAGAAGTCCTCCGGCCGCAGCGCCAACATCACCATCTCCAACTCCGTCGGTAAGCTCAGCTCTGGCGAGATCGAGAAGATGGTTGAGGATGCCGCCAAGTTCAAGGACAGCGACAACGCATTCAGCAAGAAGTTCGAGTCCCGACAACAGCTCGAGAGCTACATCAGCAGAGTTGAGGAGATCGTCTCCGATCCATCAATGAGCATGAAGCTCAAGCGTGGCCAGAAGGAGAAGATCGAGAGCGCTCTGTCCGACGCCATGGCCCAGCTCGAGGTTGAGGATGCCACCAGCGAGGACCTCAAGAAGAAGGAGCTTGCCCTCAAGCGTGTTGTCACCAAGGCCATGTCTACCCGATAAGCGCCTCACATCTACTTTTTGGGTCTTTGTATTATGGCGTTTTGCGTGCAGGGAGTCAGAAAAGGCATGCTGAGCAGGAAAAGCTCAATGTGCTTGGAACTCTTTATCGCGCGCATAGTATAGATCACTAGCAATGACTGAATGGCTGGCAAAAGCAAGATTGATGTATGATCAGCATTCGAGGTCAGGATGTCATGACGCTGCGAATGTTTATCCGTAGCTACGAAACGAGACTGCAACGATCAAAATGCCATTCCTCCCAAGATCTCTTTTACATTATTCTCTTCTGCGCTGATGAAGTGGCCTTGCATGGTCGAGTTGGTGCTCATCCAATGAGAAGCCAGCAATGGAGTTCTCTCGCCAACGAAGCTGATTTTCAAGCTTTTTCCCAGCCAAGCTGTTGCCTCTCCGTCATTGACCTACAGAATTCTAGCCCACCTCGGAAGCTACAGAAAGCTATCATGATCGAAGCAGTGTGCCCCTCTCGTCCAAATCCCACTTGACCCAAACAATTTCCACTGACAGCTCTGGCCAGCTCCCGACAACCACAGAGTCCATTACGATGGCGAACAAGAGTACGTGGCAGAAGTCGTGAAAAAGTCTAAAAGGAGAAGTCGCTGAAGCTGAAACTCGTATTGACAGAAATGCCCGCCAGTGGCACGTTATCGGAAGATGGACTCAAGCATTTCAAGACGTACAAGTACTCGTCTGTGGACCTTTCGCCGATTTCGAATCATATTTTGAGGCATTATGTAGGTATCCGAGACTTCCCTGTGCTTACTGCTGTTGCCAAGCATTTTGCGTAACCTCTCTCTATAGAGGCCAGAGGGCAGGAACGAGAGATGCCTTGATGAAGTGACTAACTTCTGACGATAGTGGAACTTCTGCGTCGAATTCCTCCCACTATGGCTTGCTCCGAATATGGTCACCCTCATTGGGTTCTTCTTCATCATCGCCAACGTGGGCCTCCAACAACTCGCTGATCCTGGCCTGGTTGGTCCTGCCTTCTCCTGGGTCTCCTACTCCTACGCCTTTGGTGTATGGGCTTACTCAACAATGGACAACATCGACGGCAAACAAGCCCGCCGAACAGGCACCAGTTCCGGTCTAGGTGAACTCTTCGACCACGGAATCGACAGCTTGAATTGCACTCTCGCCTCGATCCTCGAAGTCTCAGCAATGGGCTTAGGTTCTACCCCCTTAGGCGCCCTCACAGCTTTAGTGCCTTGTCTCCCAATGTTCTTCTCCACATGGGAAACATACCACACCCACACCCTCTACCTAGGCTACTTCAACGGCCCCACCGAAGGCCTGTTGATCGCCAGCCTCATCGCCTGGGCTTCAGGGTACTTCGGGCATCAGATCTGGCACGAACCCATCTCCAAAGTCCTCGGAAACAAACACATCCTAGGCCAAGCCTCCGTCAAAGATATCTGGGCTCCTCTTCTCCTCCTCGCGTTCTTCATCGCCCATCTTCCAGGCTGCATTTATAACGTCATCCGCGCTCGAAAGGCTGCAAACCTCCCTATCCTTCCCGTTTTCCTCGAATGGACTCCCATGCTCCTCTTCTGCGGCTCCCTAACCCTTTGGCTCGGAAGTCCATACTCCACCTTACTAAGAGACAACCACCTCGTCCTCCTCTGCCTCACCCTCTCAACCGTCTTCGGCCGCCTCACAACGAAAATCATCCTCGCGCATCTCACTCGACAACCTTTTCCATACTGGACTGCTCTTCTGGCACCTCTAATCGGCGGAGCAGTGTTAGTGAATCTGCCTTACATTGGTTTCCCGGCTCCATCAGCAGAAATTCAATTATATTATCTCCGGGGATATTTCGTTTTCAGCACGATTGTGTATGGGCGGTGGGCGTATGTGGTTTGTACGGCGATTTGCGAGTATTTGGGGATTAGGTGTTTGACGATTCCCGAGGAGAAGTGGAGGGCGCTGGAGAGGGAGAAGCAGGCGAAGGCGGCATAGTTCAGGCACCACTTAGGATGATGGGATGAGAAGGGCTGGAGCGGGGATGGACTGTGGATGCGAGGCAGGATCATAGAGAGCCGCTCAACGCTGGCTGATCATAGAGATGAGTTGCATATTTTCTCAGTTGATAGAGGAGTTTTCTTGTATTTGAGCAAACGGCATCAGACAATAAGATATTATAATTAGACAATCATGGCATTTCTGAAGCTTACTCTCCTCACCTTCGAATGATCGAAGAAGCATGGAGGCATCAATGACATGAGACGGTCGGTGATATTGAATGTCTTTGACATGTGCTCATAAAGCTCATTAGATGCACTACAAAACTATCCACCCTGTACATTCCCTTTATTCACAATCATGCAATCGCCTTCTCAGAGTGCGTCACAGACTTCTTCCTGTTGACAGTATCCTCAATATCTGCCAGACTTGACTTCCTTCCATCGTGAGCAATATCAGCCACATCAGTGAAGTTGACAGTGGGCACAAAGCCAGGCGACTTCCAAGCGTTAGGAATCTTCGCGTACAGCTCATCGACTTGTTCGAGAGTGAGGCCCTTAGTCTCGTAGATTAAGGTGTAGACGAAAATGATGCAAATGAAGCAGAAAGTGCCCCAGATGAAGAACACCTTGGATTGCAAGTTGGCGTTTCCTGGGCCGGAGTCGACGAGGTAGGGAGTGGAGTATGCGATGGCCCAGTTGAGAAGCCAGTTGCCTGAGAGAAGTGTGAGGTTAGCGTGTGCGGAAGGGTTCAGAGGCTGCAAGTGAGAAGACTTACTAGCTGTAGTCATGGAAAGAGACTTGGCTCGGACTTTGAGCGGGAAGATTTCTCCCGTAACGACCCAAGCACAAGGTCCCCACGAGCAGGCAAAGAAGAAGATGTAGATGCACACGAAAGCGATGAGAGCTCTCTGTGCTGGCATATTCTCAGTGCCAGCTCCTGTACCAACACCACCGACGATGAACTGGCAGACTGCCATTCCAATGGCGCCGAAGAGGAGCAGGTTGCGTCGTCCCCAGGTTTCCACCATGTATAGGCCAGGGAAAGTCGAGGCCACATTGACGGAGGACGTGATCATGCTGACGACGAAAGAGTTCTGGATACCAGAGTGCTTGAAGAAACTTGTGCCGTAGTAGAAAATGAAGTTCACACCAGTAAGCTGTTGGAGAGCTTGGAGACCACAACCAGTTGCCAATCGCTTTCCAAGGTTTCCTCGGAAGCAGTCGAGGTAGGAGGCTTGGCCGAGACTCATCTCGTACTCGTGGTTGGCGGTGATTTCGGAAAGCTCGTCGATGATAGCTGGGTCATTGACATCGAGGCGTCTAAGTGTAGCCAGCGACTTTGCAGCCCGCTCATTATCACCACGCTTGATCCACATGCGCGGGGTTTCGGGTAGAATGATGAGACCTCCGACAAGAATGATAGACCAAGCGAATTGCACAGCGATCGGAATGCGATAGCTTCCAGTGTCATCGCGATCCTTCGTTGCGTTGTCGACAATTGCAGCGAGGAGAAGTCCAATAGTGATTGCCAGTTGGTACGCACCAACGATTGAGCCACGGATCCACTTGGGTGCAGTCTCGGACTGGTAGAGAGGGATAAGTGCACTGATCATACCGACACCATATCCGGCGAAGAAGCGACCAGCAACGAAGAGTGGGATCTCAGTGGCAGCAGTTTGGAGAATGACTCCGAAGCAGAAGACCAGATTTGAGATCATCAGGCCGATTCGACGTCCAAAGAAATCACCAGTAGGCGCTGCGGTCAGTGCTCCGAAGAAAGTACCGGCGGAGAGCAGGGAGACGATGGTGGATGACTGCGAGGATGTGATTGCGGGATTTCCGTTCTCGTCCGTGTGTCCAGTTGAGAACTCCTTGAGCCAGTATGGCATGGCAAGAATGCCACCGATTGTGCCAGTATCATAGCCGTAAAGAACGCCACCTGAGGCGTTGTTAGTCCTGTACAGCTACAGGAGATCTGACAAGTACTCACCAAAGGCGACGAAGAGGCCGACAGCAATAGCAGGCCATGCCTTGCCAGGCGTGCCCTCAGGCGGCTTGATGGTGAAAGGCATATTCAACGAAGCGTGTGAGAGACAAGAAGCTCACACCAACACACAACGAAGAAGCAGAAGGGATGGTCGCAGTGCTTCACAAAAAGCGCAGGGCAACGAGCGACACTTATGAAGTCTACCCTGCTGCCACGCGACCAGCACGAAGTTCACTTCCCTCACCAATGGGAGGGGATTTATGCCTGCTAGTATGGAGCCCCAGCCGTACTAGCCCAGATTCCCCAAGCACAGGCAAGATGAGCTTCGCTTGCCAGCCAAGGATGCTTCTCTCCGGCCCGAATAGACTGCGGGCTCGCGTGAAAGACTGTCGTAAGGCGGTGGCGTGGCCAGTGGTGACCAACACGCGCTTGCTGTCGCACTAGCTCGGCGTCCAAATGGCTCAGAAGCTGTGCATTCGTGTTGCTGCACTCCAGAAGGTGCGAAACTTTACGTAGGCTATGCTGGTCTTGCAGTTTCGCCAGGACACAGACGCTGATGACCCGGTCCGTGCCAAAATAGCAGCAGAAATTTCCTGCCATTGGGCAGCCTAGCTTGGAGATCATTCACCTGGGACGGGTTTGCATAAGTCTGCCATCCCATTCACATCCGCCGGCGAGAGCTGTCTAGACCAGTGACATGGAGGGCGTTGACCACTGGCGGCCAAGTGGCTTGCTGCATTGCGCATGCTGAGTTCTGGAGCGCCGCTGGTTGCACGGAGCAGGGGAGAGCTGCGCTCCACATCAGCCGCCTCCAGAGCACCAGGCGGCCGGCGGGCCTATCGGAAGGCTATTCGTGAAGACGAAGCTTACGCCGCTTGTCTGTGCTTCGGCGGTGGTGAAGTTCGGAGACCATTGTTTCTCATCAGTAGTGAAGCGGCAGTGAGTAATAAACTGAAGACTTGTCGCGTGCGTGAGGCATCGACAGATGAAGTCGGCGTGCAAGTGGTATGTTTCGTGAAGTTGGAGAAAAGCTTTGTGGAGCCCGCCAACCGCCAGCCGTTCGCGCCAAGCGACCAGCCAGATGAGCTTCTCTCCTCCTTCATCCTCTCCTTCACATCGAAGCCCTACAAACCATCTTCCCAGTCTCGATCGCTTTCGAAGATACCATCACTATAGTGCCCTTCCTGTACAGTACGAACCAGCATCCCGCATCAACGCCCAACAAACTTCCATCATCTGCGGAGAAATGCTACAAATCGAGCAGAAACGCGTCTCGGTCTCTCTCCGGCCACATCAAACATCCGGGATCACAGTCCCAAAGTCGAACTAGGGCAAAACTGCAATGCAACTCGCAGCGCCGTCAAATCCCGCCGTCGTGTCCAAGCATTACGCCAGGCAGACCATCGAGCTTGATCATGCGTTCAAGATGCTCGGCGTGGCTTGTATATACTTCCAGATACCATCACAAGTAAACTCGGTTGTGCTGTCGTGTTGACCGACCTACACATTCGCTTCCAAAAACTCAGTCTCAGGCTTGATGTGAGATGCTACAGCAGAAGCGAGACAAGTCGACTCCCAATGCCGCCGAAAGACTCGCCGAGCCCATGGCACAGTACTCCACTCTCCAGAAAACCCAAACAGACCCATGCTCATCTGATCACTCCTGTTGTGGGGCTGCAGACTGCTGCAGTCGAAGCTCCATCGAAGGCCAAAGAACGAGTCGAGAAGTCTCTCGCTTGCTTGCTGCATGTCAGACGGAGATCATGTAGTGATTTGGTTTGGTGGCGGCGAGGCTTACAAGAAGTGCTGACAGCTTGAGCTCGATGCGTGAAACGGTAGTGATGAGGAAACTACTGATTCCAAGCCGACGGAGGCTGCGGATCGCAGAGTTGCCGATGCTAGAGCACGGCATTGTGAAGTCCGTGTAGTCTGGCTATCCATCTTGCTTTCATGCTGTCTAGATCTGTACACTGCCGCTCACGTTCAACGTAGCACAATCGTACACGCTGTAGCTGCAGCCACACTGCTTCCACGCAGCACACTCGAGCCTTACGCCAGACTGGCAAAAGCCCTCTTCTTCCCACCCTTTACAGCAGTATCCTCGCTCCCCTCTCCAACTTTGTCATAATCCAAGTATCCTCCATTGACAACCTCCTCTTCCCTCACTTCCCTCGTCATGATCTCTAGCGCCGCAACATTCGCTCCCAAGATCCTTTTCTCCTCATCCTGCCACTTCTCATACGCGTCGTAGATCTCCTGCAACAAAGGCTTCAACTTCTTGGACGCCACAATCTGCTGCATGTGCGCTTGCAACATGAAGTACGAGATCGTCCACGCGAGTTCGGGCGACATGCGTTTGTGGAGGAAGATGGCGAGGAAAGTGAAGAGAGTTGGCAGGGTGGAGAAGGGGAGAACCAGAAGAGCGTCATTCAGTGCTGGTCGAGGCACGCGCTGCAGTGTATTGAGGACGTGGCGTTCGGCGGAAATGTTACCGTATGCTGTGAAGAGCGGATTGCGTTCAGGAGGGTAAGCAGGCATTTTGGGGTTTGAGAGTCGTTGTCGATTGTGTTTTGTCATGAGCTCAAGATCTGCGAAGCCGAGTTCCAGCGCTTCCATGATCTTCTCGCCGTGCGTGAGGGTGGAGATTGTTTGCTTTGATGCGGCGGCAACTTCTGCATTCTCGTCTTCGTCGCCTTCGAAGTCGCGGTCGATGTTCTTGGCCAGGGTTGCTTCGTATTGTTCTTCCAGCTCGCGCTCGCGCTCTTCTTCGAGGAAGATCAGGTCATCGCCGACGTTCCAGGTCCGAATTGACTTGTCGTGGGAAGCTGTGACAATAGTCTCGCCAGTTTGGCTGATGGCCATCGCCCAGACCTCACCGTGGTGGCCTTCCATCTTCTGAATCTGCTCAAATTTGTCGCCATCCCATGATTTGAGCACTCCGTCCTTGCCTGCGCTGAAGACTGTGTGCTTCTCTTCCTGCTCTTGAGGATGCGGTATGAAGCCGACCTGCATGACGCTGTCTTGGTGTGCGAAGAAAGACTTGTGGCAGTCACCAAAGTCAAGGCCCCATATTTTGACATTCTTGTCTGCGGAACTGGTCGCGATAAGCTTGGAGTCACTTGATATGCTGATGTTGAGCACTGGAAGTTTGTGGCCATAGAGTATGTGGTATGGCTTCAAACTGTCCACAAAGAACAGTTTGACTGTGTTGTCGAGGGTGCTGAGCGCGAGGTACTTCTGGTCAGGCGAGAAGCAGATCGAGAGCACATCGTCGTTGACCTTCAACTGCCGTGTCTGTGTTAGCTTCAGCCTTTGCGTTGTTCTTCTTGTGCCGGGAATCTCTTCGTCTACAATGTCGAATCGCCAAAACTTTGCGCTCTTGTCTGCGGATCCAGTGACTACTGATCTTCCATCAGGATGAACAGCGAGCGACCAGATCGCGTGCTTCTCGTCATGCGCCTGGATCTTCTCTATCAGCGTACTTGTGCTGATGTCCCACAGTTCGAGCTCTCCGGACTTGGTGCCGAGAAGTACCATGCGGTCGCCAGGCAAGAATGCTGAGCATAGCGCAGTCCCGCATTCCATGGTCCTGAGACATGATTGTGTCCGCAGATTCCATACTTTGAGCGATCCCGCCGAGGCACTTGCGAGCATTCGATCATCGGACGACAAAGCTAGAGTGCGAATATCTGTCCGATGCCCAGGCAGCTCTACTGCAAGAGAGCGACTGTAGTTGGGCGCTTCTCGACTTCCTTTGTCCTCTCTTGCGCGATGTGCCACCACCTCGTACGCCTCCAACCGATTGTCCGTGGTCGATATCAGCAGCTGCAGCTTCTTCGCAGCCTTCGCCCCAGATGCAATCCAATTCGCGGAGCGAACCTTTCCTCCTGACGCCCATTTGCCATCTGGCATTTTGACACCAGTCCGAACGATCACGTACGGGACGAAGACGTCTGTCACTTCCGGTTGTTCCAATGCCTCCTCTTTCTCGGGCACCAGAGCCTCTCCTGCTGCAGCAGCCTTCTCCCGTCTTCTCTTTCGCTTCCTGAGCATCACTCGGTGTAGCTCGTCCGCAGACCGTATCCGAAATAGCTCGACAGCCTTCTCTGAGCCGTGGACCGCGATGTAATCCTGATTCGGGTGAAAGCTAACGCTGATAGTCCTGTCTCTTCCTTGTCTTTGTATAATCCCTTGGTTGCGTAGCACATCTTGTTTCTTCCCATCGCCCACAGACAGCGCCAGTTGAGACAGCGCATCAATGTCCAAACTCCATACTTTCAGCTCGCCATCGTTACCCGCAGTGATACAGCCCGCACCATCTGGACTCATGCCCAAAGCCCAGCACTCGCCACTTGTTTGCGCAACATGTGTCTCAATGCAATGCTGCGCTGACAGATCCCAGATCTTGACCAGTGCATCCTTCGATGTAGACAAGAGGTAGCGTTCCTCCACATCTTCATCTGCTATGCCGTCCACGTTCTCATTGGTTTGCGCTCCACCTGTCGAAGTTCGAAGGAAACTTAAGCCGGTGATCTGATCTTTGTGGCCCTTCAGCCTGAACTCGGCAGTTTCAGAGAGCAGGTTCCAGATGATGATGTCCGTGTCTCTGCTTCCACTTGCAAGTCGTGAACCCTCTCGATCGAACTGTAGATGTGTGATGGCGCTCCTGTGTGCATTGAAGCTCACCACAATCTGTCCGGACAGCGCATCCCATATCCGTATAGATCCATCTTGATGTCCCACGGCGAAGAGATCAGGCTGGACATCGCATTGTGATATGCAGGTCACAACGCTGCGATTGTCCTTGTCGTTCCATCGTGACAGTAGCTCGCCCTTCTTCACATCCCAGCATAGCACTTCTTCGTTCGCGCCTACAAACGCTCTTCCACTCCCAGCATTGCGACTGGAGGCATCGGCAGTCCAGACGGTATTGGAGGAAGCGGTGGCAATAGTGCCAAAGATTTGCCCGGGCTCGTACCTGCGATATGAGCGCACCATTGTCCTGCTCTGCTCAATTAGTCAAAGTCGGGATGAAGCAATGGCGCAATGCTTCACTTACCTGTCTGGAGGAAAGAGCTCCTGCACGCCCGAGAATATTTCTCGAAGATCGGCAGTCGCGCGCCCCACATGCCGACCGCCGACCAGCATCGCAGAGCCGCATCGTGTCCCACTTGCGCTGGGCTTGGCAGTTACGACAGCTGCATCAGACGCCAGGCAGGAACTCGATTGTTGCAGCATTGAGCTTTCACGACACTTTCTCTTGAGCAGTAACACACCTCATAGCAGCGCAAAGCTGCTCTTCGCCCATCATGCTGCTCCTCGACTACCAGAACGTGCTTATTGAGTCGCTGCTCAAAGACCGCTTCAACCCAGAGTATGTCCCCAGGCAATCGCGCATGACATGCACTTTGGCTGACAATGGGCTAGTAACGCACCCGCTTCGATCGATCAGGTAGTCTCAGACTTTGACAATGTCACCTTCCACATCTCCACACCGAACGCCAAAACTCAGATCCTCATCTCCATCGCCGTAAAGTGTTTCCCCGAACTCGTCAAATACGGCGCCGAAGCTGTCCTGCAACGCGAATATGGCCCGTATATTGTCCAGCCCGAGCAAGGGTATGACTTCAGCGTGCAAGTGGACTTGGAGAATCTGCCAGAATCGCAAGAAGAGAAGGATGATTTGATCCGCCGGATAAGCTTGCTGAAGCGGAATGCTATGGCTGCGCCATTTGAGCAGGCGTTTGACGAGTATGCGAGCTTGGCGGAGCAGGCGAGTCACTACACCAGCGAGAGCGCGCCACAAGGTGTGAAAGAGGGTGGGGAGCTCAGAGCCATACACTACCGGGATCAAGAGGCCATCTACATCAAGGCTAGCCACGACCGTGTTACCGTCATTTTCAGCACAGTGTTCTCGGATGAGACGGACAGGATATACGGAAAGGTGTTCTTGCAAGAATTTGTGGATGCGAGAAGGAGAGCTATCCAGAATGCGCCGCAAGTGCTGTTCAGGAATGACCCTCCTCTGGAGTTGCAGGGCATCTCTGGGCTGGCGAGTGGGAAAGATAAGGTTGGATACATCACGTTCGGTGAGTCTTTCAGGGAAGTGTTGTTCGGCGAGAGGAGACTAACGACCGGCCAGTCCTGTTCCCGCGCCACCTCACCCAGCAACGACGTTACGAGGTCATCTCACATATCCAGACCTTCCGTGACTACTTCCACTATCATATCAAGGCCAGCAAGGCGTACATTCACAGCCGCATGCGCAGACGGACAGCAGATTTCCTGCAAGGTAGGTTCTGCACGATGGAAGTCTTCACTTCTCCGCATACTGACATTGCATAGTTCTGCGACGGGCGAGACCAGAGACGGAGGAGAAGGAGAGGAAGACGGCTTCAGGAAGGACGTTCAAAGTGCAGGCTTAGATGGTGATGCTCTGTGGTAGCGATTAAACGCGGACGATAAAAGTGAAGTCCGGTGGTATGTGATTAGTGCGGCCGCGCTCCTGCCGTTTGTAAGTAGTGACCTGCAAACAAATGAAGTGAAGCTCAGGCTGCCAGGCAACTGAATTTCGGCAGTGCAAGCCGACGTTGACATTAAAGTGACTCTTCAATTCAGAACAGCTTGATCACTTCTCACCTTGTACTTTTGACGACAAGTACTGAACAATCTTGTAATAGCTCGACACGATGGACGCGAGCACGGACGACTCATGGAAAGAGCGGTGCAGAAAGAATGAACTTACCGAAGCGTACATATCACAAGACCCACGCCACAACCCACCGCGCGACTCCAGCGGCCGTCAAATGTACGCCCCATGCAACTGCAGTGTTTGCTTCAACCTCACGAAAGTTGCACACATGATTGAAGGAATTCAGTGCGACAGAGACTCGGACGCATATTGGGATCTAAAATGGGCGCAGACGAGTGTATGGACTGGCCGCATGGCAATCCACCAGACGCACATGCCGGAGTTGTACTTGACGGACATGTAAGTCGCCGTGCCAGAACGCGATACAGCTGTCACAGGCTCTGGAAGAGATGTGCAGGAGCGGACCGAACTATCTCCCTGTGCCTGTGAGAAATGCGAGACCTTGTTTCGAAGATACCGCGAAGTACTGGGGGCCGACGAAGATGGTGTGGTCAATGGTGAGCGGTTCCACGGGCTTCGTCTCATTGTCGCGGCCCAGATTCAGCTTCATCCTGACTTTCCGTTGACCTCTGAGACGGAAGGTAGCGTGCTCACTGAGCCCGTTTCAGTGGATGACAGCGCAGCGTGGGAAGGCTCTGATTATGCCGAGCCCCTCACAGTAAACGATATGGCATCGTGCGAAGACTTTGATGGTGCCGCCATTGAAGGCGATCAGCACGTCGAGCGCGCTCATGCTATCAGATTGTTCCATGGAGCTCAGCAGAGAACTCAGGAGTCTGGAGTATGTATCAGTGCGATCTTAGACAGATCAACTTTGAACTGACCAGAGCACAGACTACCGACATGACACATGTTATGCACGGCGGACATCATAATAAGTTCATGGTCTGCGACCACTGCATGGCACACGGACTGCCCTGCAATGAAGCATCTGTCTGCGACCAATGTCAGCTTTTCGAGCAGCCTTGCATCCACCGTTGGTGCCGCGACAGCCCAACGAGCAAGCTGTTGTGCCTGAACAACGACTGTCGGTATGCGCATCGTGACAGTGTCGTTGCGCAGAATGACAGTGTCGTTGCGCAGAATGACGATTCGAGATGGATCGTCCTGCCTGGTAAGCTTCCGACATACTTGTCCAGAGCTCGTATTGCATCAAGAGTTTTCGACATCCGACAGCGTTTGGGTATGCTGAGCGATACGGAGAAGGAAGTCGCCCAGATTACACTCGACATCAAACAAGAAGAGGCGGTCGACGAGCTGCGGGCCAATATCGCAGCCGGGGAAGGCACTATGCTTACCATGCGCTTCTCCTGTACTTGTCAGTTTGAGTCGTATGACGACCAAGCACAGCAAAATCTGGAGGTGACATTTGGAGAACCACTTCCTCACCTTTCGAACAATCCTCAGCTCGACGGTCGCCTTGCATACCTCAACGAATTCATTCCCACAGCCATCGACAGCGAGCAGGCGTCGGACGTGACGACGGACAGCGGAGATGAAGACGAAGTCGAAGACGGAGATGACGATGAGATAAGCTCAAGCCAAAGCACTGAAAGCGGAGATGAAGAGGAGGATGAGGGAAAGCAGGACATTGACAATGAACACTTGGACATAGACGATCCCCGAGATGACACCGTCCGTCAACACGCACCGCTTTGTCCGCATTGCAGCAAGCGCAATGACTACTACAGCGTTTCTCCTTGCAATCATCGCATCTGTATCGAATGTGCCCTCACGCTGCGCCTGGGTCGCGGCGATCGCACATGTATTGAATGTGGTCATCATGCAGATGTCGTTTGGTTCACGGCCTCGGAGCACAAGGACTTCCACGACATGGAGGGCATACGCCCAGAAGAAGGACTTCAGGGCATTTCTGCATTCGACGGAGACTCCGAAATTCTGTTCGAGAATGCAGTGATCAGAAAGGACACGATGTGGCTGTTGGACCACTTGCCAGATATTACAGTGTCGCGTGGCGGAGAGACTGCTGCGTTCTATTTCATGTGATCCGATGGATCTGTGCTTTGGTGGTCTTGACATCAGTAGTGTGAAAGGTGTGACTAGCCTGCACAGCCGAATGTCATCGAGCCAACGCGGGCTATGGCCGACCACGATCACCACTGGAGACGTGTCAGACCAAATTGATGTTAGTTTATTGCGAAAAGATTCTGCGGAGGACGCAGCAAGGAATGTCGGCGATAGATATCAGCCCATACGCCGCCAGAGGGCCCACTCAGGTCAATCGTAAGTCCATACATCAAATTACTCATGGCAAAAGTTAAAGCACTATTTCTCTTGCAAAGTCTATGCTGAAAAGGAGAAACCCAAAGTCGGTCCACCAATCACTCCGTTGATGCTTTGGTACGGTGGGCGATATGTACTACGAGTTAAATAGGCCTCGATAACTATTATGCTTCGATCAGATGTGCTCTAGCTCTCCATCGAGACAAATTGCACGTAGCGAGCGAGTATTGAGCTCCGAGCCATGGTATTCTTTGGAGATCAAAGTAGGGGAGTGATGAATCCAAGTGCCGACCAAGTGATCCGCGAGAAGCTCATGGCAAGGAAGATATGTATCAGGAGGCTGCTTCACACGTACTACCTGTTAGTTGATACAGAATTTTACAGTCTCCGCGTCCAAGCGGCCTTCCCTCTCAAGTCGTTGAACATACTCACCCTACGCACATATGAGCGATGATCGCAAGAGAGTGATATACGGTGTCTTGTAGACACTTTGTTCCTATCAGGAATGAAAGCTACACCACGAAGCTTCCACGCTTAATTCACTTTCCGCGTCGTGAACGGCTCGTCAGCTCCGAAAAGAACACAAGCCATATCGCCGACTCTGATCCCATCGTGAGCGATACCAATACTTCCATTTCGAAGCTGGAATAGCATGTAGTGATTAAACGGGCTTACGTGCTGTAGGAAAGCATCAGCATTGCCTTGCTCAGCGCCTGCTGGACTGAGGATGGTATCGAGAGGGGGGTTTGGCGCACGACGGCGATCAGCTCGGGGGCGGGCAGGTATGCAGCAGCAGTACGTAGCAGTAGCAGTGAATGTTGTCGTCCTTTTTTGAAGTGCAAACCAGCGGCCAATTATATATTATGAGCTATCGCGTTCTGATTTTTCGAGTTTCGCAGCCTCTACGAGGAAACTGTAGGCAAGAAAAAGGGATACAATGTGGTATTTTCGATCAAGATGACAAGGAACGTCCGTAGTTTTCGGCTAAACTGTAGTTCTGCTCGAATAAATCTGCAAGGTGCCTGTGTTGCAGACGGCGTAAAAGTGGGAGTCGCTAAAGGGACAGACCTGTAAGACGCTATCTATCTGCGCTTGCGACGTTTCTTGCGAGGCAGATCCGGAAGGCCATTACCACTTATATACCTGCTGGCTGGAAACAAGTCGGCGAGTCAATTCATCTCTCTGAATCAGATTTTTCGAGCACTCACTTACACAAGACCCCTTGAGACTTTAGTGCTTGGCCATACAAGTAATCGGGAAAATCATCTACCACATTGGCACAACCAACGCTCCGACCAATCCGGCATAATCGCGCACCTTGAGTTACAATGTCTCAAGGCGCACTTTTGTGTTCTCGCAGTTAGTTTCCGTAGTTTTCTTCTCTTCCTCTTGTCGAAGATTGATGCTATTTATCGAAGCGTTGGGGGGGAAAGCTTTTTTTTTTTTTTTTTTTCACTTCTTGGGAGAGTCTTACGATTCCATTGCAGGCCATTTGACATTCTTCATGATTGTAAAATATGACATCGCTTCCTTGTTTGCAGATTTGCACTGGTGGTACGGGTGCTGGACAACCTCGTATTGAACCGGGACCGCCAGGACAGGGATTTTTGGGTTTTTGGGCGGATGTGGTGGTGAGGTAGAGTATCAGCAAGGCGGGAAGGGTGTACCGCATTGTCGGAATGATACTGGTGGTTAGAGACTGGGAGGGATGCGTCTAGACAGAATGGAAGGAGTAGGACTGCGTAAAGGAGGGCCCTCGAGGAATAAGAGAGGCGGCAGATATAGTATAAGAGCGTAGCCCAAAGCAAGGCTCTTGGCAGACTTCCCTCCTAGCTCTCGTCTCGTATCATGAATCAGTTTAGCAAATGCCCGAGGATATATCGATGATGACAGGCCTCCACTTCCGCTGATTGTTTACAGGTTCGAAGTCGCTCTGGTGTACGATCAATTCAGAGCGAGACTTGTCATCAGAAATAGATTCACGGAGAGTTCAGGAGACTTGAAGCACACGATCTGCACGCGATGGCTGCACCTTTGTTCGAAAAGATGGCTGCAAATTCAATCAGTGTTGCTACGCGGGAGTGCTACGTTCCGAAGATGTCTGCTCTGGAGATGATCATTCTAAAGATGACTGTTGGAAAGATGACTATGCCAAGGACATGGAATTTTGTCGGAAAGACGATTTCGCAGAGCAATGCAGTCGGTTCCTCCTAGCAGTTCAGGCCGATCGATGCCGCTCCGGATCTAAACAAGTTAGAATTGACCTCGGACAGATTGTCAGAGACAAAGTCTCAGAATGCTCGAACTTCCTGACCGCTCGTGCCTATCGCTTCTGCTGGGCAGCAGCTGCCACCTACCCAAGGATATTCTCCTTCGAGAAACTCCACACAGCTTGAATGATTGTGTAAAGGAAGCACTTGCGTTACACAGAGGACTGTGCGGCTGCGAGCAGCTGCAATCGCTCCCTAGTGAGCAAGATGTCCCTTTCGACCCAGGAATCGGCCGGGTGACAAGATGTCACGCTATTGATCTTGTTCCAACTCCAGTGATCGTGTTATTTCACGGCCGTCCAGACTCCTGCTCAACGCGATGGCGCTTGTCAAGCTGGACGGAGCCTCCAACATACATACAGCACTCTCCCGCGTTGCGAAAATCATCCGCGAGTACCATCAGGGCGCATTCGCCGACCAGAACAAATGTGTTGCTGCTCTTGGCAGTCATGCTGGTGACATGGTGCAACGTGCAGCCCAAGTCCATGAGAACTACTACATTCTTGGTGCCCCCAACAGCGCTTTGGCAGATTGCTGGAGGGCGTGCGACAATCAGTCTTGCCGAGTCTTGCTTATCAGAGGAAGATCGCAACGATGTAAATTCGGCGTCCCAAGGAGCTCCAGGAGCTGACAAATGGCTGGAAGTGTCGAATACCCGCGTCAGCTGAATGTGGCCGGGCGGCTCAAGTACATGCCGCTCAGCGAGGCACCTTTCCAGTCTTCTTCGAACTCATGCGGCGGTAGTTGAAAGGCATTGTACCTCCAGTTTCTCGCATCCTTCAATACCTTCCAGCATCACACAGCCGCTGGAAGCGCTTCTGCAGGTACACCCGAGAAGTGGGTCCTTGTTGCAGATTGTACCACATTGCCTTGGGGGGTGGGCGGTTCAGGGTGCGCGGGCAAGGCAAAGGCTGGGTGTTCATTAAGCGCGTCCCCAGGAAAGGTGTGCCACTTCTCATTCGAGTTGCGTGGTTCGAGAGTTGTGTGGTGGTTCGTGGCGCCTGTCGTGGAGATCCGCAGCAGGGGAGAAGATTGGATGAGGCAGAGATGCCAAGAGTTTGACGAAGATTGCTCTGCATGACTAAATGGCAGCAAAGCAGTGAGATGTCAGTGTTTTGTGGTGATCTGTTTATGGGTTTGGCTTGTGTGAAGAGCAGTCTGCTACAGAGGGTCTGATGTCTCCGTCAATGGGAAGGCCACGCGTAGACAGACGCTACAGTGGAGGTTTCACGACGACACGAGGGTTTGCGTGGCTGCGCAGTCCTGCGTCTGTTCGCCCACCCATCCCGGTCACTTCCGCCGCCGCAGACTGGTTGCTGTCGCTGTGGAGGCTGGGCAGAGTCAGGGTCTTGTGCTGACAGCAACATCGCCTCTTCTCGTGCGTCTGTCTCTTCCGCAGCATACAGCACACGTCTCCCGTAGACATCATCACAGGAAAGCACGAGTGAGGTCAGTGAATGCATTGGGCTGGGCATTGCGAGCGAACCGTCCCGGCAGCGGGAGAACTATTGCGCAAAGCGCGCCGTGATAGGTCGTCGGGGCCATCGTGCACGCGGCACATCCGAGATTGCATGACCGGCTAGCGTTCTGCTGCTCCTGAGCCAACGCTGCACATTCCTCAGCGACACACGACGCTGCGACATCCTTCTGTGTCCGACCGGCGACCGCGACCGAGCAGGAGGCAGGAAGCACGCCGACGACCTCACCACCACCCAACTCACCACAGTCTCTCGTTCTGTCCGAAACGCCAACTACCGTCACTCACTAGACCATCTGCATTCTTCCTTCCCGATCCAGCGCGCAGCAGCTTCCAGGGACGCCACTGCCGGAACACTGCATCTGCAAGCACCGCGTCAGTTGCTCTGCTCGTCGACCGGGAACCTTTCTTCTTCTGCTTCACCCATAATACCAATGCCCCGTTAACACACGCCATTTCTTCGCTCCGGACGACCGTTTACTTTCGCGCGACCCGGACATTCCTATCGCTGGCACCGATTTCTCACCACATTCTACCAACCACGCCCGATTTCACGATCCCGACCGCCCGAGCGACCGACAACACACCACCTCCTCTGCCCGTTCTGGCGCGATAACGCTTGCACACGTCGCATGCGATGCGAAACCTCCTCCAGCAATTGCTCGCCCTCGGGCCTGAGCTTGCTGCCTACATTCTGACCACCTCCTTACCCGTCGCGCGCGCCGCCTTCGTGCAGTCCGCCGCCTCGTCACCGAACCTCGATCTGTCACAGCTGGGCCGTGTCGCAGTAGGAGGAGACTTTGACAGCATCTCGCTCTACACATATCAGGGACAAAATGAAAACACATCAACAAATGGCAGCCAGTCGCTACTCACGCGGTATCCCGATGGCGCATTCCAGTCGCTGGCCCTCGCCGATGCGGACACCTCAATACGAGCCATGTGCTCATTCGTCGCTGATGGAAAACTTCAGGGCGTGGTCGTAGGAGGCAATTTCACCAGCTTGGGAGGAGTGAGAGCGGAATCCATTGCGCTGTGGAATCCTGATAGTAATGAAGTCACGGCCTTGCCAGGTCTTTCTGGTGGACCTGTGAACGCGCTGTACTGCGACGACGAAAGCGGGACTGTATACGTCGGAGGCCAATTCAGGGCAGGCAACTCTTCAAATGCCATGGCCTGGACCACAGGATGGGTGAATCTGCCCTTTGCCGGGTTTAATGGACCCGTCAACAGCATCACCAAGGACAGTGGAAACAACATTGTCTTTGGCGGCCAGTTCGCCGTTCTTGGAAACACCACCACCAGCACTGAAAGCATCCCGCAGGCTGTCAGCATCGGCTCAGGAAACATCACGGCCGCAGGATCTACGAGCCGAGCGGGCTTCAGCGATCCGAACAATATCATCTGCAAAACCGGCGAAGAACAAGGATCGGGAAATACCTGGCTTCTCAACGACAACACTGGAGGCTACTGGGAGTCCGCGCTTGGCTTTGGCGTCAGTCCCACCGCCTTGCGCATTTACAACACCGACTACGAGGGGCGCGGCACCAAGAGCTTCTACTTTGAGGAAATGAATACCGCCGGCATTCTCGAGCTGGAGTACGTCGATCCCACGACCGGTCAGAATGCCACCTGTATCCGTTTCTGTCCTCTGCCGGAAGGAAACACCACCGTCCAGGAATTCCGCTTTGTGCGCCGTGTTGCTATGACCACATTCCGTATCTGGATCACCGACTTCTACGGAGCGGGTGCTGGTCTCAATGGTGTTGAACTGGTCTCGGACGAGGTATACAGCTTCGCAGTAAATGCCTACAATTCGCCCTCGTGTGTGGATACCGCCGCCGCCTCAGTGTCGACCGCCACCCCTGCAGAAGCTTGGGGCGTCGTCCGGAATTCTGGACTGATCTCATCTGACTTCCTTTCCACTGTGATCAACTCCGAGGCGAATGTGGGCGACAACACCAATGTCGTATTCCAACCAAATCTGCAGCAATCCGGAAACTACTCCGTCACACTGTACACACCTGGCTGTATCCTTGATGAATCATGCAGCTCCAGAGGTCGCGTCGAGATCACGGCCTCAATGACCGCCGACTCTGATCCCGCCACGACCAGCAGCTTCCAGACCAATAACTACGACAAGTTCGAGCAGATCTACTACGGCTATATCGACACCGATGGCTTCCAGCCTACGGTGACCCTTGCGCCAGCTGCCGGGCAGCGCGTCCCGTTGACCGTTGTCGCGTCGCGCGTGCGATTCGAGCTCATCTCCGCTGCGGATGGAAACTCCTCTACCAGTACATCCTCCTCCTCAACCGGCGGACTGAATGGCCTTTTTGAGTACAACCCTAATGAAGCGACCACGAGCACGAACTTCTCGACTTCTGTCGTCAACCGGGCTGGAACCTCTCTTGACGGGCGTGCAAGCTTTGCCAGCGTCATCCGCTACAACGACAACCTCTACGCTGCAGGCAACTTCTCCAGCGATGGCATTTCCAACATCATGTCCATCGGCAGCGATGGAGCTGCGGCACTCCCACGCGGCGGGCTGAACGGTGAGGTGTTCAACATGATGCTCAACGGAAGCACCCTCTACATTGGTGGCATCTTCACAAACACTGCGCAAGACCAGACTGAAGGATTGAACAACGTCGGATCCTTCTCCATCGACAGCAACGAGTGGGCACCTTTGGGCGGCGGTGTGAACGGAGGTGTCTTCAGCATTGTTCCCCTCGTCATGAACATGACTGCCGACGACCGCAGGGACACATTGGCCATCAGCGGCAATTTCACTTCTGTCAACGGTTTTGGTGACAATGCTGCATTCGATGCTGCTGGCTTCGCAATCTGGGTGCCCAGCGAGAACAACTGGCTGAAGAACATTCCCGGCACCAACAGCGCACTCAATGGCCAGCTCACCGCTTACACCACCGTACCAGGCATGGATCCCGTCTACGCAGGAAAGATCGACTCTCAAGGTCTTGACATCAACGACGTTGTTGAGCTCGTTGGTTCTGGCACACCAGAACTGCAGTCACTTAATATTCGACTCTCGGCCAACACTGCAGCAGCTAGTGCAAGTGGCAATCAGAAGAGAGACCTCACCGATGGGCAGTCTGGCAGCAACTACACTGGCGTCTACGATGGCGTGTTCTACAACAAGAACAACCTCAACATCACCATCTTGGGAGGAAGCTTCAGCACGACCGCAAGCAACGGCAGCACGATCGAAAATCTTGCTTTCATCAACAACACTGACAGTGACCGAGAATCTGTCAGCGGCGTGTCTGGCCTCACCTCCGACTCGATCTTCATTGCCATGGACACATATCAGACAGCGCTTTGGGCTGGCGGTGCCGTGAACGGTACTGTCAACGGCAACCCTGCTACAGGTCTCGTAGTCTACGATCTTTCTGCCAACAGATTCGCGGCTCCCCACCCACCAGCTCTTGGTGGAGACAATGTTGTGGTTCACTCCATCGCTGCTCAACCTGAGGGAGAGGATGTCTACGTTGGTGGCGACTATGCGACTGCAGGCTCACTTCCTTGCGGACCATTGTGCTTCTACGACACCAGAGCTCTGCAATGGCAGAGCACTGGCTCCGGACTCGAGGGCGTCGTCTACACCATGGTGTGGACTTCCAACACCAAGCTCATGATCGCGGGTAACCTGACTGTCAATGGCAACGAGACCACAATGGCCACCTATGATGCTAAGAAGCAGATTTTCACCGAACTCGAGGGAGCATCCAGCTTGCCGGGACCCGTCACTGCCATCTCTGCTGTCAACGGCGACTACAGCCAGTTCTGGGTCAGTGGCATGTCTACCAACAATCAATCCGTGTTCTTGACCAAATACAAGGATGGCACATGGACTGCCGCTTCCGGTCTTGGTGAATCTACCTCTATCCGAAAGCTGCAAATCATGCCACTCACTTCAGACCACGACTCGAGCGACATGGTTGCCACCGACCAAGTGCTCATGATTCTCGGTAACATCAACATTCCCGATCAAGGCAACGCGAGTGCTGTGCTATTCAACGGCACCGTGTACGAGCCATACATTCTGACCAACATGGAAGATGGTAGCCAAGGCAGCTTGTCAGCCATTTTCGTTCAGAATCCCAACAACTTTGTCAACAACAAGAGCTCTGGTCTCGCCGTTGGCATTATTGTTGCAATTGGTCTCGCCATCGCCCTGGCAATCACTGGTCTGATCATCCTTCTTGGTCTCCTACTCGAACGACGAAGACGACGTATTGAAGGTTACGTTCCCATTACGGCCGACAAAAGCGCGAACGTGAATCGGCTTCCTCCCGAACAGCTCTTCTCGAAGCTGGAGGGAGGAGGGCATTCTCCGCCAAAGATTTAGAAGTTCTTTTGTTGCTTGACGTGTAGCTGTTGCACTGCTGCAGAACGACGAGAGCTTCCCGCCGCTACTGATGCGCCTCGTCCAGTACGGACACGAAGGAGACTACGCAAGATGCCACCTCCGCGCCCGCCGCCGCGACCGGCGTCCGAACAGCAACAGCAGCAGGAGCGGAAATGACATGGAACATACAACCTTTATTACGCCCGTTACGAAACCACACACATCGTTTCTTGTTGTTAATAATGACCACAATATCTTTTGCACTTTCTGCAAAAAAGGACAGGTGTCCAGTCGCCCTCGAGTGTAGTCGGGAAAAAGAAGAATACCGAATCTGAGTCATTTTTTCTGGAGCCTGGCACATCGCCGGCCTACCTTCATCGTCACCCCGGTCGCTGGATCTCCTTTGCGCCCTCCGAGGGAGAGTGGAAGGTGAGAAGCTGGTGCAGGAGGTGAACAGGATAGCACAGTTCGTTCGGAGGAAAGAGTGAGTCTCGTTGGATTGGATTGGATTTTGAGTTCTTGTTTTTGCGGCTTTGCACACATTTCCAGATGATGGAGCAAGCAAGATACCACCACCCTCGCATTGGGAGAGAGACTCTTTTTTTGTTTAGTGTGTTTTACTGTTGTTGACTGGAGTAGTTTGTTGAGATGGGAGATCTTGGTGATCTGATTTTCTTTTTCTACTACTCTTGTGCTCTCATGTCTCTTGTTTCCACTGTTCTGCGGTTTTTGAGTTTGTGTTGTTGATGTTGGTGCTGTTGTGTGGAGAGTGTGATGCAAGGGTGGACGAAGAAGTGGGGATGCAAGGATGGAGTAGTAGAGAAGCGCACGGCCGAAACTTACAGTATAATATGATCGTGTGGATCTTATCCCTGGAGGAGGAGCAAGATGAGTGGAGGGAAGGAGAGGAGAGGAGAGAAGATGTTAATGTCTTTTATTTGAGAATGGAGATGCGGAATATGGGGTGGAGCACATGAGGGTTGGGGGATGAATGCTGAGGATGGATGGATGTTGAGGTTGGAATGGATGTATGGAGCAGGCAGATAGGAAGGCAGGTAGGCGTGGCAATTGAGAATGATGAGACTCTTATATCATGTGTCGGGTTATTTTCTTCGTTGTCCTTGTGGAATTTTGTTGCTTGCATATGTGCTTTAAGGTGAGTGAGCTTAGGTCATGGAGAGATGGGGTGGGACGAACTGATTCTTGTCTGGTATGTCATGAAGTGCTGTGGAGATGGGCTCGACGACACTGTTCAGTTTTTGAGACGCTGTATCCTATTTAAGCAATTCTGCTTCATATGTGATGGCTTGATTGATGTGTGCTAGATTACTCCTAAACCCATCGATACCACATATGCTGATCACGATGCAGCGATTTGAAATATCGGTAGTCCTGCTTCAGAGCAACAAACAGCTCATCACCGCCATAGCAATCGGGACAAGACATCCAAACGAAGCGCGTAAGGTTGCGCTGCCTCCTGTCGACATCTCTGGCGACGTGGTCGTGTTACTTCCACCACCAGCGTTTGCCAAAGCATCACAGCTGGTGAAGCTTTCTCCACCTAGCATCTTCCCGACCTCTAACACCGATTCTCCATGAATTGCCCTGAACGCCGCTCCCGCAACTGTCGCGTCCGTGGCGCAAAATACCGTGGTGAAATTCGCTTGCACCGCCCTTCCATCGCAAGTCCCTTCCCAGACTTGACCATCGAAATCGGCATAACTTGATATATTTAAACCACCGGGAAGCGTAATCCCTAAGGGAGCTAGTGTATGAACCTCAACATACGGTCCATCGACAGCAGGTTTGGAGTACGTCAGAAGCGTCTCAATGACCGTCGCGCCTTGTAATTCGTAGAATCGAGCATCGCCTGGTTGCCAGTTGTTGTTTGTTAGAGTTGAAGCGGAGGCATTGGTAGAGACACTGTCCGGTGGGGAACCTGCCCAGGTGAGATTTGTGAAGTTGCCGATTATGCTGATGACTTGGGAGTAGGTGTAGGGGATGGTGACGATTGTTTCGTCGCGGCCGGGGAAGAAGCCTGAGGCGCAGGGGTTGTTCGAGTCTGTTGGTTGAGGGAGGGAGCCATTTGTTGCGGGGATTGTGAAGCCAGTGGGTGCGAGGTACTGGCCAAGGGTACTGTAGGACAGTGGTGCCAAGAGGAGTAAGCTTCTGCCAAGGGAGGACATGGTTTGGGTCCGGTTGATTTTAATGGATATATGTGTTATAGTATAGCGAGAAGAAGAGGGAAGGAAAAACGCAGAGAGGGGCATCGCTGTGTCTTGTTGTGGCTTGAGAACCGGAAATCCAACGGGAATATGGAGGATGTACGCTAGCAAGCTAGTGTCGATTGAGACTAGGTCTCAGCCACTTCCATAGCTCTGATGCTGTGGGCTTGAAGCTTACCTTGAGTACGATGAGCTGCGTGGCTGTTTGCACATATAGATTGTGAACTAAGAAAGAAGGTGTGTCTTGCCTTAAACTTCTCAATCAAAGAGTAGCTGTCAAAGCTGTCATTTATATGCTGCATAGTCGATGATGGAAAGAGTGCTATTTGGGAGAATGTAGTGGAGACTGGTTTGTCGGCTGTACCGATGAATGAGATATTATCGTAGAACGTTTTGGACGCAGAGTAGCAAGGCAGTGGAGCTGTCTAAGAATCTCAGATGATTTTGAGATAGCGACAACATATAGCAGCCTCGTTTGAGCAGTCTTTGTTCAAGTTTGGAAGGTTTGGTCATTCTGCAATTGCCCGTGTCGAGACTGCTAGGAAACATCGCATGTAAAATATCCTTCACCCTAACACACACGATCGTTTATAGAGAGTGGGATGAGTGGACCGTGGAAAGCGATATTGATTCGTTCATCCATGAAAGCGTGTCCGGAATTTCCGATGTTCATCGCATACGAAAGGAAAGTTGGCTTTCCAGACTGAGGGCTGTTGGCTTGCTTTGAACAAGCGCAAAACAGGTAAGATTCGTCGAATCTGGTCGCAAGAGTTGTTGTAGGCTTAACCGGTTATACTTATAGATCCATGCCAGTCAATCTTGGCGCAAGCATTGCTGCACTGTACTGTAGACACAACCGGCTAGAGTGATAGACTCAATGCCATCACTCATGGATGTTGTATGGATAAAGAAGCAAAGTGAGGGGATGGTTCATGGCGAACTGGGAATCTAAGCGGCTAAGATTCTTTCTTCCGTTTAGGGTCTGGCATACACAGAACTGGGCTATAGCGATGGCATGGTGAAGGCGACTTTACTGTTATGAAGATTCAATGCACATTTCAACTCGGTATAGGGTAATGGTTCCATCGCGGGTTGTAAGTATTGCATCCGAATCTGGGATACAGCACACTCATTCGGACCTCAATGAAGTGACTCCCGAATGGAATTCTGGCACATCGCTCCACCATTAGGGGCGATCCATGGTGTTGGAAGTTGATGAACGAAGACAGCGGCCGCGTTTCCCAATATACTGAGCATGGATGCATGTTGTCACGACGCCTCCAACAAGGCCTGATGTGGAGACAACAGAGCAGAAGACTTTCCTTTGTGTGTTTGTGAGCTTCGAATCTCCGCGCTTACTCAAGTCGGTGCTCGTATCACAGTCCCGAATATGTGCATTGCCAGGGAAGGCGAATGGCGATTCGTTCGACGATCGAGCTCACCCTGCTCAAAGAAACACATATATTCATGACATTCGACGCTACAACTCACCCATTACTTTGACAATACTCGGAGCCCTTCCATACACTGCCCTACAATACTTGGAAAGCAAATCATCGGCGCTCTATCGGTCGTCTTGTCAACATGCTGGGCCTCAAGCAGTCATGTATGTTAGCTTCCGTCACGATCATGATGGTAGCGCACGCAGCACCGACGTCTGGACATCTCCGTAGTATGTAACTCCAGCGACTGATAGAGGACAAGACACCAAACGTCGATGCTGACATCAAAGATCCCGCAATCGTGGCCCGTAGAGCAGAAGCAGAGAATACAATCGACCACAAGTCTGAAGTCGTCCATTATCCTCGGAACGAAGACCCGTGGACAGGAATGCCGTCGTTTTGTCCAGAAATAGATCCCGACACTGGAGTTCTGCACTTGGTGCTATGCGATGATCCATAGCGTGCTTCGCAAATGGAGTCGCTGAGACTGAATATTGCCGTGTACAGGTATGGTCACATTGGATCGAATCTGAAGCGAGAAGTTGCTAACACCGATAGAGCTTGATGAACGACTCGGAGGAAGGGCGTGGCACAAATCTGTAACATGCTTACATTGATTGTGGTATTTTGACACTCGCTACGCGCTCGAGGGAAGCCAGGCGCTTGAAACGGTCTGGTCGCTCTCAAGCACATGACACGTCAACATTCATTGCTCTGGTAGGAAGGGGTTGACTGCGAGAGCGGAGAGGACGAACCTTTTTTGATCGATGTGCTTTGTCGCTACAATACTTGCAGAAGAGAGAGATGGAGGAGAAGAAAAGGACACCCTTGTCATGGAAGACGTTTCGCTATATCGCTCAATATAAAGCCACCCATTTCAGCCTCGACCCTAAAGATACCGTGTTACCGTGAGAATCGAATAAACCTAAATTGACGCAGTAGCTGTACACTGTACGAAGCAGAATGTCGATTGGTTATGGCCGTGTGTAAGGAGGCTCGCCGGTACGTGCTTGACACTGACATTTCGCATCATGTCCCTTTTACGTGCTTTATAACAGAGCTTGGGCATTGGTCACCGTGCGGTGAAAGGTGCATTCGGTAGCAAAGATGATCCGAGCATTGAGTATGCTACCATCGAAGGCCAAAGCTGTGCAATCGCTGTTGCTATCCCTGCCCACAGTGACTTCTGTTTGCATTCTCACTGGCACGTCTCGCTGGCTCAGCCACGTATCCCACGGAAGCCTGGATACAGTTCCACGTGGGTTGAGCGGGCGTTCCTTTTCGTCCTCCACTTTCCATGAGCAGTTCGTCTCAAGCTATACGTCTCGGACGCTGCACTGCCCTGTAATGTGCAAGTCAGCGTTGCAGAAGGCAACCATGCTACGACAAAGCGGAAGAACTCGTTTCTATTGGTGCCCACTGCAGGACATGTGAGGGTTATTAGTCTTCAAGTATTCTCCACATTGGGAACAATGCGGCCGCACGCGGACTCCCTCTGGGGGTAGTCTGCAGCACGATGCTGCTCTGTTCTGCAGGCCTTGATCGTTGGAATCTCTCATGGTCCTGTCGGATGTTTTGCCTTGAGCGAATCGCTCGGTAGACTTTAAAGGTAGCTACTGATATAGGAAGCGATTGGGTTGGATCAATCCGGCTTCAAAGTTGGGCTATCCGTTCTGACCCCAAGATTTGGGTAGGCAAAATCGGTTATACTGTTTTGTGCAATGCCAAGGAGGATCATATGCCTTCGAGAAACGCCGAGCAGGTGATGTCCATTGACTGTAAATAGTAATTGAGATTTGATCCCACTTCAACGTCCCCGAATGCATATGACCAAATGCGCAGGACGCTGACAGTAAAGCAGCAAGGTGATTTGCGTTGTGAGCTCCATGTAGCTGAACTCCATCATGCCGTTCTAGATAGTAGTTACCTCACGATAGCTGTATGATCGTGAGGCTACGATGCTCGCATCGCCTGCAATGAAGCGCTGTAGTCACTTATCTACGGCTAGACTTTCGTAGCTTAAGAAGGGAGTCCATCATTCCAAATACTCATGACTTGGAGCTCCTGCGGAGCAAGGGGTGTCGCTTTCACCAGACGCGAATGACAATTTCGCAATTGTTGACTTCCTATGCTACAACAAGAAAAGCAAGGCAAACTCCACTTGCCCTACATGTCTGGTGGAAGTAAGCATAGCACGTTGGGTTTTTCCCCCCTAAAATGAAAATGTAGCAAGTGTGGACTTGTTCTTGAAGGTTGACATGGATGGGTATCGTTCTCAAAGCGGAGGGATTGCCGATGACAGCGGCAATCTCAGCGCGGCCGCTTGTGTCCACGCACAACGTAGGTCGAAGAACGACAGGGCCAGTACTGACATGTCGAGTGACTTTGGTTGGCATGTGCAACTTTGATTGTTCCATGGGTTGCTGATGAAGTATCAACTATCGCGAGTAGTTCGAAATCGCACAGCACGGACAAGTGGGAACCTCGCGGGCAGCCCATCCTGGCATTTTCCCCATACTTGGTACGCTCTCGATAAAGTCTATTCAGCGGGAGAGCATATCATAGGGATGGACGTGATTTATGCAACACATCGGCGTCCGAACAGCTCCGTCTCCGAAAAGTAAGTATCGTGTATCTTCGACATAAATCCATTTGCCTTGATCACTGAGACTCTCTCACCGGAATCTAATTGTTGGAGGGGAAGAAGTCGCCAACACCAACGAGATGCATCCCTTCACCTTCATATTATCGCTGAGCATCGCTGGTCTCTTCTTCTACCAGGTTGTCAAAATCTTGCTTAATCGAATCCAACAAAGGAGGAAAGCGCGTCAACTCGGGTGTCAGGATGCACCACTTTACCCATACTGCGGCTTCCTCGGTCTCAAACACATCAAGCAGATTCAGACCGCCGATACGTCGAAACTATTTCCAGATTTCTTGGTGGAAAGACAACAAGACATGAGTCGGATCGCTGGCCGAGTGTGTGGCACTTTCAGATACTCTGTTCTGGGTCAGAAAGTGCATTTCACATCCGATCCAGAAAACATCAAAACGATGCTCGCTACAAATTTCCCAGACTTTGAAACGGGTCGTATTCGTCGCGCTATCGTTGGAGAGGTATTAGGTGATGGGATCGTGAGTACAGCAACGATTTTCCTCGCCACTCACTAATCTGGGGCTCTAGTTCGTGCAAGATGGTAAGGCATGGGAGCATTCTCGAGCCATGCTCCGGCCCAATTTTGTCCGAGAACAGATTTCCGATCTCGAAATGGAGGAGCGGCACGTGCAGAATTTATTCGATGTGCTTGCGGTACAGGAAGACGGCTGGACTGCGTCTGTCAATATCCAAGAATTGTTTTTTCGACTCACAATGGATACTGCAACCGAGTTCTTATGTGGCGAATCCGTGAACAGTCAACTTGCCGGTGCCACACATCAGCACGTGGAGGCATCATCATTCGGAGTCAACTTCGATCAGGCGCAACTCCACATGGCGAAGAAGTTCCGCTTGGTCGAGTGGCACTGGTTGCATAACCCGCCAGAGTACCAAGCCAACATACGAGTTATCAACGACTTTGCTAAGCGTTATGTGGACAAAGCTCTCGCAAAAGGCTCGGCCTTGGGATCGAAAACGCAAGAGAGCGAGAAGTATGTCTTCCTGCAAGCCTTTGCGAAACAAACTAGCGATCCCGTCGAGCTTCGCGCTCAAATGCTCAACATTCTTCTCGCTGGTCGTGATACTACTGCATCATTACTCTCTTGGGTCTTCCACGAAATGCTCCGTAAGCCAGAAGTCTACGAAAAACTTCGCTCGGTTGTTCTCGATACCTTCGGCACCTACGAGAGTCCAAAGGATATCAGCTTCTCGAGACTCAAAGGTTGCCAATACCTGCAGTATACTCTCAACGAAACTCTCCGTCTCTGGTCTCTTGTAAGCGTAAATTCTCGGATAGCGAACAAAGATACTACGATCCCTTGTGGCGGAGGTCCGGAGGGCAAATCACCAGTTTTCATATCTGCTGGAGCACAAGTCGACTTCTCAACCCATGTTTTGCATCGAAGAAAAGATTTGTGGGGAGAAGATGCGGATGAGTTTCGACCAGAACGATTCGTAGGAAGGAGACCAGGTTGGGAATTTTTGCCATTTAGTGGTGGAGCGAGGATATGTATCGGGCAGCAGCTGGCGCTGACTGAGGCAGGCTACGTTATCGTAAGGTTGTTGCAGAGGTTCGACCGTATTGAGGCTGCACAAGGGGAGTTGGAGGGCCCAGTGTTGAGTGATCTAGGGCTGACGAATTGTCCAGCCAAGCCAGTCACTTTGAGGTTGAGGGAGGTGAGGAAGGGGGAAAGCTGTTAGATAGACCAGGTTCCGCTTCCTCGGGTTGTGAAATAAATGTACCATTGCCTTGGTACCATCTGATTGTCGATGGACTCGCGGTTGACTCCAGTACGGCCACATCGTTGTCGATACACAGTACCACTATTGGAGCGATACAATTTAAGATGAGCCGCATACATGTGGCTACATCGCTGGACGGACCAGAGGCATTACACCTTCCAGATTGACCTCACCATGGAAGATGACATCAGGATAAGGGAACAAAAATAGAAAACACCTGTGAATTTTGGATGCTTTCCTGTCTCCAGGTCCTTGCAGAATGCCAGCGCTAAATCAAACGATATCGTAGGTCCTTTGCGTGCAGTTGAACTTTGACTGCGGTGCAGGTTTCCGCAACCTCTGCAGTTGACTGCGTCGCACCTTTAATCCCTGGCTGCTCCTCTTCAACCTCACGATACAAGAACAAAAGAGGTAGAATATCGTCGCGCCACCGGGGGACTTTCGCCAGGGAGCTTTTCCACAGAGTACCGACCCAGGTCAGAAGAGCCAAGAGCCACACCAAAGCAGGCAGTGCGATCCAGACCCATTGTATGCGCACAAAATTGACCATGATCAATGTTCTGCCGCGAGCCATAGTGGTATCTTCCGACCTGCTGGCGACAAAAGCGCTGTCCCGCAACGTCTTTGTCATCGCTCTTGCGGCATTATTTGCAGCACATACGAGATGATCGTCTTCGTCTGCACAGCCGGAGATATTGCCGTAGAAGATGGAGCCAAGAATGTCCTGTGCTGCATACATGGATTGTGGAGGTAAGATTGTGAGCGAGGGAGACATTACGGATACCGATCCTGCGAAGATGCCTTGGATGAATCCAATAAGAGAAGAAAGCGAGCTTGAAGCAATTCCAAACGTTTGGCCAGGCTGCAGACCATGGTCTTGGCCCCATGGAGGACTGAGCTCCAATCGGCGCCAGCCAACAGGGTTGTTCTTGTGCAGGAGGGTGTAGTTCGTGGGCATGGTCTGTAGGGTGAAATCGCACCACCAGTCGATGCTATCCTCGTAGTACACTCCATTGTTGACGCGAGGGCGTATGCTCTGTACACAGATCTGGAAGGCACACTCCGTAGCAAAGATGGTCGAAGAATTGGAGATGCTGTTACCGAATGCCAAAGCAGTGGAGTTGCTGTTGCTACCCTTCGCCATCATCATTTGAACGACTGGCAAGCTTTCCCCGGAATGCACTGTGCCGTTGACTGCTGTTGTCAAGTTCATTGGCACGTCTTGTTGACTTGGCCATGCGCTCCACGAAAGACCGAAATCCGTCCCAGGAAGGCTGAGCTGACATCGCTCTTCGTCGTCCATCTGCCATGAGCAATTCTTTTGAAGGACAGAAGAGAAGCTTTTGCAGCTCGGGCGCACTGCTAGCGTTGCGATTGGATCCCAAGTGCAGTTGCCAGTGGCACAATCGAACTGGGGTATCGACCAAGCCTGAGACTTATCCGTGTTTAGCAGCGAGTTGTAGACGTTGGCCTTCATGACTGAATCGATCCAGTAGACTGGACTATGTCAATGTCACCGGATTCTCACTCTGAAGCTCGGAGCGCTCACCATATGAAGCTCCCAATTGTGAAGCCGAAGCTGGGATGCCATTAGTATTGTAGTCTGCGGAATACGTCACGTACGCCGGCACTGTGATATTCTCCGCTGGCTCGGGTGTGTAGTGCACGAGGTTCTGAATGAACGGATCGAAACCGACTGCAAGGATCGTCGCCAGGGCCGCAAGAACAGCGAAGTGTCTGTGATGATGAGAATAGGTGTGAAAATCTAGATACTGGCTGACTTTACCTTCCCTGCTGCTCAAAGATGAGAGCCAAACTTCCTATGATGCCTCGGCTGGCGGAGTCGAAATATTTGAGATCTGACATTGTCCGGCGTTTCTCTGCGAACCAGACCCATTTGAGCTGAGAGAGTCCAGATGTGACCGGAATCAGAACCATGACTTTGGCCAGCGTGCTGAGCCATGATATCATCGTGTTGAGTGACACGTTTCTCCATGTGGGCTGCGGCTTGCCATCGTAGTGATACAGGATGCCAACAATCGCAGCCAGAGCGCAAGCAGAGACAACGACGCCGAGCAGCTCTAGAACCCACCAGTCCTCAAGTCTTGCGAGAAACCCGGCCGTTTTCGAGGCGCCAGGTCGGTGTTGCTGCGAGTCGGAAAGTGCTCTCGTTCCATCTTCCTGGCCGAGCCTAATACTCGCAGCGTGGACTGTTCCGCCACTTTTGGCAATAGCGGCTTCTTGTGTGCCGGGTACAGGGTGGTAGTCGACTTGCTGGAAGGTAGACATGCTCACTACCTGGGTCGAAAGATGTCGCCAGTGGAAGGTGCTGCCATTTCAGCAGATGGTCGCTTCAGCTGTATGCAAGGCTCGAGGCTGAAGGACTCAGTTAATATATTTGGCACCGCCATGCCCGAAGTGCAGATGAAGGAGCTGAAGGAATGGCGGCAGCTCAGGCGTGCAGTAGGCGCTTCAGCGGCTTTTACGAGTGGCCAACGTTCATGCTGTGGCCATACCTGCTGCACATGGCGTCTACTGATTCCTCGCTGCTGTACTGTGTCGTGCCTGGCCAGACCGGAAGTGGAGATGTCCGGGTCCTTCCTCCATGAGCATCGTGAAACCTCAATAGCCTTGCTCCGGTGGATCGAAGACTCAGTCTGAGCAGAGGAAAGTGCTGCATGCAAACCCATGGGGGTCAATTAGTCTGATGATGGGACCATAGCCCTAGGGGTGTCTCGATGTTTGTTCAGCCTCGGCCGGCGGGACAATCAGTGTCAGTGTTGAGCGATGGTCGTGTCACTTTCGGCAGCAGATTTGGCGGTGCCCAACCGGTCGTTCAAAATTTGAAGAATTCCTGGTCAAATCCAATCAAAACCCGATGATGCCCCAGCAGCCGCTGCTGGATACTTTCCACCGCACTTCCAACTTACTCTTCCTTTCCCACACTTTTGTCCCACGCATCAATCGCTTTGAGCCTCAACACATATCGCAGTATGGCGCTGTCGCATAGCGTTTCGAAGCCGAGCTGCACAGCTCGTGCGGGCGGGTGGCTTGACTCCATGCACCTCTATTGGCCCTGCGACCCCAATGAGGCGCTGCACAGCCTTGTTGACCAAGATACATCTGTGTGCTTCTTCGAACAGAAGTCGCGCACTTATGCTACCGACGCGGTGTGATCCGTTTGAAATGCGACATACAGACTTAAGGCGTCATCATCATGTGGCTGCTAAATGCTAAGACGCGTCGCCTGGAGCACTTTCTGGACGACAGGCAGATTGGCGCGCGATATGCGATTCTCTCGCATACGTGGGGCGAAGGCGAAGTCAGCTTTGATGACATTCCTCAAAAATATGCGCGGTCTATGAAGGGCTATCGGAAGATCGAGTATACCTGCGAACAAGCGTTGAAGGCATGAAAGGCGCGAATCAATACATCGTTCCTCGAGCTAATTCGTTTCCAGGACCGCATCGACTACGTCTGGATTGACACATGCTGCATAGACAAGAAGAGCAGCGCAGAGCTTTCCGAGGCGATCAATTCCATGTACCGCTGGTATTACAGTGCTAGAGTATGCTACGCCTTCCTCGAGGACATCGTGACGCCTAAGGAGGATCTCTGCGTAGTACACGATCGGTCTACATTTTCACGAATGAGGGAATCGATCGCAGCGAGTCGGTGGTTTACTCGAGGCTGGACGCTGCAGGAGTTGATCGCACCCTGCCGAGTAGAATTTTACGACAAGGTCTGGAATCCTCTCGGCATCAAGGAAGAAGTTGTGCTTCCACTGTCTGAGATCACTGGCATTCCAACATTCGTCCTTCGCGATCGCAAGCGGTTGTCAAGTACCAGTATCGCACAAAGAATGGCCTGGGCATCTTGCCGTGCTACTTCCCGACTAGAAGATCAAGCCTACTGCTTACTTGGACTGTTTGATGTCAACATGCCGCTCATGTACGGTGAGGGTCAGAAAGCGTTCGTGAGACTGCAAGAAGAGATAATCCAAACGCGAAGCTGGGAAGATCAGGATCACTCCATTCTTGGCTTCCACGGTGTGAACGGCGATCTGCTGGCCGCTTCGCCTGAGTCATTTCAGGGTTGCCACAGCCTTGTCAGGACTACACTCGTCAGCGAGGGCGTCTTCGAAATGTCGAAACGCGGGTTACAGATTGGTCTGTTAGGATCCATGATGCTTTCCGAGGGCAACGCTTGCACCGGTGCCGATCAAGTATCGCCCGACTTGATAGTCATGCTCAACTGCACAACGAATGGCGAAGAACGCCTTGGCTTGCGATTACGGCCTCGACCACGGGTTGATATTCCGGGGCATCCTACCTTGAGCTCGGGCAGAGATGACCTGATATACGACAGATTACCAGGTTTGGTTCATCTGAACGCAACCGATCCAATCGACTTCAACCGCATGGAAGTCACAACCGCCCGGAAGGCCTTCGCATGGCCATACATCTCTTCACATCTCGTGATCCGATGCCCAGGAGGCTCACTCCATCTCAACACCAAGAATGCCTGCGACGGACCAGGATGCGGGTATTCCGCTGTATGTCGCAAGCTATACTGGACCAATGAAGGAGGGCAGCATGTCGCTACTTCGGGTGCAGTCATGCGGCATCTGGGTAGAGTTCATCTAAGACATCAACGCGATGAGAAGCTTTCCACGGAATTCAAAGTCAAGTACGCCGTCTCCCTATCAGCCGGTTCCAGAGGCAATGACTGGCCCGATGTTGTGGTATGCGTAGAAGCAGACAACCGATCGGTTCCACCCGTGCTAAGAGTACACTGCTGCAGCGCAGAGAGCCAATTCAACGTGAAAACCACTGCCGAAAAATTTCTCACGTTGCGCAGTGGATTGTCGCATGTTTTCAATATAGCTTCTGACTGGGACTTGGAAGTGATGGCCGAATTGGGCTTCGGAATAGGAGGAGGCGTTTGGCATCTGGGCATTGGGAAAGCAGAATCTGGAGTTTGCCCTATAGGTGACGCCGGCATCCAGACTGCACCGGATTGGCCCTTGAAACCTGTCCCGCCATCGAACACCGCAGATATGCTTGAAATCCGTGCGCTACAGCGGGACCTCTTGGATTTGCGCGATCGATTGTCCTTGTTGTATCAAAAGTCGCTACATCACGATGAGGAGCCGACTGGTGCAAGATGCTAGAGAAGGTACCACACACATGGCAGAGCCCGTAACGCTTACTGAACATGGGAAGAAGCATTGGTTCCGCCCTCGAGACAGAAATTAGACTCGGAAATACTGCTGCAACAGCAAGGTACACCGGTCCGCGGCAATGAAGCGCCAATTGGCCCGCTGATCATTTCGTTGCGATCGAGACGAACGAGGTGTACGAAATGGAAGCGGAAGCGCTCTACGACCTTGAGGCGGAGATGGTACCCTCTTGGAACGAGTGTTGATGAAGCTGCTGTTGCTGCACAGATGGGAGAAGAGCTCGCCGCGCCAGACGCACTGGAGACGAAGATGCCCATAATTGGTTTTACGTTCTGTGGGAGGTGCTGCTGCAGCGCAGATGGAATAGCCACTCATCGCATCGATTGGACTGGAAGCGAAGAGAGCAATCCCTACTCCGTACAGATCGAGGAAGAGCCTGGGGCGCCAGCAGAGCGATCTCACGAAACAACATCGAACATTCAGCGGCCACTACTGCACACTTCGACGAGGAAGGAGAAGGAACTCCGTCGCATAATGAAGGCCTTATCCGGAGGGAACAGTCCTCCGAGAGCCTGGCATATGCCCTCGTTGTGCATCTCTTCCCAGCTGCGTTCGACTCTGATACATTTCAGGAAACGTCACATGAAGAGGCGAAGACCCAACGCGATAACAATGATTTTGGCGATGATTGCAACATCCGGACGTGGAATGTCAGGGTGTTACCCTGGACTGCCGTTCAGGATGTCGATAGCCATGTTGGCTCGTTGCCCATAGCTTCATGCAGTCAAAAGGTGAAACAGTAAAAAGCGGAAAAACAGTAAGGACGATCACGCTCTCCTCGGTCGCTCAACTGCGCGTATCTGTGCACCGACAAAGTCTGCTGGGCGGCAGGACGAAGCCGACAAGCTAGATCATCATGGAAATATTGTTCTCGAGTTGGATGATGAGCCTACATGTGAGGTCATCGATCGCGACAAACCTTCAAGAGGCGCTGAGAGTTCAAGTCGAATTGCTGGAATCGGCAACAGAGCAGAAAGCAATCGCGTTGTTGATTCCTGGAAGGCTCTACTGCGAGCAAAGTATTGGGACGTCTCGTGATGAGAACACCGGCAGTGCGATGGGTTTGTTTTTGATGATGATGTGAGAGGCATTGCTACTTGGCTGCTTCATGGACAACATAGCGACAGAGGCTGGATATCTTGCAAGCCATTCAGGTTCGTCGGGGTGCTTGGAGCGAACACGACTTCAGTGACGAGCTTGTGTCGACTAGTAGGCAAGTGAGATTTAGCGCACGGAGAATCTGCTAGGGCAACAAGGCTTGTCGTTAGCTGATCGTTGTTGTATCGTGGAAAGGTGAGGTCGAATTTGAGTCGAAATGGTGAAGACTGCTTGGCCGAGGTCGGCGCGGAGAGCTCCATCTCGCGTCAGCTGCGTAGGAATTTTTCGACGTCTGCATAGAGCTCCATCGCAATCGGTAAGCGTGTATAGACAATAAATAGAAGAAGAGCACTCCCTCCGATGCATCTCGATCTTCACGGGCGACTAGACGAGGGGGGTGCTTTGTCGACAATCGGCCGGAGCGGTCAGCAGTGACTCAAAACTTCCTTATCTCTCCAGCCTTGGCACGAGCCATTGAGAAAACCTTCATCACCCGGAGCTTCGCCAGTCATTTTTCGTCCTTTTTCCCTCCCCATCCTCTGCCATTTCGCTGGAAGTGGCATGTCCCACTGATCCCTCGCTGAGCGCATTCGTCTCCATGGTGTTTGCTCCAACCATCTTCACTTCGCAAGGTGAGTGCGCATTCCCAGGGCCGTTGGTCACCGCTTTCTGCCTCCCCCGACGAGCTCCCGCAATCAGAGCACCCTCGCACCAAAACCTTCCACCTCCCGAAATTCTCCTCCTCTCCCTGACTGCGCGCTGACAGGAATGCGGTAGACTACATCAGTGACCACTTGTGGAAAGCCTGCGGGTGCTGAAACTGCAGCCCGCCATGGCCGCCGCTGTCAGTGGGCGATTCGCCCGCCAGCTGCACCACGATCTCTTCCACTCCTCCATCAAGCAAAATGCTCCTCGCATAGCTCGACGAACCTTTGTCACCAAACCTGTTGCTCGCTGCACAGCCAACCAGCCAGCTGCAAAGCACGCGCAGACCCAGGTCCGTAGCTTTGCTCGCTCCGCCAAACGCGCTGCCAGCAAGGCCGACGTGGCTCCCAATGCCAAAGCATACCTCGAGAGCGGCGCTATCGCCGGCGGACAAGACCTTGTCGACGTGAATAAAGTGCTGGTCATCGGCTCCGGAGGCCTGTCCATTGGCCAGGCTGGCGAGTTCGACTACTCCGGTTCGCAAGCTCTCAAAGCTCTCAAAGAAGCCGGCATCAAGTCCGTGCTCATCAACCCCAACATCGCTACCATTCAGACCTCCCACGTGCTCGCCGACGAGGTCTACTACCTCCCAGTCACACCCGAATATGTCACTTACGTGATCGAGAAAGAGAGGCCAGATGGCATTTTCCTGTCCTTTGGTGGTCAGACCGCCCTCAACTTGGGTGTGAAGATGGACGAGATGGGCATTTTCGAAAGATACGGCGTCAAGGTGCTCGGCACAAGCGTGCAGACACTCAAGACTTCAGAGGATCGTGACTTGTTCGCGAAGGCTCTGAAGGAAATTAACATTCCCATTGCCGAGAGTATTGCCGTCGAGACTGTCGAGGATGCTCTCAAGGCTGCTGAGGAAGTCGGATACCCCATCATTGTGCGAGCTGCTTTCGCACTTGGTGGTCTTGGATCAGGTTTCGCCGACAACCCAGAAGAGCTTCGAAACATGGCTGCTCGCTCTCTGACTCTGTCTCCTCAGATCTTGGTTGAGAAATCTCTCAAGGGCTGGAAGGAGGCTGAGTACGAGGTTGTGCGAGACGCTTCGGATAACTGTATCACCGTCTGCAACATGGAGAACTTCGATCCACTCGGAGTGCACACTGGTGACTCCATCGTCGTCTCGCCTTCTCAAACGCTGAGCGATGAGGAGTACCACATGCTCCGAACTGCAGCCATCAAGATCATTCGTCACTTGGGTGTGGTTGGAGAATGTAACGTTCAGTACGCTCTTCAGCCCGATGGACTTGACTACCGTGTGATCGAAGTCAATGCCCGTCTCTCTCGTTCTTCTGCTCTCGCTTCCAAGGCTACTGGTTACCCTCTGGCGTACACTGCTGCAAAGATCGGTCTCGGTCACACTCTGCCTGAGCTTCCCAACGCTGTCACCCGTACCACCACTGCCAACTTCGAACCTTCGCTGGATTACATCGTCACCAAGATTCCTCGCTGGGATCTGGTCAAGTTCCAAAACGTCAACCGCAATATCGGCTCTTCAATGAAGTCTATCGGTGAAGTCATGGCTATCGGTCGTACCTTTGAGGAATCTTTCCAAAAGGCTATCCGTCAAGTCGACCCCAAGTTCGATGGTCTCCAAGGTGACAAGTTCGAGGATCTGGATGAAGTGCTCAAGAACCCCACTGATCGCCGCTGGCTCGCTGTTGGTCAAGCCATGCTCCATGAAGGTTATTCTGTCGACAAGGTTCACGATCTCAGCAAGATTGACAAATGGTTCCTGTACAAGATTCAAAACATCGTCGACACCACCAAGGAACTCGAAGCCATCGGATCTCTCTTCGGCGTCAAAAAGGAACTCATGCTCAAGGCCAAGAAGCAAGGTTTCAGCGACAAGCAGATTGCTCGCGCTGTCAATTCTACTGAAGATGAGGTTCGTGCTCGCCGCAAGAACTTTGGTCTCAAGCCTTGGGTTAAGAGAATCGATACTCTGGCTGCTGAATTCCCGGCTGATACTAACTACCTCTACACGACTTACAATGCTTCCAGCCACGATGTCACGTTTGACGACAAGGGAATCATCGTTCTTGGATCTGGTGTTTACCGTATTGGAAGTTCGGTCGAATTCGATTGGTGTGCTGTCAACGCTACGCTTTCGCTGAAGGAGCAGGGTAAGAAGACGGTTATGATTAACGTGAGTTTTCCTTCACCCTTTACTGCACTGTAGACATGCTAACAACCCTATCGTATAATCCGGAGACGTACAGCACAGACTTCGACGTTCCCGACCGTCTCTACTTCGAAGAACTCAGCTACGAACGTGTCATGGATATCTACGAAATGGAATGTGCTTCCGGTGTCGTTGTCTCTGTTGGTGGCCAACTGCCTCAGAACATTGCTCTCAAGCTCCAGGAAACTGGGAAGGCCAAGGTGCTTGGTACCAACCCCGAGGACATCGACAAGGCCGAAGACAGGCAGAAGTTCTCGCAAATCTTGGAATCTATCGGAGTGGATCAGCCTGCGTGGAAGGAACTCACCAACTACAACGATGCCAAGGCATTCGCTGAACAGGTTGGCTACCCGGTCCTTGTCCGTCCATCTTACGTCCTTTCTGGTGCCGCTATGACTGTCATCCGCTCTGAGGAGGAACTCGAGGAGAAGCTTCTTGCTGCCAGCCAAGTCAGCGGTGACCACCCAGTCGTTATCACCAAGTTCATCGAGGGCGCTCAAGAAATCGACTGCGATGGTGTGGCACACGATGGAAAGCTTCTCATTCACGCCGTGTCTGAGCATGTCGAGAACGCTGGTGTCCACTCTGGTGACGCTTCTCTGATTCTTCCTCCCGCCAACCTGCCCAAGCGTACTGTCGAGCGTGTCAAGGAGATTGCTCAGAAGGTCGCCAAGGCTTGGTCGATTACCGGTCCTTTCAACATGCAAATCATCTCTGCTGCCAACCCAGAGGGTGGTGAGCCGCTCCTCAAGGTCATCGAGTGCAACCTGCGTGCCTCTCGATCCTTCCCATTCGTCAGCAAAGTCCTCGGAACCAACTTCATCGACGTCGCTACCCGTGCCCTCCTCGGCAAGGATGTTCCAGAGCCAGTTGATCTCATGGAGGTCCAGCGCGACTACCTCGCCGTCAAGGTTCCTCAATTCGCTTGGACTCGTCTCGCTGGTGCTGACCCATATCTGGGCGTCGAGATGTCTTCCACTGGTGAGATGGCTTGCTTCGGTACTGATCTCGTCGAGGCCTACTGGACTGCTGTGCAAAGCATGATGAACTTCCGTGTGCCTCAACCTGGTGAGGGTCTCCTCTTCGGTGGTGACACTCAAACCGAAGACCTGGGCAAGATCGTCGACTACCTCAACCCTCTCGGCTACAAACTCTACGCTGCGAACCACGAAATCAAGAAGCACCTTGAGAGCACTTCCAAGGATGGATCTGTCAATGTCGAAGTCATTGAATTCCCCAAGGACAACAAGCAGGAACTTCGCGCTGTCTTTGAGAAGTATGATATCCGAGGTGTGTTCAACTTGGCCAAGCGCAGGGCTAGCAGCATGACCGACGAGGACTATGTTATGCGTCGTAACGCTGTGGACTTTGGTCACCCGCTTTTCATGGAGCCAAGGACTGCGGTGTTGTTTGCGCAGTGTATGAGTGAGAAGTTGCCGAAGAAGGAGGGTATTCCCAAGGAGGTGAGGAGGTGGAGTGATTTCATTGGTGGGAAGCCTTTGTAGAGTATGATAGATTGGGACTGCGGTTCTGGTGGAGCAATGCGATTGCTTCCAAATTTTCGCTAGGCAGATTGCTACGTTATGAGAGTGCGAATGAATACGATTTGCTGAAGTTCGAGGGATCACAGTAAGCTGCGATTTCTACTGATCTTGATATGTGTTATTGGCAGTGCTAGAAGGGGCTTTTCCACCTATCAAATCTAGGGCTCTGCAAAGGGTATGCTACATCGCGCTACTGCAAGGTCCAACAGCTGCTGGCTGGGCATGTGACTGCGACGATAAGCTATGAGCCGGCCCCGAAAAATCGAATTTACAAATGCTCGCCTTCTTCTGATCTTCGTACTGTGTCCCTTTCAAGCAGGCTTGCGGCCGCACTGGCGTCCTAGAAGCGACTGCGACGATCTCTACAAGAGCGTCCAATCCCAAGCGTTTTAACCAAAATTCCCTTCTCATGTGCCTCGATAACAAAGACAACACAGGATTCACATCTACCATGCTTTTATTCTCATTGTACCGGTACTTCCGAGCTTGGGCCAACACACTGTTCATGCATGCATGCACACTGTAGATTGTGGCAGTAGAGCTCTGTATCCACTTTCGTAATTGGCATCCTGCTCAAGCCTACGATCCTTGTGGATGGCGTGTTGAAACCTCATGCAGCGGCTGCTTTGTCAGGACTGGGACGCGCATATCTTCAGCTCAGTCAATCTGTGGCGAAACTAAGCCCGTCCCAAAGTGCCTCTCGCGTCACGATGCGCAGCATGATTTCATATTTCGCTCCCTCAATGCGGATCTCTACTCTCGTGCATAGTAGTTTCTTTTTACACGAACCAACAACGGTATGAGGATGTCCGAAGGAAGTACAATAGTCTTGCGGCTGAGTCTTATCTCGCTCAGCTGCTTTAGCTCCAGTGAATGTGTTGCACAACATACGCGAACTCAGCTTCGACACAAGGTCTCTTCAGCTCGTCAGCGTATGCAAGATAGTCTCGATCACGCTGAGTCCTGATGCGGGATCTCCTCAATGATGCCGAGGGGAGTCGCTCTCGGAGAAGATTGCGCCATCTCATTAATTCTGATCAATGCTCATGATACGTCTTTCTTATAGTCGATGATATGCCGCGATTTAGCAGTTGGGTGACCACTGCATTTATGTGACATCCTACCGCACAATAGCACGACGGCCTCCAAGGATCATCCGGCTACAGGTAATATCTTGTCAGTGTACAGATCTTCTATAATGGCAGACCTTCGTCCATGCGTGGACAGTACCCTTGGCAAATGCTACTATTACAACAGCCGGGCACGTTGTACCTTTGCGGGCGATTCGGATATCGTGAGCATCCAACAATTATAGCCATAACATCATCTGCTCACCAAGCATAGGCGGGTATAGGCGTCATACTAGCATTCGTTATCTCCGTCAACCTGACCTTCGTGCTCGTCCTCTACGGCCTCTACTTCGTGAGAAGTAGTTACCCCGAATGGATGCTCAATGAGGTCGATAGAATGTGGATTAACGACGTCAACAAGGCAGTCAGGCGTTTTCGACGGCCTACCAAAGCTTCGGAATACAAGAAGATGTACCGAGACGTGGTTCTTATCTTCAGTGACCAGCAACTGGTTTTGGGCCTGGCTATACTGCTGGTTGGATTCTCCCAGACGGCCACGATTATACAGTACCACTTCTCAATTGTCTGCAATCTGGCTTACATGGCTTTCACTGTCCACGTGGCCTCCATCGACATCATTGCGCAGGATCTGTTAGAAAGACCAGAACGAAAGTGGTGGCGTGCTACCGGCATTCTACTTATCGGTGTCCTCGCGATGGCTTCGGTACTGCCGTACTTGAACCAATTTTATCTGAGCACTTACGGCGCTCCCGTGCTGTGTATCTGGAGCAACATGGCAGGCAATTCGACGCCGGATCGCATTGTGGTCGTTACATTCTACGTGGTCTTATCAATTTGGGCTCTGTGCGGCTTGCTGAACCTGCTCTTCCCCACCTTATTCCAAAGACGACCATTCACGTGGGTCGTTCGACTGGGTCTGATTTTATGCCTGGCACCTCGAAGAGCATACTATGGATCACTCACGCGATCAGTGGGCCCGCTTAGCTTTCGAACTTTGCCATGGCGTGCTGCGAGGTACACAACATTTCCGATCGCTTTATGCACATTCGTGGTACTGGAGATTCTCTATTCAGAGGCAATCGAGGCTACAAGAAACTGGGCTTTTCTGGTGGCGAATGTGATGGAACTTTTCCAAATTCGAAATGCTTCGCAAGCTAAAGGAAAGCTAAACAACGAGAATGACTGCGGGTTTGGCCAGGCGGTGCCCATGTTCTTGCTAATCATTCCATTATTGACCATTTTCGAAGTATACTATGGTAAGGCAAAGGCAAACGACCACCTTTTTCGTAGCTTCTGATCCATTACAGATGTCAATCATCGATCGCCTCCGCATCATTCAGACGGCGAAGTAGAAAGGTCCAACGACGAGGTTGCTTTGATCGCACACGGGCCTCTCACTGAGGAGCCAGAGAATAATCTGCACGAGTCGTCGGCTCTCGTGGATATGAGTACAGGGCATAATCGGCGATCGAGGGCTTCTGCAACCTCACACGACTCGCTGGATATCGAAAGCCGGGGAAGTGTAGTGCTAAGGAATGTGTCCCGTGCTGCATCCACTACAGTATCTCGGCGACCCGTGAGGACAAGCACATCATTGATACCGGATTCCGGCTCGAATGCGAGTCTCTCTGGTTCTGTTAGTCGTTCTCCACTGTCTCGACCGGAGACCGGTAACCCGAGGCATTATTACTGGGATTGTCCAGCGCGTATGCTGCAAGGAGAAAGCTTTGAGGATGAATTGTACAACAAGCCGGGATTTCGGATACTCATGGAGTCCTCCGTCCTGCTCGTGTTCATAGGCGTCACGGTCGCGGCGGCCCACGGCTGGGCGATCTGATGGAGTGCACAAGGAACGGATAGCCGCGCCCGGCCCTTTTTGTCTTACCCTCAAGCTGGCTCTACTTGTCTGAGCTATGTTGAGCAGCCCCGGATCATGTCCGTAGCATCAAGATAGCAGTGATACGATGAGAGTGGGACTTTCTTGAGGACGCCCATACCATGATGCAATCTTGTAACCTACAACATGCACTATGCGGCGTGTCAAATCTTGCCTCACTCATAGGGAAGTATCGGTACGACCGCAGATGAATTGTTGAAAGGTTTCCTGAAAGGAGTACGTGTCTTGAGAACCTTAGTCACCAGGGTATAGTAGACCTTTGCTTCTAGACCGCTGAGCGATACGAGGAACTATAATGGGCGTTCAAGCGCCCTGTGCTATCGCAAAGTGGGGATCATGTTAAGCCGTGGCTCCATAGCAATTCCTTTCTGACTGTCGACTTTTGTTATTTTGCATCGATACATCATGCGATAACAGATTATGGATGAACATACGAGTCTCCGATATTGACTTAGCTTTGTCACAGTCGTTGGACCCAATAGCCTCCTGAGCCCCTACAGGCCTCGCCACAGTCTCTTATCTGACCATCGCTCACTACCTTCCCACTGTACAAAAGTGTCAGCCGAAAGGCTCGTAGACAAGCTCGCCTATGGCGTAGTGCGGCTCCCGTCGTGTTCGTTCCTCGTACTTACTCTAGTGCCGTGATGGTCGTCATTGTTCCCCATGTTTTGCCGTGACCACTTCGATTCGTGATCTCGTGCGATTTTTCGCAGACTCGGCCAGTCATTGCACATCTTGGGTCCGTCGAAGTCAGGATCTCCACTCTTGAACTAAGCTGCAATGCGCGAATCCGCATGACACAACATCAACTCGGTTGGAAAATCGTAGCTGTGGGTTACGGTCAACCGCGACGAGCCGTCGGGGTGCAAAGAACATCTCCTTCAACCGTTGTGCTTGTAGTACCGAGAGTCACACCACTCCATGAGATAGTAGGATCAAGGTAAGGTGGAGGATGGAGCGCTTGAACGAGCTCCTCTGCGCAGCTTTGGTGACATCCTCGTGCCCTATGTCATGATGATCATTGTGGTCCTGAGCCAGAATTCCATGGTAGGTATCTCTGCGAAATGACCAGCTCTGCATTGACGGTAATCCCATGTTGTAGGCTCCCTAAGGCGCCGGTCGTTGATCATAATGAACGAAGGACGACAGAAAGCCGATGCTTGAATGACATGGAGGTGAACACATCTCCGAGATCGACACGGGCTATCTCCTGCCGAGACATGCTTGCTGATAGCATGTGCAGCGAGAGTCCGGGGCAGCATATTGGATGTAATCGCATGGGTCGAGTTGCATTCTGTCAGGCCAGGAGATGAGGACTCCAAACAAGCTGGCTCGAAGTATTCTCCGTATACACTTCGTGTAATGGTTCCCTTGCCTAGGAGATCACGAGAGAGAATTCGCAAGAGTTCATTGGGTTGCGATGTACAGAGCAGCTTGCGGGAGTTGAGCACTGCTGCTCTTTGTAGGTAGGGTATAGGCCCGTGCAAGCTGCAATCCTGTGATCAAGCATGTTCCGCAGCTCTCGTGCCGCAAGACGCATGGTGACTATGGATCCGGTCCGACCTTTGACGGAGACAGCAAGGTCCCGCAACAAACTTGTCGAGACTTCTAGGTTTGCGTGTGTAAAGAGACTTAGAATTGGATGGCAATCTCTTTCAGTTCATTGACGTTGACTCGACAGGCGGTCGGCGAGCCACGAACAGCTTAGAAAGTTCATATTCAGGTGGCGATTGTAGTGACATGACCAAGTACTTGGCTATATATAACTGCATTGAAGTCGCAATAGATCCCATCATCGCCAATACCACGTACTGGCTTGTTGTGCATGCGTATAGACCCGCTATACCTACTGAATAATATACAGCAGGGGGCGCCTCTGGATGTCGAATACAATTTCATCTTCCATGGTTGCTTTTCTTGGGTTCTTTCGGAAGGTCTTACTTAAGGCCTAGCTAGGAACAGGAAAGAAAGTTGGAGACGAGCAGGCTTCATGCTCGTAGTCTGGCACTTGCATCCTTGCTTTCGAAATGTTTGTTTCTTTATCTCCGGCTCACAGAGTCTTACTTCTGAAATGCTTAACTCCGTCGCAGTATTAAGTCCGGGCTGGACAAACATTGTTGAGTACCCTCAAATTCGATAAAGATACAGGGTGACGCGCATTAGTGCGTAGGATGTCTGCCAGTAGGATAACAACAGAGTGTTGCAAGAAAGAAGCATGATCTGATTGATCAGTGATACGTTTCACAGGAATTAAGACGCCACTTCTATCGCTAACGATTTGAGCCACAGGATATTCGACAACCTGAACTATGATTCGAGTTCTGCTCTTGGCAGCTCTCATGTGTCGCTCCTTTAGCGAAGCTCTACAGTTTCAGGATCCAGCTGGTTCGAGTTTCGGAGTTGCTGGAGAGAACGCTACATACGACTATGTAATAGTGGGAGGCGGCACGGCTGGGAACGCGATCGCATATCGACTTGCTCTTCACGGGGACTTTACAGTAGCGGTGATTGAAGCAGGCACTTTTGCGTACGTCTTCATCCTCACACTTGGGGAATGCAAGGCTTACGCTGCTCTCTAGTCATATGGACAACGGCAATCGATCCACGGTGCCGGGCTACGTTACTCGAGCCGGACAATTCGTGGACTGGGGATTTGAGACGATGCCTCAGACCACACTTGCCAATCCAGTACAGCCATTCCCCCGCGGGAAATGCTTGGGAGGATCCTCTGCTCGGAACTTGATGATGTATCAACGGCCTTCGCGTGGTGCAATGCAAAAATGGGCTGATGAAGTGGATGACCAAAGCTGGACTTTTGATGGCGCATTAGAGTATTACAAGAGGAGTGCGACTTTCACGCAACCGTTATCAGGATCACGGCGGGAGAACTCAACACCTACCTGCGATCTCACTGTTTTCGGAGATGGTCCACTTGCAGTGAGTTTTCCTGGATTTGTGTTTCCCATCGCTTCATGGCAAATGCTTGCTTTGGATGAAATTGGTGATCCGGAACTGGAGAGTGGCATGCAAAGTGGCAATTTACTTGGCCATGGCTACATTCCAGCAACGATAGATCCCATTCGACGAGAACGAAGTGATTCGCAGGTTGCCTATCTATTTCCGGCGACGGAAACCGGTAGAGTGACGGTGTACAGACGCTCTCTAGCTAAGAAGATCAATTTCGATGGATACAAGAGAGCTGTCGGAATCGAAGTTGATACGTCTGGCAAAATGTATCGCATCAATGCCAGAAAGGAAGTGATTCTCTGTGCTGGAGCTATACAATCGCCTCAGCTGCTCATGGTCAGTGGATGAATCATCAAAATTCTGCCGCTGGTGCCTTTGTTGACGTCCACTTCAAGGTCTCCGGAGCTGGTCCGGCAGATCTTCTCGAAAGCCTGTCGATTCCCATCGTCAAAGATGCGCCGGGCGTCGGCCAAAATCTCCAAGATCACATCATGTTGGGCATATCCTTCTTTACGCAGACGGAGACAGCCTCAGCTTATCAGAACGATCCTTCGAAGATGAGGACAGCCGTCGAAGAGTACAACGAACAGCGATCTGGCTTCTTGTCTGCGTCTCCGGGGGCACTGGTATCTTTCCAGAAACTAGTTGATGAGCCCTCGCTCGCAGTCTCGTCCCGGACAAAGCAAGACTTGGGCAGCATACCAGAAGACTGGCCGGATGTTCAAATCTGGGGAGTGAGTGGCTTGATCGGCCGAGATTGACCGACCGTCACTAACAGCAGCAGTGGTCGACATATCTTGGAGAGAATCTGAGTGCACTTCCTCCGGATCAAAGGAACTACGCAGGCTTCGTAGCCGGCCTTACAGCACCGCTATCCCGCGGTACCGTGTCCATCGATAGTCCCGACATGGCCAAGCCACCAAGAATCGATCCACAATGGCTTACCCATCCTGCCGATCAGGAACTGGCTGTCGCCGCGTTAAGACGCATGTCGCAACTGCTGGACACAGATGCTATGCAGCAGATCGCTACGGAAGGGAGAACCTTCCCAGGCGCGAATGTTACATCTTATGCAGATTTACTTGCTGTGGCACGCTCGCAGGCTGGAAGCTTCGCTCATGCGGCTGCCACTAACAAGATGGGAAGATCGAGTGATCCGATGGCTGTGGTAGACTCGAAGGCGAGAGTCTACGGGGTGCAAAATCTGAGAGTGGTGGATGCTTCCGCATTTCCGTTTCTGCCGCCTGGTCAGCCGCAGGCTACAGTACGTGGTCATAGCCCTGCCAAAGTGATGATCGTATCAGAACGACGTGGGTGCTAACAGGATGTAGGTCTACATGCTCGCTGAGAAAATTGCAGACGACATTCTGCTCGCGGCGTTATAGTGACTAGCTTCTGGGTGCAGGATTACTCTGCGTCCGAAGAGTCCGCGAAACTTTCTCGGGTTAATAATGTAAACTATCTAGCGACATGTCAAAGTCATGTGGATGCTAGCAGGCACACACCATTGTGCTCGATTTGCAGGATGAAGCATAAGCCAGGATTCTGATATACGAAATGTCGCAGTCAGTCCATGAGTGCCACTTTCCAGTCACTTTGCTATGAGGTGGGACGACAGACCCGAGTGCAATCCCACCTTCTTCCACGATTTAGCCTACTCCAAGTATACGGTGTTCGCGCTGGCAGAGTCATATCTGTCCCATCGCCCGTATGTGAAAAAGGTTACTGGGCATTCTGCGAGGGCGTGGCGGCATCGGAAGCACGAACACGCTCAATTTGCAGACCACGCCAGACTAGGAACAAGTCAGCAGATTAAGCAGAGACTTAACGCGCCGGAGACAATAATGTTGCTGAGCATCGGTTTCAACGCCGTCTCCATAAATTCCATTATATGAGCGTCTCTACGCCTTGCTGATGACCAACATGGTTTGATGCCGTTCTGCTCGTTACAACCTTTTAACATTATAGGCGCATCCAGACCAACAAGCATTTGCAGTGCCACTAAAGCATGTCCCTTTCACAACCCAGTCCGAGTATTTTCCATTATATGACTCTAGTGTATCCTACAAGGAGTCATTAGCGACAGTACAATCGAAATGGCGACCTTTATATACAGGTATGGCGTTCCTTTTTGCTATCTTATTCGATCATCGTCGCAGGGACTGACTCTAGCCAGATGGAAATGGACTCATACACAATGACAATCCCGCAAAATTTCATCTCGAGGACCTCCATGAGTGCGCTAAAATTTGATGAGTTGAGTCTCTACGGCATCACTGTCTATTATCAATTTCACTGCGTCTACCATCTTCTACGCATATCCATGGCATACGCCCACAATCGTACGGATGAGCCGGAGCTTGAAGAGCTACTGGAACATGGCCCGCATTGCTTCGACTACTTGCGCCAGTCCGTAATGTGCTACGGCGATACCGCGCTCGATCACCAAGACGGAGACGACGGAACTCTGGACTTTGACGTCGTACACGTCTGCAAAGACTGGAATGCATTGCAGGATGACACGCGCAAAGAATTCGACAAGGTTTTCGACGATGAGCTCTATGATCGGGAAAAAATTTTTGCGGACTCGGATCCATGGATGTAGCTTGGTATTGAGGCAGCATAACATCTCGGAAACTTGACGCCTGTTATCGAAACGACGGTAAGCTTGTATCGGCACGCTTGCATTTCTCTTCAAAATCAGATAGTCGCTCAATCAATACAACTTATCGCGATGACGGTCTCGCACCAGGACCCAAAGCCTAGAAAGTTGTGTACATGTACGAGAACTTGGGGCTGAAATGCGGAACAACAGCTCAAAAGAATTTTAGCAGTTGGCGAACGATGAGCTCTATATTCAAGATCCATTCTGTGCAGACTAGGGCATGGGACGTGGCAGCGAATGATGGCACCTCTGTTACCAACAGACTTTATTGTTGATAGGCACTGCAGGCAATGACTAAAGAAAAGCTTTGCAACGACGCGTTCTCTGTTTCGAGAGAACACGCTATGTGGCCCGAACATTCGAGGGGTATGCTTTTTCATCATCAGCAGCTTCTCAGGTGCAGCAGCATCTTGCCCGGCCGCCAAACCATGATCGGATGGAGCATGTTCCGACAGTCCAGAGCGGCCTCTTGGCCGTCATGCATGATCTGTACGTTCAGTGTTATGACGGGAAAGCGCAAGGTATGAGCTTGCAGCATTGCAAGTCCTCGAGGCAAGAATCAGAGATCAGAAGCGACTGCACGGAGTGTGCCGGCTGGTCATGGCCTTGATTTGTCATTCAATCGCCTGATCACTGCAAACGACACGTCATGCTCTGTTATCAACGATCCGGTCTTTCGTTTCGACTGGAAGGATCTGCCGTGGACATGCCCGAGAAGCCATCTCTGAGCAAACGCGTTAGCTCTGGTCGTGAGCCAGTCGCAGGCCTCGAAGCGGACGAATCATTGCAATCACAAAGCAGGAGCGGTGCACGAGCGCACATACCTGCGCTTTTGCCAGAATAGTCGCTTCGAGAAGTACAGCATTGCTTGAACTACTACCCGCCCATCTAGAATAGATATGAGCACCTTTGGCGCCAATTATGAACGATCCTCCGGTGATTTGTGAACTCTGTACTCCTTCGTTGCTCCCAGTGAAGTAAGAGTTGAACACTGTACGATTTGGAGGTAGCTCCTCCATCTTCTTCCTCAGTGCCGCTTCGAGAAGATGATCGTGCACCTCTGGACTGGACGCTGACTCAGAGAGCAGTGAGATAGTATCCGGCGGCGGATCGATTTCGTTGACCTCTTCGAGTGCCAAGGCATCGCGCCGAATCTTTGGAGCTGGGTAGAGATCCTCCAAGTCTTTGATCTGCTCTGTGATACTGCTCACTAGCTGCTGAACTTGATCGCCGCCACCGAGTGCCCATTTCGTCTTTGACTGCGCGGCCTTCAACGCTCTGCTCATACGACTAGTTGAGATGCGTTGCATGTCTGCTGAAAGCTTTGACACAATGGTATCGTTGTTTCCTCCGATTTTCTGATCCGTTGAGTATTTTGTAGACTTTGTGGATGCCTTTTCAAGCAACGAGATGATGTGCTGTAGCTTTGTCACACCAGCTTGTAGATCCTGCGCATCGGATGGAGATGAGAGGGTTGCATTCTCAAGGCCGTTAAGGTCACGGATGTCCCCTGATAGGCCTACAGACTTTCCCCATCGTGAAAGTCTCAACTCTGCATTGTGCAACTTGATCTGCTCTGTTGTCAGGCTGTCTTCGAAGTCCCTACCGATCGAGACGTATTGGAAACATTCGATTGCGTCGTTGAAGAGGCCTGCCAGTGCTATCGCGAGCCCTACAGCTTCTGCCATCTCCAAGGTTGGAGTACGTGCCGTGGGACAAGTCTTGATGTCAGTAAGAGACTCAAGCAGGATCGAAGTGGGTGTCTTCAGCTCGGTGGGGTGGCGAAGCGATGTTGGACCAATGAATCACACCATTGATGTTACACAGCATGCGCACCTGACGCTGAATCCTATCAGCCAAGCCACTCCACCCCACGAGAGGAGAAGATAGCAGCGTATCGGTCGATCTTAGGGCCTAAGTTCTGGTCTTACACGTTTGTCAGTATGGCCCAGCAGTATTCCACCCACTACGGACCTGGCAATGAAGGAGTACAAGCTAGTCGCATAGAAAGCTCTGTCTTCCACCTTAACATACACAACAAAACCAGCGAGTCTTTGCGAGATCGTAAGTCTGTCGCATGGAGGCTGTTGGCAGTGCCTGAGACGAAGATAGGGTGTTTAAGGTCTCTTGCGATCCCGCATATTAGATACAGGCCTGGTCTCCAGGAGAAGACGCCTGGCACATGCGATTGGATTCTACACCATGACAGCTTCACGTCGTGGTGGAACAGTGGCGGAGTCTTGTATCTCAAAGGTGAATCTGGCAGCGGCAAGACGACCTGATTGTTCGATCTGGTACAAAGCGCCTTGGCCAAGGCACAGACACACGTGCTGTCATTCTTCTTCAAGGCAGGTTCAGAATGGCAAGAATCATTGCTGGGAATGCTCCACGCATTGCTGCATCAGATACTTACGGTCGATGAACTTGCCATGAATCGTTTCCTAATTGACTCCGACTACGGTGAAAGGTGCAGGGGCGAAGGTGAACCTGGAACATCTGTACGGTCCCGGGACTGGACTGAAATGGAATTGAAAACTTTGCTTTGTGCCAGCGTGATGGATGCCGCAACTCGTCAACATATCATGATATTTGTTGATGCTATAGATGAATGCCGTTCCGAGGACGAGCAAGCTGTCTGGGCTTACCTGCAAAGTATTGTCAGCAGTTCCGACTTCGGTGTCTCTATTTGCGTTGCGAGCAGACCCACCGTCAGTGTAAAGCGTAGCTTGACGCCACAGATAGACCTCCACGGCGAGAACCTACAGGACATAAGGGTGCATCTGGACCTTAAATTGAGTGACCGATTTGACAAGGAGGCGCGAAACCTGTTAGTGAGCGAGCTCTCGGAAAGATGTCAGGGAACCTTTAGATGGGCAGCCGTTGCAGCAGAAAACCTCGTCAAGATGCAGCGTGAATTTGGCGACATTCGGCTTCCACTCGATATGCTTTTAGAGGAGCTTGCACGATTGCCATCGGGCTTGCCGGCGCTATACCACCCTTTGCTGGGAAGACTCCCCGTTCCGAATGCAAAAGTTGTGCTTAAGCTATTCAGCTGGGTAGTACTTTCGTCTCGGACTTTGTCTTCTCGAGAACTCCGAGCTGCGTTGGAAATACACCCCGAGATCTCTGGCTATCCAGGCATCGAGGCCTCGATGAAATTGCAAAATATGCCCGAAAACATCGAAAGTTGGATGGAGGAAGCAACGAGACTCTCGATGGGACTACTCATTTTCGATGAAGTTTTGCCTTATGATCGAGAGTTTGGAAATATGGCTGACGCCTTCATCAGGCTGCGGAGCGCATGGATGTCAAACCGCAGCCCTGATATTCGACTCTTAGAAGAGGTTCTTCGGCCGGGCGGATCAAGTGGAGCACAGTACCACGCAACATTCCAACACGAGTCTGTTCGCGAGTACTTGCGGCTGGGAGGGCTTGCAACACTTCAGTTGAAGGCATTCTCTAACTTCAACGAGCCCGGTCTTCTCTATGCCAACTCTTATATTGGACTTGCACTGCTGGAGACGGAATTGACCAAGCCCGAGATGGAGTTCCTCTCCAGCTTTTCAAAGCACTTTTGGTGTCGGCCCAGAACCGATCATCATGGCTTTCAATGCGACGAAACTTGTAATGCTACAATATGTGAAAGGGCCTTGGGAGCGTTTCAGAAATGGTATCAGTCTCTGGATTCCGCCCACGCGGAAGTCGATGCCAAAGTTGAGTGGAAACTCCAGCTTAGGCCACGTGCGTGCTCCTATATACTTAGACACGGTGAGAAGGTGAAGAATGGAGAGGCTGCCTGTACTGCCTTTCTCACGAAGTTGATGTCCTCTCACCAGGAATACTGGCCAAGCCCAGATGGATCTCGAGCAGACTTTGCAAAGTTGGAATCTGGACTTCTTTTCCCGTCCTCTGAAAGTTTATCTGAGCTCTCACTCCGGACAAAATTTTCTTATGGATTGTCTTTCAAGAAGGCAAAACTTTGGACCCGTTCAGTCAGTCCATCAGGCATCTGGTATCTTCACCTAAAACTTCGACTTTCAGATCTTGACTGTAAGCGGAGGTTGTGGACGGCTTACAGAATCTGGTTACCAGAAGACAATGTGAAACTTCTCCTGCATGCCGCAGCACAGAAAGTGAACTTCAGCGCCGTGTACACATTTCTACGTTTCGGCTTCCCACCGTCGATACGAGACATGGACGGCCTGACGGCCGAGCAAGTGGCTTGCACAGACTGTACACGAGGTCTTATCGAGCAGACCCGGCTCATTTCTGCCAAAAGAGCCGGTATGATACAATTTGGCATAGGGTTCGACAAGTTCTTGGCGAAAAATTTCGATGGCCTATCGGTCCAACTCAATCATGGTTTGACATATGGCACAAACTAATTGTTCCAGGTTCTAGTCCCTCCAGCTGTTTCTGCTGCCGTTGTCGCTATCGGCGCTATCGTTGCTGTGGTCAGGAGAGTCTTTCTCAAGGAATAGACGCAAAGTTTGTTGTATGCGGCAATCGACGCCTTCGATCACTCATTCTTGTGATTTAATCCCTATTGTTCAGCTTCGATTCTGATGTGATCTTGAATTTGAGAGTTTGGATGTACATACTCGGAAATGAATTCGTCCCATATGCTAGTGCCTCCGCGGCTAGTCAGCTTGCCTAGTCAAGGGATCCGCGTGCCTCATCTTCTTCGCCGGGCCAAGAAACTTCACTATGCGCGTACCCTAGGTAGCAACGCGTCTGTGGGAATAGAGCTACACACCGAGAGGACCTCACTAAAATGTGGCAATCAACCCCAAACTGTAATCGGATTGTGATCGAACAAGAGATCTATCAATCGTTTCAACTAGTAGATCGGTCGAGACCATCTCCTCTTTTCTTGGAAGTGCGATCGCGGCCGATAGAGCGTCGCGGAAGCTCGGTGTGGCATTGAACGAGAGGATGCGGAATGCCTCCAGAGCAACTTTCTGAGCAAAACGCAAATCTCGCCAAGCTAACCCCAGTATCAGAGCGCTTACTTGATCAAGCCACCCAGTCACGGGAGAAGAACTGCTTCGGACGAGAGGCGTCACCGGCGAGCTCGCTTGCAAGCGCTCCGCCTCTAAGTGCCAGCAAAAGAAATCTGCGAATGGTGTAGAAACGTCTACGTCCCATGTACCCGGATCGCGCCTCATCACCCATTGCAGCACATTGCTTGCGCCAACCTTGGCGGCCGGGCTGGCTCGTTCCTCGAAAGGAAGAGTCTTGAGCTTGTGGTAAGAGCTTTGGAGTAGTGCTCCTGCGTCATGATAGTCTACCGAGACCTGCAACATTTCATCACTATTGTGAAACTGTGGTGCGCCATCGTACGGCCCTATCCTGTATCACAGGAGTTTGTGCTTTCTTGGATGTTCCACTGTATGGGCAAGCCGAACTTCAGTAAGGCAAGGAGTTCTTGCTAGTCGGCATAACCGTGGCGTGATGGAAAGTAGTCGGCGACAAGTCAACATGGTTGAAATTCGATGCAGTGCTTAACGTTGAAATGGTGATGAAGGAAGCGAAGACATGAGGTTGGATATACAACTAGCGTTTGACCCACATCGGACCACTGGCTTGGCAGAACACGTCGTGTGTGCGTATGCTTGTGCGACTTCGATCGATAGATGGCATGCAGACTGTACTGTATTGAGCCATGAATGCACCTGGACGTTGGTTGCTAGATCGACGCGTCCTGAGACCATTCCCATTTTCCCACATGAAAATGCACACTTGCGTATCTGCGATATGCTCGTAAGCGACTCTTCTTAGTATACAAACATCACAGCGGTAGCACCTGGCAGGGATCGAGGGATGATCGGTCAATGAGCATGTTCATCTGCGACAACATCATCCTCCTCCTCCTCCTTCTCAGGCACAGTGACCTTTATGACCCGCGTCTCATGAAGTGGAAGATCCCTCAGTTGTTGCATCTGACGCTCATTACGCGCCTGAAGCTCAAGATGCTGCCGTCTAGCGACCTGGTATCGCGCAGGCTGTTTCGCAGGCTTCTTCTCCTGAAACGGATTCTCCAGCTCCATCTCCTCTTGCTCCTTCGCCTCGCGTCTCTCTTTCATCTTTTCGGCCTGTCTCATCTGGCTCTCATACAACGCTTTCCTCTCATTCAGCACACTCCAGATTTTCTCCAGGCGACCACATTGCTCATGCAGTCTTTCCAAGCGAGGATCATGACGATATTCATCGAATAGCTTCACGCGTCGCTGTCGGGCTGCAAATCCTGTGACGCTCATCGGAATGCTCTGCAGTAGCTGATCGACTTGATGTTCTTCGTCTTGAAGGAGGAGGATGTATGACGCGCGGATAACGTCGCGGTCGAACTTTGACTTGATTGGGATATTCGCATTAGTAAGGGCGCGTGCTTCCTTCGAATTCTTCTTGCGTGCTCGCATTTCTATGTAGGCCTTCGTCAAGGGAAGAGCGTCCGGGTCGGTGGGATGCCAGAGCATGGCGATCGCGCGCTGTAAACGAGAGAGCTCCAAGCCAAGAAATTTGTCATATGATTCGTTTCGCTCGCAGTGCTTTCTGATTTGCGAAGAGGTGCACACCATGGCAGTGAGGGATCTCGTCAGATTGTGCCCTTGGAACCTGGACAATACGTCGATCGAGACATCGGGAGATTCGTGCCAGTACAGAGTTCGCGCAGGTGAGCCTTGAGCATTCCACTAGGCCAATAATATATCGCGCCTGGCGGAGCACGTGCGAACGCGCCTAATCCTTCATTGACCCAGTCCAAAATTGGGCTCGGACTCAACTTTCCGAAATTGTGAAGTGATTCAAAGAGTCGCTCCGCTTCCAAATGCCAGCCTAATGAGCGGCAGATATTCTCAGTCAAGACCTTGTCCAACTTAGATGGCCGATACCCGCTCACGTCATCGCCGTCTTCGTCGATCTCGTGAACATAGACCGGGGTTGAGTTCAAGCTGCGAAGCTAACGCAGGACTTTGCTGGCGCCCAAGTTCGCAGCAGTCACCAAGCGTTCTTGCTTTTCTTCCTTGCCCTCCTCTATTTCTTCGACACCGCTGCCGGTTGACACGGCCGGAGTGCCATGTTTGTCATACACAATCTCAGCAGTTTTGAGTCGCTCCCATATATTTTCGATCTCCTTGAAGCCGCGCTCCTCGCCTTCTGTCATACCCTGTTTGGCGCCCCATGTATTTCGTCTCTTGGGTGGACGCTACGTTGTGAGAGGCTGTTTGGAGTAAGGTCGTCTAAGCGGAGAACGAGTGGGCCGAGGCAGGTTGCTTTGATCGTGTGGAGGTTGTTGTTCATCGATGGGGAGCTTGTTTCGCTCTCCGGGTGGGCGTCTCGGCTTCATTTCACTATCTGCCGTGAATCGAATTCGGGAGTTTTCAGCATCCCGTCGCGCACGTGGAGAAAGTGCGGCATGGTCTTCACCATTTTCCCAAGATGGTATACGCTTTTCAAACGATCTCTTCCCTGAGAGGGACTTGGCAGGTATGTTTGAGAGAGGACGCTTCAGACCAAGCTCAGTAAACTGTCCTGTGAGCGAGGCCATTGTTGAAGGGCGATGAAGCAGTAGTGCAATGGGTTTACAGGATAGAGAACATCGCTGAAGTGAAGATGATGAAGACATGCTGTGCATGAGACGAAATTCCTACCTATGCTCGCGACGCGCCATCACGCGCCGTCAGCTCTCCGTACGAGTCGCCAAGACAACATTGATAATGCAGTGGATACCTGCGAGTGTGATAGACGTGCTGAAGATGGCGGGAAGAAGAAGTCGCTGTCGGACGAGACGAGACGAGACGTTGCAGGAGAAGCTATGGCCACGTCGGAAGCAGCTCCTTTCCCGCTCGTCATCCTTGCCGATCGCCGAACCACGCAGCCATTGGCGACTCCACAGTCGTTGGCAGAGCGAATGGCCACGGCACAGAGCGTTGTCGTTGATATCGAGTGGCATCGCAACGCTGCAGCAATCCACTGCGGCGGTGCTTCCGTAGAGCATCACTGCGTAAACGAAGCGCTTCCCTGTCGTCGTGTCACCGTCGCCAAAAGTAGGTCGTTTGCTTGCCTCCAGCCACCCGACTTCACAGCTTCTGCCCAACCTCTCCCAAAAGACGGCCTGCACCGCGTCACTGCTCCCGCCAAATCATCCATTCGCTTCCACGCAGCTGCGCTCCCGACGCCTCGTTCCATCGAAACAACCGCCCAACGTCCAACCTCCCCCAAAGTCGTTAAGCTTCGACCACGGGAAAAGGCGCCTTGTCCACTCTCAGCACACCCTTCCCCCTTCGCTTCCCCTCTCTTCTTCTCGTTGCGCGCCACTCTTTGCGCTTCGCATTATGGTCTTCTTCAAACGCCTCTCCCGCAGTCGCAGTCGCTCCAATTCGCAGTCTTACGTCGACAATAATTACGATTCGCGACACGACAGTAAGACCTACGACGACCAGGGCTACGCCCACTCGGAACCTCCCCGCGATCGAGCCATTGTTGCCGGGGACGAATACGACCGTCCTCCTGCCAGCGCGCACAGCGAGAAAGGTCCGCGCTTGGGTGACGGATTTGCGAAGGAGACGTCTAGTGGAGATATGTACAGCAGACGCGATCGTCCGGTGGAGGTTGCGAATCAGCAGGCGGGAAATGCGTTTGCGAGCGGTGGATACAGAGAGAACCTGTCGGATCGAACGAGGGCAGCGAGTAATGGATATGATGCACCGCAGGCTGGGAAGAGCGATGCTGCTGCGCCGAATTTGCTGATTGAGGCGTTTAACCAGGCGGTGCGACCTTACAGCGACAAGATTGAGGGACTGGAGAGTGAGATTGCGGATTTGAGAGCGTACATTGCGAGCTTGGAGAGGCAGCAGAATGAGGTGCATGCTTGGATCGACAAGAGGGGGTTACGACCAGGTGAGTATGAGCAGGTGCTGGTTCCGCTCTTAAAGGCGTTCGCCGGTGGCTTTCGTTGCGAAACGACCGCAACCCAGCTCAATGGCGCATGCCAGGACTGCCAGAACCTTCAATGCACACTCAAAGCTAACATTGCTTCGCAGATGTTCCTCCCTCGATCGCACAGATCATGGACTCAGCGTCACACGCATCCTCGCCCACCCACGCGGCTGCCACGCTGAACGCTCAGCTGGACCGCAAGATCACCATTGTCAATTTCGACCTCCACCGACTCCAAGACGACCTGAATGATTCGCTTCCCACACCCTCCTTCAGTGCTTGCATGCTCAAATTCCTTCCCGACATCAGCCGCCTATCGTCCCTTCCTTCCGGGCCGAGATACGCTTTCGATCTGCTGCTGAAGCTCGGCGGCAACCTGAACAGCCACGGCGGGCTAGAGAACGGCGACGAGGAAGACATCATGGAGAGAAAGGCATTCTATGGACGGCTCGATGAGGCCATGGTAGATGTCGTCAAGGGTCGCTTCCGAGAGGAAGGCGACAGCTGGGGCGTCCAGCGCGAGATCAAGCGCATTGAGAAGACAGGAGCATATCTGAGGAACTGGGGCGTGGAGCCTTACTTCCCTCAGACTCTCGAGGTGATGAGAGATGGTGCCCATGGAGGCATGCCCACAAGCTCGGCGCAAGCCATGCCTGGTGGAAGCGCGCCTGAATACGCGTAGAGGACGGCACGCTTCACGTCGACATGTTTCCTTTTGGATAGTCGCTGGCCGTTCTCATCAGCGGCGATCCTATCTCCAGATCTCAGACGACCTACAGACCGGCTCGCTAGCCGGCTGGTGTGATCGTTTGCACAAAACTGATCATCGCCTTTTCTTTTTGCTGTTCTTTTGTCGATAATGGACGAACGACTTGTATTGAATGTACGGATGGGACAAAGAGAAAGACAGCATGGCATACTGCAAACAGAACGGAGTAATGAGAATGAAAATGAGAATATTGAATATTGGCCTCCAGAGAGCGAGAACATTCGGTGGGCGTCTTCTCATCTTCTTTGCGTTGAACGTGTTCCATTGTTTGCTCTATCCATCGCTGAGCGGAAAGAAGACAGCAAATCCCCTGTGATGCAGCTGATATAATTGAGACTGGGAGACGCGGACAATTTACGCATTCCTGTCGTGCTCTCAGCCATTTCAGGCTTCAGCGCATGCGACGTTTCTCAACAAGTGGCCTCAGCCACCACAACCTCGTCCTCATTCTTTGCCATCGTTTGATTTCAACTGGGTCTTGTCTGCAATACTTGCATATCGACCACACGATCGTTAAGTTGTGGCTGCCAAAGGAAAGAAGTTGGAGAGCAATGTGGGCGGAAGGCCGATGGTCGGGCGGCTCCACATGCATGGCTGAACTCTGCTCCGACTTCACCTCTTCTTCAATATTCACGGCCAGCAATACACCGCACTCAAGCGCAACTGGACAGCCTATGATGCATTGTGAAAGATTATTGTCGTACGGATCAAGCGAATCAACCATTCTCTCGGCGTACGATGTCTCTGCTGCTTCCTCTGCTCAAGATTGTCCTCCTGGATTCGGCACTGGAATTTTGCTATTTGCGGAGTCTTGAAGAAGAGCGATACACGATGCGATCTTTACTTTACGAAGCCTTAGAGTTCAAGCTCTGACAGTGTGCGCGGAAGAGAGACGTAGCGGACCAGTGGCGCGATCCAGGGACTCTTTAAGGTGCAGTCACGAACAGGCGAATTGAATCAGGCGTTGAAGGAGATCAAGCTCCTGCCATTCTGCTTGGAGGCTAATATGTACTGTGTTCTCCTTCTCTGCTGGTTGATCGAAAGTCCTGTCGCTTTTGCCTCCCCGAACGTCTCTGCAACCAGATCGTTGAGCAAGAGGAGGGGCTGCAGGATTAGCCACCCCAGGGGCAGTCAAAGAGAAGGCGAGGATGCGACTGATGGTGAATGAACCAAGCAGCAGTATAGGTCACTGCAGTTCATCCTGCATTGATTCTGGAAGGTCGGCCTACCACAAATTTCAGCATGCCCAGGTCCGACTATACCCCGTCAAGGCCACTGGCATGGGAGCGGATGTGGCGCCATTCGAAACACCAATGGAAATGTCGAGACTGCTCAGAGTGGTCGATTCTTTTCTTGTGAACTCAAGCTGATCGCCAGCGGGAACCGCACGCAATCTCGGCTGTCTCTTGGGGTCAATAGTTTACATCCTCTGCGGCCTGTTGGGTCAACAGCACTCTGTCTACAACTCGCTCCATTATGCCACCCTCACAGTGGACGCTGCCAACTCGAAGTAAACTGAGCACGTTCCTCCCGTTGACCAAAAGTGGCTAGGCAAAACGTTGCCAAGAATACTCGCACTCAACCAGCTCAAATGGCTACGAATGGACGTTCAAAGCCAGCCTGCTACTAAGTCTCTGGTCCACATCGTGCGCTCTGCCACATATAACCGACTTCCTCACTCGCAAATACGCGACTATACCATTGACCCTTACTCTGTTGAATGTGACCTGACTCAAGAAAAGAAGTGAATTCCGCGACAAGATTCACTTTAGCAAACACAAGATAATCTTGCATATGAATCTGCCTGTGAAGGCCCACTCGCTGCCGTTTTGTTCCGAGGCCGCACCACAAAAACGCCCCTGTCCTGCTGGCTCAACCCAAATTTCTTTCCACACAACAACACACTACCAACAGCACCCCAGACCAATCACCACTTCCACTCATCCAACAACGCAATCGAAACACATACTTTCAACAACTCATCCACACCAACAAGATGCAGTTCACCAAGATCATTGCTTCTGCCATCACCCTCGGCGTCGCCATGGCCATCACTGGCGACTTGACATACTACAACGCCGGCATGGGTATGTACTGACTTCAATCATTGCAGCCCAATCACGGCAAGCTAATCTTCCACTCCCTTGCAGGTGCTTGCGGCAAGATGGTCAACGAGGGCGACTACGCCTGCGCCATCGGTCACAAGATGTACGAGGCAGCCACCAACGGCGGCAACCCCAACAGCAACCCATACTGCGGCAAGCAGATCCGCGCCAAGCTGCCATCTACCGGCAAGACGGTCACCGTCACCGTCGTCGACAGCTGCGGTGGCTGCGCCGACAACGACCTCGACTTCACTGGTGGGGCTTGGAACGACATCGCCAACGGTGCTGCTCCAACTCGCTTCCACGACCTCGAGTGGAACTGGGTAAGTCATGCTCTTCGTCGCCCAAGACTCTCCTGAGACCCGTGCTGACCGCTTTCCTCTCTTTTTCGCTGTAGGTCTAAAGCTTGACTCGTCAACTTCACACATCCACTTCTCTCACCATCCACTTGGTCGTTATGTGGCCGATTGAGGCTACTTGGCAGGAGTGATGGGCAGTGAGGGACATGAGGCGTCGACACAGATGCTACACTTACGACTTTACGACACGGGCACGACAGCATCGAGACAGATGCTTCGGAGTGCCACACGATACAGCATGCAGATGAGAGGTGGCTACAATTGGTAGACTGCTCTTCAGATATTGCAGAAAATCGACAGAAACTACACAAAACTTTCTTGGTCCCACCTTCTTCTCCTTTCGTGCCTGTGATTGTCGTGTGTTCTGTTGCTCGAACGTGTTGGTGACCACACGTGCTGTGCTGCGAATGTAGCCTGTTTGATCGTCATGTGCGACTGTGTACTTCTTCACGTGGCAGTGGCAATGCAGGGCACGAGGGTGCCTGAATCCGCAGCAAGTTGGTCGCGAGCTTCATGTGCGCTGAATTTGTTGCTTGCCAGCGTTCACCTTCCCGGCCAAACCTTGATTTCTGACGCCGTCACTTCTTCCTTCGAACCAGCTCGATCGCCCTTTCACCTCGAACATCAACCTGCACCTGCGACCACTTCCGCAAGACCATCGCACTCCGACCGCTCTTCGCCAAACATCATCGACCACGTGGCGATCCATCCTCGTCTGCGCCAGCACGACTACCGCTCCCGTCGCCTCGATCAGCGTCGCATCGCCATCACAACTCCGTCCAGCACTACCTGGACCGCGAACATCAGCAACCATTTCCGACTCCCACAAGCCGCCGCATCCCCTAAGATCCTACAGCCTCACCATCATCAAAGATGCCGCCAAGCATTTACACGAAACACAACGAAAAGCACAGGAACGGCAAGGGTGTCTTCCTGTTCGTCTCGCTGTTGACGGCCGGACTATGCAGCCTCTACCCGATGTGCTGCTTCCACAACTACAGCAGCAAGACCAAGGCCAAGACCAAGCAAGCGATGGCGCAGCTGGAGCAGGATCAAAAGGAGGCAGCGGAATACCAGGCGAGGAAGGCACACTATCGTTCCCGTTCGCCGCTGGACGTGGCGTACGTCCCTCGCAACCGCCAGTCTTCGACGAGACGGCACGAGAGCCGCCGTCGCGAAGATCGTCACCGGAGTCGCCAACGCTACTAGGACGACGAAGGCTCTCCCGAGACAACAGAGCGGACACGCAAGAGACTGCCCTCTACCGACCGAAGTCTGGATCGAGAGCGAAATCGCCGTCACAATGGCCGCGCGCCTCCTCGCAAGTACCACCACAGCTCGTGGGAGGGAGTGCTGGCGCCGATGCCGGCATTCTGATCTCGAATCCCGATCCCATCATCGAGTACAAAACACAGATGCGATCTCTCCTGGCAAGATCAAGTTTTCCCAGATCGTCGGCCAGCCCGCAACCACCCACACCCAGATCACAGCATTCCCATCACTCTTCCAGCACTATATCCTCCATCACTTCACAATCCTCCTATGCAAGCAGTTACGCCTACATCTTCAGAAGAAAGAAACCAGATTTGAGATTGCTACGCAAGAGCAGCAAACCGCCACAGCACCTCAAGCCGACAGCCTCAGCAGTGAAGAAGCCAGTCACCTTGGATGCAGCACAACGAACAGCAGGACCAACAGTTGTCGAAGACACCGGATACGTGGAGTCTACAACGAAGCATATCACGCCACTGACAATGGAGAGGCCCATCGCCTTGACACTGCCCGAGCTTTTGAAAGCGGAGCCACCACCGAAGCCGCTTCGAAAAGTCCAGACTCTCCGCTTCAAGAGCCTCATTGCAGAAGGGAGACAGCCACCGCACACGCTCAAGACCGCGGTCTCACGGCCAGTGCTCTCTCGTCCTGTTCCGCCGCAGCCTTTTCCACCTCATTCTTTAATCTCCGACTCAGAAGCTGCGCCACCACAAGATGGGCTACGAGTGTTGCACTTTGAAAGCCTGCGCGAAGATGAAGCAGCTCAGCGCACTTCTCGCACTCACCCACTGGAGGGGAAAAGGTCGCGTTCTAGAGGGCTGAGAGGCTCGAGCCGCCAAAGTAGCCGGAACAGCAGTAGGAAAGATTTGACAGGCATGAGAAAGCACTACCATGATGTTACGCCCCCAAAGAGAGAGCCCGATGCGGTGAATGAATCGTCTTTGAGCCACGGCGATTCTTACTTCCACACCTGGGACACAGAAGTGACGTACTGCAAAGAATTCGTGCCTTTGCGAACACCAATCTCCAACGCAGACGACGAAGCGCTGGACTACTTCGTACCAAGGCCAGATCCGACTGACTCAATGAAAGCACCGGTGCCGAATGAGCAGTTGCAAAGAAGTTCGACTATGCAAACGATAACTTCGACCGTGGCAAAGCGCAAATCGAGCGCGTTCTTCAAGCTCTTCAGGAGAAGCATCTTCAAGGAAAAGGACGATCATGTTCATGATCACAAGGCGTCGGGGAAGCATGGCTCGGAAAAGGCGTCCTCGAATATCGTATCGACGAAATCTTCTGAGTGGACGGAAGTGCCTCTTCCACAGCTGACACCTGGCATTACATTGAGCAGTCCTGCTGACAGCAAAGGCGAGCACACGCGTTCGCTTGTGCCTCAGCTGCATTCACCATCGTACTTTGGGCGGTCGAGACTCCTTCGTGACGACAGCTCTCAATCCTTGAAACCGTCGCCCGGCCACGGGTCACCTGGTCATGCTTCTCCGACAGAAATGAAGCCGGGACGCGCACCGCAGTCGCCATTGTTCTCTCGACCAAGACGCCACAAGCGATCTTCCTCTGAGGCACTATCGCCAATGTCAAGACCTCAGAAAAGTTCAATGCTAAAACATAGCAGCATCCTGGAGGGACATGCGTTCTCCGGCACAGCAAGTCAGGTGCAGCCCAGCTTCATCTCTACCATACCACATTCATCGGAGTCGGAAACCGTTTCCCACAACGCAGGAGAAGACCAGCCACATCGACGAGAGACGCTACAGCAGCATCCCTCAAAAGCAAGTCTCGCACTGCCCAACTTGATATCAAAACAGAGTCAGGCCCTCACATTCCAAGAGCCCATCTTGCGAAAGAAGCCTAGTGCTTGGAAGAACTTGGTCAATGGAATCCGCAAAGTCTCTTCGCTCGGCTTTCTTGCAAGCAATCGCGACTCATCATCAGAAGAAGATCTTGACCGCCGTAATCCGCTTATGAGAGCGAAGAGATCGTTTGCGAAGTTGAAACTGCGCCCGTCGTTATCTGCGATCAACGTGCGCACCGGCAAGCTGGTTCGAAAATCCTCGCGTGACAGTCAGCTGCAGTTGGGCAGCGTGGACACTGAAGACGAAGAGAAGCCATCGGTCTCGCATCAAAGGTCTTTCCCTCAGCAGACCCCACCGCAACCGCGCCAGCCTCGACCCATCAGACCCGATGACTTGATCGTGACCAATTTTGAGCAGACGCCATTCACCAAGCGGTACTACGACAGTATTCGTGCCGAGCAGCAAGCAATCCGAGCTTTCATCGACGAAACGATGGAAGAGGACGATGAAGAATGTGACGAAGTCGTGCTTGGTTTCGAGCAGAACGTTCCCGACCATCTACCCAAGAGTCCGCTGTGCCCTCTGCACCCGAAGCACAAGAGTGGAGGTAAAGCGATCTGTCCACTGCATGGAAGGTACAAACCACCGAAGCGTCCGCCGAGCCCGATGCACAAAATCGAGATTGTCTTTGATACTCGTGAGAACGATGTCACGGGCCCACCAGGTGCGACATCAGCTCAAGCCAAGCTGACTACTGGCATCGATGGCACGGAGGCGGCGTACCTCAAACGTGCCGCTTTCACTTCCCCGCAGACTTTTCGTTCTGCGGCGAACGTGCGACGCATGCAGCAGACATCGAGTATGGGGAGTGATGGAGCGGAGTCTCTGGAGTTGATGCAGAGTGAGAGCTCGGCGGATGCGGAGGCGTGGTCACAGCCTAGGAGGCAGCGACTTCATCATTTGCAGCGGCGTGGATCGGAGTGTGCTCGTGGGAGGACTTTGTTCAGAGGAGAGTCCGCGGTTAATATTCGGAAGAGGCGAGCGAAGCGGCATCGGGAGCGATGTTCATGAAAGGTCCTAAAGTAGTGCTGAGCGACTTCCAAGTTCCGTGCTCGTCTCATCCTTTCATCGACCTCGTGCACAGAGATCCCACACATTACTTTGCATCAGCTGTATTGATCTTCGAAAGAGCTATCCTCCGAATCTCATCGTTGCTGCCTAGCGGCGCACCATCACCTCCCTCTCAAATGCGTAGCGATCCGATCCTGTGTCCCTTCGTCTGCCTCTACGGTCGTCAAGCTGCGTGTAGTGGGGAGACGGTACCGCTGATGAAAGCGCACTCCCAGGATAGCGAATGCTCCCTCCGTATCCACTGTCCGTTTCAGATCGTCGGGGAGGAAGAGGCACAGGGCTCATAGGCCTCTTATTGTACTCAGAGTCGTAGTACCCACCGTCCGCGACTGGGTAATCCGAGCCTCTCCGGCTGCTGCGATGCAGATTCTCGGACCTGTAATCAAAGTCGCTATCATAGTCTTGCACATAAGGTTGCGGGGGGTACCGAAAAGGATTGTGATGGAGCCCGTGAATGTTTTCGATGGGGTCCGAGGGACCAAGAGGTCTTGGTGCAGGGCCAGGCCTATGGTGGTGTCGGGTTCTCGAGCGAGAACGGGACCGTGAACGACTGGATTCAGAATCGGTGTACTCTCGCTCACGCTCACGCTCACGCGCAAGTGTCGAATCGGCCCACGAGACGCGTGATCCATTTGACGGGGGCTCTTCGCGTATGGATCCTAAGGCCTTTGATGCATTCTCGTTGGCACTCGCGGCTCGGCGTAGCGATGGGCGCAAGGCTTCTCTCTCTTTATGATGGCTGACTGTGCGGATATCTTTGTCTTCTGTTGAAGAGTCATCTCTGTCCTTCTTGTCATCCGGAGAGGAATTCCGCCCGTGGCTTCTGGAGCCCTTCTTGGAGGCCATCTTCGATTTACTGGACTTGCGCGGTTGCACCCACATCTGCATATATACCACCGTTCCTGGCCATACGTTGTCTGACCAAAGTTCTGGCAGTATCACATAGCCACCGCTGTCAACCAGGGAATACTTGCCGTCCCGTGCTAGGGTCTCTTGGTCTTCCCCAGTTCCTTTGGAAGCCAGCAAAATGCATCGTTGCATGGCGGCCCAGTCGCGCACAACAGCAAAGGGGAATCGAAACCAGTTGTTGAGGGTGTCGCAGAAGCTCACTGGTGCAATGTACTTCTCATGGTCGTGTAAAAGGCTTGAACGAGGAATCTGCAGCATTGAACTTTCGCCCTCTGGGCTTGCTGGTGCAGGTCGCGATGCATCACTTGGGACAGGGTCAGTAACCCGGCCGTCAGCAGAGCCTTCCCCAAACGATTGGTGAGCTCGCTCAGAAGGCAGCTGAGGCGGCTGTGCTTGCAGGCTCTGATTCAGATTCTGCATTTGCTTGCGCAGCGCGCCCAAAGGCTGCTTTCGCAGATCTTCTCTACTGTTCAAGTTGCCATCACTCCCCGAAACTTTTGTCATAATTGCTGCTTGCTCCCCTCGTGGCTGCCCAGTCATTGTGGCAGCTAGGAGCTTCATGTATCGTGACTGGAGCTCCTCGTAGTTATCCTGTTGACGAGGCCTTTTCATTCTACTGTATAGATCCAACATCATGGGAAGAATTGCATCAAGCGCTTTGGCGGTTCTGAGCTCGTCTCGAAGCACTGCCTGGAGGGCTTCCATCGCTTTCGTCAGTGAGTCTTCAGTCCGCATGTCATTCGACAAGGGCTCTGACGGTGCACGTGCAAGACTGGATCTGGTGTCCCGTGTCTCTTTGTCTCCAGGATCCACGAAGTGTATCTTGGGATGATGGCTCTTCGTCTCGTCGATCGCCGCGCTATCAGATTCGTCATCAGATGCAGCCACAAGTAGATGTTGCGGTAAAGAGAACAATGCAAGCTGCTGCTGATGCTCTTGGACGTGCTTGAACCAGTGTAGCTGAGATGGACAGACGCATTGGCAAAGTGGACATCTGGAGCTTGACGCCACTTCTTGCGGATCTGCACATGCGTCGGAAATGATCTTTAGTGTCAAGATGTCGTTCTTGACTTTGTGATGTTCCACAGTGTGGTCTTCGAGGTCTTGTACAGCAGTGAAAACACGATCACAATCGAAAGGACAACGCCAACTGATCGGATGCGCCGAAATGATGTGTTGCTGCCATTGCCGAGGGCTCGAGTAGGCCCGATGCGGATTTGTGCATAGTTCGTTGGTACATATGTATGGTTGAAGATCATCGAAGACATGGATCCTGTGGTGTTGTCAGCCTGTGAGACATTTCGCAAAATCGAGATTTTGCTGACCGCCATTGTTTTTCTGTCTTGACAAATACGTCGCAAGAGCAGATAGGACATCTCATAGGACCTTGCCCTTGCGGTTGTGGCATTGATGGCAACTTAAGCGAGAGCACCGGGGCCGAGTTCAGGCGTGGTCTGCTAGAAACGCTAGCTGTAGAACGCCATAGAGTGCTGATAGTTACTGCGGATGCTTCGGTCTGGGCGATCTCGGAAGACGGGCCTAAACCCGTGAAATCTGATTCATCGTCTTCAATGGAAGAGTCCGGATCGTCGCTGGTGCGATGATCGTGGCGGGGTTTATTGTTCTGCCAATGCTGGAGGAGCTGCCTGCGGCGAGAAATGCACTCTGCCAGTCGCTTAATCAAGAATTCTGGAGCGCTTGGGAAGTCCTGGCGAACGTGCTCCTCATCGAAATGCTGATAACCAAACGCAGCGGAGGCTTCGGCAGACTTCAGATAGTCCGTGCCAGCGGGATTTCGCAATGCCAAGTTCAGTCGGTAAAGCTGATCGACTACGTTGGCAATATGGCGTGTCTGGGGAATCCCGAGGTCATTCGGCGCCGGTTCAAATTCAAAGTCGAGTGAGATGTCATCTTCATCATCTTTGTTGCCCGCTGCCGCTGGAATTTGGCCATTGTCATCTTCTGTTGCATCATAAGCTTGATCCAGACTATCCGCGAGTTTCTGTAGCGAGGACAAAAGTCGATCTCGAAGGCCCTCGCTGTCTCTTAAACTGTAGTCCAGACCATTCTGGCCAGCACGCGTGTCCGTGGCCGCCTGCGATATCCATGCCTTGAAGCGGAACTGCTCATTCTTCAGGCTAGTCACACAGCTTTGCTGGCTTTTGTCCTGATATCTTTCTATTGTGGACTCAAACTTGGCCACGCAGCTATCGATCCTGTCTGCGATGGCTCCACGCGGCAGATACTGGCTTGTTGTCATGTTGAACTCGGACTCGACATCTGGACAGTGTATAAGCTGGTACGTGGTTGAGAGCGTCGACGTAGGAGGTAACTGTCTTGCACGATGTACGCGAGCTGCGCTAGAGGCGCATGCCCCACAGCGGCGGCTCGAGCGGGACCATCGCCTAATTGTTAGACTGATAGCCTCGCTAGACCATGCTGCATGAGCTGAGTGGGTCTTGTACGACAGATTCATTCCAAAGGATTATCAGCTTCTCGTCGAGCTGTCGACCTCGTCTCAACTTCATTCATGCACCATGTCTGGCATCGAAATCGCTGGTTTGGTACTTGCGACAATTCCACTGGCCATCTCTGGTCTTGAACACTACGCCGACGGCGTGGGAACGATCCGGAAGTTGAGCCACATTCGCGAGCACTTCCACTGTCTTCGGACTGACCTAGAGGTAGAGCAAGTGATATTTATGAACACCTTGGAGACTTTGCTGTCCGATATTCTTGGAGCACAAACCTGCAATCATCTGTTGACGCAGCTGGGAGGCTCGGGCTGGTATGACGCTGATGTGGATCGGCGACTTCGTCAAGGACTGCAACGCTCGTACGATGTATTTTTTAAATCCGTGCAGCGGATTGAGGAAGCTTTGCGGGACCTGATGGAAGCATTGCAGCTCGATAGAAACGGTAAGGTGGGTGATGATTATGGTGCCTGTTGACAGAAGTTGCTGTCAGTCAGCTGACCATTCATAGGGTCCATTCTCCATGGAACGGAGATCCATCGTTGAAGGGCTCAAACGGCTGAAATTTGGCCTGAGGATGAAGAAATACCAAGAACAACTGGATGCCATCAAAAGCTGCAATGGTCGTCTCCTCAAGCTTGCGACGCAATCAAGTACTCTCAGTCGCCAGCCCAGGCGCCCAGCACGTGTCGTCTCCCGCTATCAGGATCTGCGCAACCATGCCGTGAGCATATTTGAGTCGTTGAGCGCGGGTCTGTCGAGATCTTGTAAAGAACAGCACAGAGTCAATCTGTGCATGAAGCCTTTTGCCACACAATTTGGTGATGAGCAGCTGCATTTGGTCGACTCCCCGACGTTCAAAGTGGTGTTCGAGCATTGTGGCGCAGATCGACCAGCAGGATCGTCGGTCTGGGGCTTGGAAGAGACTGACATTCGAGTACTCAATCTTGCAGCTCATGCAGTCAATGGATCGCAGTCTCTGCAGCGCTTGACGCGAATACGCTCGGGCAAAGCTGCGAAGGCGCGACAATACAGCAGTCCGCTGCATGAGATCAGCGACATCTGTACGAGCTTGAGCGGCCTGAGAGGCCTGCAGCAAGAGGCTTGTCTCGGGTACATGGCTGACATCCAGAACAATCTGCAGCTGGGCTTGTTCTGGCCGAGGCGAAGGATGATTCTCGGTACCTCTCTTACCACCATCTCGCTTGCTGACGTCCTGGACGGGCCGCAACGGCTGTGGGTGAGCGACTTAGACAAGCGGAATCTGGCTCTGTCGCTGGCATCCGGCATGTTGACGCTATCTGGCACACCTTGGCTCTCGGATGGGCAATGGGGCAAGCGAGACATCACAGTGTTTCGGCAAGCGAGTGGAGTGCTTTTGAGTCGCCCTTTCGTGACGCAACGGCTTTATGGGCCTTTGCGAATACCGCAGGCATACTTCGAGACTTGCAGTCTGATCCGAGATGAGGCGACCTTTGCTCTGGGCGTCCTCCTCATCGAGCTTTGCCTGGGCAATACTCTGGATAATCTTCGAGCTCCAGAGGACCTTACTCCCGATGGATTGAAGCACAAACTCTCCGATTTTTTGACAGCTTCACGGCTGGTTGATGAAGTGTATGGGACAGCGGGAAGCCATTGGGGCGATGTCGTCCGCCGCTGTGTCCATTGTGAGTTCGATCAGCGCAGCGTCGGTCTTGCGAATGCAGACTTTCGTCAAGCGGTGTATGAAAGAGTGGTCGCTGTACTGGAGAAGGACGTGCAAGATGCTCAGTCCTGGTGAAAGAGACGAAACAGGACGTGGGTTGATGAGGTTGAAGTCGAAGGGCAAGGAGATCGCTGGCCGGAGCTCTTTCTGCCAAGAGAAGCACACAGACCATGCCGGTGGCGTCAGCGGGCTGCACCTCGGAAGTCAAGCAACAGTGCTTGATGAGCTTGGTAGAGCTTGATGTAAGACATGTATCCCAGGCATTCACTACCCAAAATACACTGACGCCTCTTGCACAATTGACAGTCGCTGAGAGCTAGGCATCCGTTGACCGCTCTTCAGCAGATACCGAGAGACAGACCGCGCAGTGGCTGTTGTAGCCGGATCCTTGTGTGGAGGAATCACTTCACGCCACAGAGCACGTATTCATCGCTGCCACCTCTGCGAATGCTCTCATCGTCTAGCTGGACGGCCACAGCAACAGCAATCAGCTCCCAATAGAGACTTCGAAACCTCTCTGGGGCCCCACGTGATTCCATTTTTGAGTTTCAAGCTTTCGATCCACCATCCTGAGCTAGCCGAGACCTCATCAAAACTCCACGCGACACCCTCTCCATCCCTCCAACTTTCCCTGTTCATCCGTCCGGACGCCGAAGCGGACCAAGTAGCTGACCGATTGCGGTCCTCCTCGAAATTCAGTGCAGACCTCTCATGGAATTCGAGCCACTGTTCTTCTGCCTCCTACTCAAAGCCGTTCGCTGAGTGAAACTGGACTTCCACTGGAAGGATCCAAGGGACACGACACCGCAAACCGGAAGGAATACAGTACTAATCAGGCATCGGTTGATCCTCATCATGTCGCCTCCTTCTACCGACCGCGAGTCCACGGACGTTGCAGCTCTCGCCCTCCTCGGCAAGAAACAGGTCCTCGAACGCCGCTTCAGCTTCACTACTCTTCTCGGTTTTGCTATTTGCGAGCTGATCACCTGGGAGACTGTCCTCGCATTGTTCAGTCAAGCATTCCTGAATGGCGGACCTTCCGGCAATGTCTATGGCTTCATCATCGCTTGGTCGTCCACCGCGTCGGTGTACACGGTCATCTCCGAACTTGCATCCATGGCTCCAATCGCCGGAGGTCAGTACTACTGGGTGTATATGCTTGCTCCACCAGAGTACAAAGTCGTTTCCAGTTACGTCACGGGCTGGTTGACAACCTTGGCCTGGATTGCGACAGTTGCGACTGAGACGCTGTTTGGCGGCACGATTATTCAGGGAGTTCTCGTCTTGGATCATCCGGATTATGCTGAGAAGAGGTGGCACGGGACACTCTTGACGTGGGCTGTGATAGCATTCTGCATTTTCATGAACATTGTGGTGCCACACTGGTTACCCAAGTTCAACTTCGGTGTCATGATCTTTCACCTTTGCGGTTTCGTGGCGGTACTGGTGACTTTGTGGGTGATGACGCCTTCGTTGAAGTCGAATGAGTTCGTGTGGAGGACTTCAATGAACGAAGGTGGATGGCCAACTCAAGGATTGTCGTATTGTGTAGGCTTCCTTGGCAATGTTGCAACATTTGTCGGAGCAGATGCTAGGTGAGTTTGAAGAGCAGGATCGATGCCTTCAGCTCTGATGCTTACATATCCACAGTGTACACATGGCAGAGGAAGTCGCAAACGCGGCGACTGCGATACCAAAGGCGATCCTGGGTGCCATGCTCATCAATGGTCTTGTCGGATTCGTAATGTTGGTAAGTAGTGCCCATTCGAGACAAAGGGTGAGACTTCTAATCATTGGCCTAGGTCACAATTCTGTACTGCCTGGGCGATACAGACTCGGTTCTCAATACCAAGACAGGCTTCCCTTTCATCCAGATCTTCCAGAACAGTGTGCGGAATGTGGGCGGGACGGTCGCCATGACCGCTATCGTCATTGCAGTGACCATTGCTTGTTCCAATGGCATCACGACAACCGCATCCAGAATGACCTGGTCTTTCGCCCGTGATCGTGGCCTGCCTTTCTCTCCTGCGCTATCTCGGTTAACGCTCAAGACGAAGATCCCATGGATAGCAGTGCTGGCTGTAACAGGAATTGCTGCTTTGTTGACGCTCATCTACATCGGCTCCGAGACAGCTTTCAATGATGTCGTGTCACTTACCATCACGGGCTTCTATGGCAGCTACTTGGTGCCGGCATCATTCCTGCTTTACCACCGCATCAAAGGCAACATCGCACCTCATGGCAGTGATCAGGAAGACCTCTCTTCTTCATCGGCGCGCGATCTGGTCCAAGACGGACGTATCATCAAGTCCCCCACGGCCTCGGATGAAAGCACGGATGGCAGCACTGTTGTCGCCGAGACTCGTCTTGTATGGGGTCCCTGGCACGTCCCTGGAATCTGGGGAATCCTGAACAATTTGTACGCCTGCTGCTACATGACTTTTGTCATCTTCTGGAGCGTCTGGCCTCCGACGTACAAAGTCACGGCATCAACCATGAACTATTCGGTGGTGATCACGGGAGGCGTGTTGATCTTGAGTGCGGCGTACTTTTATGCGTATGCGAAGAAGCATTACAAGGGTCCGTTGATTGATGAAGAGATCGCTGCTCTGATGAGGATCAGATCTGTGGTGCCTGTCAGGCCGTAGAGTCGTGAGGTGAAGTCGGCGTAGAAGAGATTGGGCGTTGGAAACAGTACACGTATAGGCTCTCCATCAAGCGAACGAAATGGCCATATAGCCGGAACCTGACTTCTTCGGCACATCGTCTGTTGTCTTGTGCTTTCGTGTCGCGTGCTTGCTGTTGACATCTCGCTAAATGTTAGTGAACATGCTTAGTCAATATTTGATCGCGTCAGCAACAGCCATTCTCCGTCCCTTCTCCATCCACGACGTCTGCTCTTCCCACGAGCACTCTACTCAGATCTTCGGCCTTCAGCGACATCCAACCTCCCCTACCTCAACCGAACATGCCCGGCGCCGCTGGGATCTGGAAGCGAGTGCCCTCCATCAAGAGCTCGGCAGATACACACTCGAGGTGGCCACTTGCAGGACAGCACACCCAGAACTCCGCGAGCACACTCCATGGCTTCAAAAGAGCACGTTGAGAATGGCAGCCATCGCACGGTGGCGGAAAGAGCAGATAAATCGCTAAACGCGATTCATAAAGACGATGACACCCAAAGCGCCAGATCATCGGCTGGACTCCCTTGTCGTCTCGGTGGCATGCAGCCTGCCAACCATCGCACCGGCAGCACGGCGCGGCTGCTACGAACGGACAGTAGACGCGTAGTCGCCGCAAGCAGGAGCGTCGAAATGATGATAGATGATACAGCAGCTCGGACAAGCCGCTTTGTCGGAAACTGTCGAGGTGAAGTGTCTTTCCTCCCAAGCTCTCACCCAGTACAGGAACTTCGATATATCCTTCCACCACGACGTGCTACTCGGTGTCAAGAACACGATGTCCCACCCCATGTACTGGTACCCCGCCATAGACGCGAAGGGTATACGACAGCCTATCCGACGACCGGGTGAGATTCTGGAAACAGGCATCTTCGGCTCGTCGCTTATTGACAACATTCTGCCAAGTATCACGACATCGTCTTCCACGTGGAAAATCGTGGCACGCATGCCTTCGCGAACGCTCGGAATTCTCTAGCAGCACCTCAACAGCCACATTTCCTCCCCATTTGCGATGCATGTCCGCATCACTACCCTACCTGCCAAGTCGCCACTAGGCGATAAGAAGCACGAGCTCCTATCGCAGCGCACGCATTGCCTTTGTATTCGCTCAAACCTCCTTTGCCAATGCCATCGATCTCCCCTCGTCTTTCTGGGCAAGACAAAGCTACTGCTCTTCTCATCGTTTGGCTGAATTGCGCAAGATGAAGTTTTTCCTGGATGCTTGCCGATCGCGTCTTCGGTAATAGCCAGCTTGTGCCAAACACGTGGGAAGAGCTCGTCTTGTACATAAGAAATAAGTAGCCCTGGTTTGGGTCAAGGTAGGTCTCGCATCATCCTTTCTTCGACATCTCCGCGGCTATGGCGTCGCACTCGGATAAATTGTCGAGCCAGGTCGCGCCTACGGCTGGGCTTACTGCAAAGGATGTTCAAATTGGGACGGATTCTTTGCAGAACTCGACACCCTCTTTGCGATCGGAGGACCTTGTCCAGGGAGACTATGGAAGCGACAGTCATCATGTCTTCTCCGAGCCAAAAGTTGCCGACTACTGGCGAGGCGTCTACGAGAAGGCTGAATATGAAGGCCGTCATCGTTTCGACCCAACCTTGACATGGAGTGCAGACGAAGAACTGAAGTTGAGGCGCAAAGTCGATTTTCGGATCATGTCCTGGTGCTGGGTCATGTTCATGGCGTTGGACTTGAACAGAAGGAACATTAATCGAGGTACGTCCGCTCATTGAGGATTGCTATAATGTCAGCTAACGGTCATGCAGCCATCTCTGATAACATGCTCGAGGAGCTGGGTATGGACACGAACGATTTCAACACAGGTCAAACTATCTTTCTTGTCTCTTTCTTGGCCGCTGAACTGCCATCCGGACTCATCTCCAAGAAGCTTGGACCCGACATCTGGATTCCATTCATCATCCTCGGCTGGTCCATCACTTCGGCAGCACAAGCTGGATTGACGAACAAGGCGGGATACTATGCTGTCAGATGTATCCTTGGTCTGCTCATGGGAGGTTTCATTCCGGATACTGTGCTGTATATCACCTACTGGTACAAGAGCAAGGAGCTCCCAATCCGGCTCTCATGGTTCTGGACCGTGCTCAGTACTTGCAACATTCTTGGCTCCCTTCTGGCAGCTGGTATCCTCCAGATGCGCGGTCTACAAGGCTGGAGTGGCTGGCAGTGGCTTTTCCTGATCGAAGGATGTGTCACTGCGCTTGTTGGCATCGTTTCTTGGGGTCTCATGCCCGCTTCTATCAGTCAAACCAAAGGCTGGGTCCGCGGAAAGAATGGCTGGTTCACCGAGAGAGAAGAGAAGATTCTGGTCAATCGCTTGCTGCGCGATGACCCTTCCAAGGGTGATATGAACAACCGACAAGCTGTTACACTCGACAGGCTGTGGAAGTGCATCAAGGATTACGATCTCTGGCCGTTGTACCTTGTCGGCTTGACGAACTACATTCCGCCCAGCCCGCCGCAGAATTATCTGTCTTTTATCTTGCGACAAATGGGTTGGAGTACCTTCGAAGCCAACTTGCTCACGATCCCATCGCAGTTCATGTTTGGTGTGAACCTGCTCATCATCTCATGGGTTTCGGAGAAGTTCAACGAGAGGGCTTTCATCTCTTCGCTGTCGAATATCTGGATCTTCCCTTGGCTCGCGGCGATCGTGGCACTTGGCGGCTCGGCTTCGGACTGGGTACGATACGCTTTGCTGACTGGCTTGCTGTCTTATCCCTACTGCCATGCTATCGTCGTCTCGTGGAACAGCAGGAACTCCAACTCGGTGCGAACGAGAGCTGTTTCTGCTGCGCTGTACAATATGTAAGTTTCGACCTCCCAGTCACCACTTCAGTTCGTCGTACTGACCTTCACCTTCAGGTTCGTCCAATCCGGCAACATCATCGGCGTCAACATCTATCGAGAAAACGATCGACCGTATTATATCAGAGGCAACAGGATTCTGCTGGGTATCTGCTGCTTCAACATTGTACTACTGTGGTTCGTCAAGTTCTATTACATTACTAGGAACAAGAGAAGGGAGGCAGCTTGGTCGAAGTTGACGGGCGAGGAAAAGGTGGATTATGTGAGGAATACGAAGGATGAGGGCGCGAAGAGATTGGATTTTAGGTTCTCACATTAGTGAGAGAGCGCTTTGTGCGGTATTGGAAAATAGATTGTATGAACAGGATGTTATGATAATGAAGATGATGTTGCGGGTCGGTTTCGTTGTTCAGCCTATTGCACTGCGGTGATGCACTGCGGTGATGCACTGCGGTGATGCACGACGCCATTGCACTGCGCTATTGCACTGCGCTGTCGCACTGCGCCGCTGTACTGCGGCGATTGGACTGCGATAATGTACTGCGACGGTCTATCGCAGTGCGCCAAGGTCAACACCTCTTTTCGAGATTTGATCGTTATACTACTCGATTCGCTATACTTGTGTAGAAAAGACCTCCCTTTCACGAAGTCATCTGTCGATGATGATGCTCCTCCTCCCCACTCATCGCCTTGTGATCCTTATTCCTCCTCTCTGGATATTCATCATAGAACCCCGGAAGCGTTGTGAGTGCTGCATCTGGTCCAGCAATGAAGGTATAATTCCTGACAGGTCCGGGCATTTGGTTCGCGTATGCCCAGTCTCGAACTGCGTCGAAATTGTGGCATTTGTGTTCGCGTTCGAAGTCGGGAAGGATCCAGCCTTCGCGATCGATCCAGATTGAGGGGATGAAAGTCACGTCGGATAGGCACATTATGCGTTCGCGGAGGGCGTCGAGGCAGTGGTCTGAGAGGGGCGTTAGTTTGGATGGTGGGACAAAGTCGAAATTGGGGGAGGGAAGTGACGGACTAGTGTGGGCAACATGGACTGCGTGAGATGCGTGCTCGTTGGTGTTTTTGAGGTACCATTCTCGATTGTACCAGAGGGCTATTCGGAGGGTATCCTGGAGTTTGGGGTTAGCGACGATCATGGTTTGGTTTTGGGCTTCGAGGAGCTCACCAAACAGTGTAAGTGATGCATCACATCCAGCGAGACAATGTATGATTCTTGTCCGACCACTTCTTCTGGCATGATGACATGGCGGCTTTTGTCGAAGCCATATTTGTCACCCTCTGAGACTGGGACAAGAAAGTGGCCGGCTACAAAAATTGAGTCAATACTGTCCAGTCGAAGCACATCATTGCAGTGGTGGCTTACAATCTACTCCGAGAGCATCCCATCTTGCGTCTACATCGCCTTCTGAAGGATGTTGGGTGTAAAGACTTGAGCTGTAGTTGAACGCGGGAAATGTCTCTGTATGGAATGACCTGTCGATCGTACGAATTGGTGAGTCTTCTATCCCCAGTTAGTAGTGGAGGTCAAGTGCAAATGAAATGCCGCACGCGAAACGCACTGCCATATTGCATGTCCTCACAGGATTCAGTCTTCACTGCATAGAATTGATCATAGCTGCGAATAGCTAGCGCTGTGATGACGCTGGCCAGCACAGCGACCACGACATCTCTCTTCACACCCCTGGCTGCGAATGCAACTCGGCTTAGGATGGAGCCATGACTTCGTTGTGTCTTCTCCTCAGAGATGAATGGGACAGACTCCAAGTCCGATTGAGAGCTGGTGTCGTGGTAGGTATAAGCCATGGTGTGGGTGATGTACGTCAAGAGGTCAATGAGCTGTGAGGGGTTATACAGTACGACATGAGCTATCAGATGCAGCTCCGGGAGCGGTGCCAGTCTGCCCATCACTTGGTAGACATAGTCTATGCAGCTAAGCTAGAGTGTCTTCTAGCAAGCTTAGGGTTCATGTGTTAAGGCCGGTCGAATTGCCGCCGTCGGCCGTGCATAGTCTGATAGGCGTATCGACCATGATACAGTGTTGCGTACATGTGACTTTTATGGTGTCGGCCATGCCTATAGTATGGAGGGAGTTTCAAGATGCCGCCTGATAGTATCCGGGGAATGTGGCACGCCTGCCATCACACTTCTGCCGATGTGCCCAATAGTTGAAGACACGAAGAGCCACCAGCACTCTTTGGTCAAGGTTGCATTGTTGATGTCTCTCTTTTGTGTCCGGAAGCTTCTAGTTGGAGCGGCTCGCCGAGATGGATCCGGATGTAGCAATTAATGCTCAAGACGTAATATGTCATAGTCATGAGCGAGGGCAGTGCAGTGTGCCCCGCGATCTGCCCCTCAACTGCGACGTGCTGCGTCCGTTCTATCGCCGCGATTTCGTTGATCACGAATGGTCGGTCAAGCGCTTGCTGAAAATGTCTCACATCTGTCTCGGGTAATATGTGGGTTAGCGGATGATCGATAACAACGAGTGTCGTGCCCGTACATAAGTGTAGAATCAAGCCGAGCTCGAGTGCACGATGAACAAAAATGTAATGACAATAACAGTCTGTGCATTAGGAGTGAATGCTTAAGAGTGCCAAGCACATTGGCCAAGCAAAGTGAATATAGGATCACCAGCAGTGCGACGCTGCAGAGACTATGATCAATGGCGTTAGTGCTACCCGGGGTCTTTATCTTTATGCACAGCTAATGTACCTCGCTACATTACAGCCAGATCGTAGCCGTCGGCACTTGCTAGTAGCGAAAGCCACCAATCAAGATACAAATTCAACAGCTGACGGCCAACGTCACGTCTGTATCGGCCGTACATGCTGTAAGATCTCTGTGGGAGGGCGAGCTTGACGAATCGACAATCGCATAGCGGTGGCGCTGAGACACCAAGCGCAGTTCAGTCAAAGTCAGGTTAGTCAAGGGAAACTCCGTCATCACACCTCCTATCGTCTCGGCCGTTGACCTTGCGTGATCTTGGAAGAGCATGAGCAATCGTACAGTAGCTTTACAACCTTGCCATGGAACTGAGAATGGTTTCATATCAGCGTTGCATGCACTTTACGATCGAGCTCCCATGTAGGTGATACCCGCCATGACGCTTTCCTCTTTGGCCACCACAGCTCATGTGAAACTACTTTAGCAGCACCTTGTTCGACTTGAGCCCAGAAGTGACAAGCATCAAGGCCCTTGCGGATAGTCTGCATGAGTCGATACGGGCGACTGGAACCTGCAGCGCATGTGACAGTCTAGTCCTATACCATGCTCGAAGAGGCAGGTTGCTGTGTTCCAGTACATTCACTTGTCAGCGCTAGTCTTGCCCACGAGAAGGAAGCCGGGCGGTCGCGACCAAGGCATTGGGACTTATAAGAAGCGGGCTTCCTCCTCGACTTCTCCAAGGCATTGACATCAGACCTCAAAACACTCCTCTCCGCAAGACATTCAAGGACAATCGTTGAGTCTGCCACCGCCAAGATGAAGAGCCCTTTGACCATTGCTGTCGCAGCTCTTGCCACTGTTGCTGTGGCCTTCCCAACTGGTACGTACTGAATGGAATACTTCTGAGCATTATTTCGACTTGATGTCAGCGGTATTGCTCACCACACGGTATGCTGATGAATGTATCGCAGGTGACTTGCTGCTAAGGGAACCGGCTGGTCTGGAGACACGCAGCGAGAATCCTCCTCGTGAGGCCCAATACAAGCGCAGCGAGAGTTCACCAAGGTGGGCCCAAGAGAGACCCCCACGGGAAGCACAGTACAAGCGAAGCGAGAACTCAGCAAGATATGCCCAAGAGAGGCCCCCACGGGAAGCGCAGTACAAACGCAGCGAGAACCCACCAAGAGAAGCCCAGTACAAGCGCAGTGACAATCCTCCAAGGGAGGCGCAGTACAAGCGCAGTGAGAACCCTCCTCGCGAGGCGCAGTATAAGCGCAGCGAGAACCCGCCAAGAGAGGCCCAGTATTAGAGGTCATCGCCTGACAAGAGGACTGATGATAAAAGGACGGACGATCGAACTAGACTTCGACCTCGGGGAGTCGACCAGAGTTCTCGTCAACGAAGCCCTTTGAATCTGGCAGAATAGAGGCAGAAGGAGAATCGTGATCTCCCACTTTGGACTCCGACGTGGTTGAAGGACTTATGATTTCATGTATCGAATGAGTTGAAGATAGTCCATGGCAATTTGCAATTCGTGAACAAATTTTGAATGTGCCCTCCTGCTGGCCTCGGAATCCAAGGTCCCCGCCTCTCAGCCCTCAACCACCTGAACCGCAACTTTGCCTCGACAGATCAGTATATGCTTTTTCAGATAGTCCTTTCGATGCGGCCAATCGCACCGTGGACAAGGTGCATACATTTGGGGATTCTTGCTGTGTGCCGCTTGATGGCGATCGCACAGATCTTTGCGACGAAAGCTTCGGTCACACTGTGTGCAGGAGAATTCCTGCCTGAATGTAGGAGCCGTGTGCTTCGTACGTCTGTGCCGACTCAGAGCTGATGCATTGCAGAATTGCCTTTGACATTTTCTGCACACGTGTTGTGAGCTCAATCCACCCAGCTCGATGATATCTTTGCGAGAGGGCATAGCTCTGGGCTGTGGAGATCTGTTGGACGTCCAAGATGTCGAAGGGTCCTGACGAGAGTCTGAGGAGGCGTAGCAGATATTGGGCGATTCGAAACCCGGATGCACGTCATTCGAGCCTGCCTCCCAAAGTCGTACTGCCGGGCCACCTGGTATTTCAGCTGGCGTTTTTTGGTTGAGTTGTGTCGTTTTCTCTTGTTGTACACGGCGAAATATAGCGCACAAGAACCTTAAGGCTTCTGATTGCTTGCCGCTAGACATCGTGATGTCTCCAGGCATTCCGAAATGGCTTGCGCTCGGCACAGTTGCCTTGTGGATGCTTGGGATAGCCGAACGGTAGCCCATATCGCGAGGCCGATTGTGTCGTTGCAGCATCATGCACTCGATTCCTTCAACGACTGCGCCATGCCCATTAGCTCGCGCCAATCTCTGTGCATTCCGAAGCTCGTCATCAGGTATCTCGGCTCGAGACGCAAGGTATTTGATCATGTCGAATCTTCCCCAGTCAGCTGCCGACGCAAACGCCGTCTGTCCGCCGATCACAGCACCGGGAGCACAAATATCAGCGCCACGCTCAATCAGTAATTCAGCAAGGCCGATGTATCCGAGCTTAGCAGCGAGCTGAAGCGCGGTAGTTCCATGTCGCACTGCTGGAGCCGCGTTGACGTCGGCCCCATGCAATAACAGCATCTCAACGAGCGTCAAAGAACCGGATTCGGCAGCCTGCTGTAGCGGTGTCTTTCGGCAGCCTCTTGATGCAGACATATTGGCATCCGCTTCAAAGGGTTTTAGGGTTAGGGTTAGGGTTAGGGTTAGGGTTAGGGTTAGGGTTAGGGTTAGGGTTAGGGTTAGGGTTAGGGTTAGGGTTAGGGTTAGGGTTAGGGTTAGGGTTAGGGTTAGGGTTAGGGTTAGGGTTAGGGTTAGGGTTAGGTTAGGGTTATGG
>CP095190.1:0-2500 GCA_022965775.1 Cercospora sp. J1 LZ-2022
TTCGTCTTCAATAAATCCAAGAATTTCACCTCTGACAATTGAATACGGATGCCCCCGACTATCCCTATTAATCATTACGGCGGTCCTAGAAACCAACAAAATAGAACCACACGTCCTATTCTATTATTCCATGCTAATGTATTCGAGCAAAGGCCTGCTTTGAACACTCTAATTTTTTCAAAGTAAAAGTCCTGGTTCCCCGACACGCCCAGTGAAGGGCATGCGGCTCCCCAAAGGAAAGGCCCGGCCGGACCAGTACACGCGGTGAGGCGGACCGGCCAGCCAGGCCCAAGGTTCAACTACGAGCTTTTAACTGCAACAACTTTAATATACGCTATGGAGCTGGAATTACCGCGGCTGCTGGCACCAGACTTGCCCTCCAATTGTTCCTCGTTAAGGGATTTAATTGTACTCATTCCAATTACAAGACCCAAAAGAGCCCTGTATCAGTATTTATTGTCACCTACCTCCCCGTGTCGGGATTGGGTAATTTGCGCGCCTGCTGCCTTCCTTGGATGTGGTAGCCGTTTCTCAGGCTCCCTCTCCGGAGTCGAACCCTAATTCCCCGTTACCCGTTGAAACCATGGTAGGCCTCTATCCTACCATCGAAAGTTGATAGGGCAGAAATTTGAATGAACCATCGCCGGCGCAAGGCCATGCGATTCGTGAAGTTATTATGATTCACCAAGGAGCCCCGAAGGGCATTGGTTTTTTATCTAATAAATACACCCCTTCCGAAGTTGGGGTTTTTAGCATGTATTAGCTCTAGAATTACCACGGTTATCCATGTAGTAAGGTACTATCAAATAAACGATAACTGATTTAATGAGCCATTCGCAGTTTCACCGTATAGTTGCTTATACTTAGACATGCATGGCTTAATCTTTGAGACAAGCATATGACTACTGGCAGAATCAACCAGGTAACTATCTTCGGAGACCCGCGCCCTTCCTATTGAAAGTATTGAGCGCGAGCCGGAGTTAGTTCAAGGTCGGGGTGAACGAGTCACCCGGCGATCAGCTCCTCTCGAGGCGTGAGCCCGTTCAATTCGCCTAATCACCATCCAATTGCCACAACCGAATTCCTCAAAGTAGAGTCCGTCAAAGAAGCGACCGGCACCCGCGAGGGGCGATCGAACTTTAACATATCCACCTCAAGAGGAGGCTCCCCGTCGCCGGTCACGCCGTGAAGCGGATACCGGTACACAGGTGTACCCCCGAGTGCGTCTTGAACAATGATAGCCAACGGCCAATTATCCACAGACTCCTTCAGCGCCGAATGAATTCATTAATGAATCACTCGGGCTTCGGGCGCCCCGTTAGACTCGCTCTGCGGTTAAGCAAATCGATTCATGTCCGGAGCGGCGGTCCACAGTTAGGAGCCGGCGTGGCGCTTCAACGAGCAATGCCAGAGGCCGATTACTAGATAGTGGACCCTGCGAGCTGCAGGTTAGAGGAAATGAACGCTGTACCACCCACGCCTCCGCCCGCCTAATGAAATATTAGGGGGGCATTAGCTGATCGACGGTTCGAACTGAATCGGGACCACCAACCGGCAGTTGAAGGCTGTTACACCCTCACGCCCAAAGCCATTAGAACCTCTAACCAAATCCTTTCAGATCCCGTTTTAGAGACTCTAATGCTTCTTCCTCTTATATATCCTCCGAACATGTCAGGCTACGAATTCTGCGTACGGCGGGTAGTGGCCCAAAGTAGGGTCCGCAGCCGGCCACTTTTGTATGGGAAACGCTGAAAAGTGGCGAGGTTCCGCCTCGCGAGAGGTGCCAAAAAGCGCGCGATCGAGGGACTTAGCGAAACTCACCTCGCCGCCCACCCCAAAGCCCGCCGGACACCTTCTGACCTCGCTGTCGCCACCCTACCTCGCCGCCGCCCCCCCCAAACTCCTCCAATCGGCCCCAAACTCGGTAGGCGGCCTCTCCGGACTCGAAAACTAATGTTCCCGACCTCGCCGTCGCCGGCGGACCCCCACCTCGTCGTCGCCGACCCCATATGTGTTTTTCGGTGCACGGAATAATAAAGTGACCTTACCTCTGATGCACGACCTACCCTCCTTCCTGGCTCAAAGTGACTCCGCGGTCCCCAATCGCCCCGATGACGCGTGAGACGCCGGCTTCCACGCCTCCCGACTAAAAGAGACCTGGGACCCTCTGGAACGGGGAGAGGGAGCTCGGTTTGGGGCCGTACCGTCGCCGGAGCGGCACTCGGAGGCCATCTCGCCCTCCACCGACCTCGCCTGCCCGGATACGACCTCGATAGGGCTCGTGGCAACCCTCCAGGCCCGTGGAGGAACCCTAAGAACCCGTGCGAGGTCGAAGGAGGCCGGTCCGGAGCGTATAGGCACCCAACGGGGTGTTGGGTGACCCAACACCCGGGGGCGACCCTACCGTTTTCTGACCCAACGGCCTTGGAACGCGGCCAAGTCCAGCTCCCGGGGGCGACCCTACCGTTTCCTGACCCAACACCCGGGGGCGACCCTGCCG